>LPNX010602661.1:127908-262720 GCA_001517045.1 Pseudotsuga menziesii
GGTCTACAGTCTCTGCGAAGGTGAATACAATGCAATTTTATAGCATACACAGGCTTCTTCAATACAAAATATATCAGTCTCAGTATCACAATGCAATATAGCAGTCTCAGTATCAGTCTTCAAGAAGGTCTTCAATAGGCTGTAGCAACACAGCAATCTCCAACGCAGGTAGTGTTGCATACAACGCAGTCTTCAGCAACATACAACTCAGTCTTCAGCAGCAAATACACAGCAAAAATTGTAGCACTATCCAACATACATTATTTATTCACTGATAGGTCTTCAGTATCTCATATACATAAGTCACAGTCCTCTTTCAAACAATGCAAATGAAAATATTTGCAGATTTTTCACTTAAACTCCATGCATAGAAATTAGGGTTTGTGTATTTCCCAATGAGTAATTTCAATGCAGAATACAAAGCATTTTACCTCCCCAGAAAAAATTCTTGTGACAGCAATACCACGCCGCAATCTTCACAGTGTCTTCAAAGGATGAAGTTGGAAAGAAATTACATATGATAATGGCAGATCCCAAGGTAGGTATCTGATCAAGAACAATGGTGTTTTATAACACCACCTCTTTACTGTCATGATCTTTTATTTGACCATGATCATTTCTGGCCTGCAATTCAAGTGATACCACCAGACTTTGCAAAAAAATAGGGTTTACTTCAAAAGAAATTAGGGTTCACTTTCAATATTCATTCAGCATATATATATGATCAACGCATATTATCTCTCCAGCGCAGTTCACAAAATATGTGAGAATGGGTCGCAGTTCACAACGTCTCGCGGGGAACTGAACTTGCTGTGGCGTTCTTCCACACAGAGGTCACATATAATGCAGCCAATCTTCATGCTTTGCAAGACAAGAGGTCACATATAATGCATCCAATCTTCAGTCTCACACGCAGGCACCAGTAGCATACAACGCAGCATACATTAGCATACAGCCACCACGCAGCAGGCACCAGGCAGTCTTTACACGTTCTACAGGCACGAGAGCTCCAATGCAGCCTGCAGTAGTCTCCAACACGTAGCTATTATTCTTCAGCATAAATCAATTTGCTTACAACGCTCCCAATCACATAAAAGCAGCTTCAGTTCGCAGATAAAAGAAATGACGCATTGAGTCGTCTAGTAGGGTTTATAACGGCCCTCGCCAACTTTCTGACCAACTCGCACAATTGCTTCAACGTTTCCCCACAGTTCACGTTGAACTTATGGGAAGGAACGATGTGTAAAATTCTCAAGCACGAATTCAAACCTCCACACAAAGAGAAGGCAGGTATCCACGCAATTTTTACAAACTGGAGGCTGCTCACACACTATAAGCTGAAAATTAGGGTTTCCACAGACTTTCAACGCAGTCTCAAATACACACAGTCTTCAACATACCAAAGCTCGTTCACAAATAACACACAATCACTTGCGTGCATATAACTCAACAAATAATCACTTGGAGGTCCGATAAGATTCACAGCCTGAACATGCTATAATCTCAATGGAATAGGGTTACGCCTGAACACTCTATAATCCTTCACAACGCAGTCTCCAAGCAATGGAATAGGGAACGAGAAGTTCACATTCAGGATCCATGGATTCTTAAACAAACTCGGAATAGAGATGTCGGATAAAGATGTGGAAACAATCGTTGGCCGGCTGTCTACCAGTGAGGATGGAAGTTTCAAATTTAAGAGATTTGTTTCATTGTATGAATCGCTGTACCAGGATATCAGATTAATAAGAAAGCAGTCTCCAACGTACGCAGTAGAGAGTAGTCTCCAACGTACCTAGCAATATCAACAAATAATGGAGCGATGGGGAATGAAGAGGCGGTCAGCAAAAATTAGGGTTAGGTATACACTGAAAATAACGCAGAGGCAGACTGAATGGTGGATTCTCACAAAAACATTGTGAATATTATTTTAGACTCAATCCACAACGCAGGTCTGGAGGAGAAACGTACGCAACTGGTAGACTGACAGTCTGGCAAGCAGAATGGCAGCGCTCTGATAACACAGGCAGAATGGCAAGCATGCAATGCATCCAGGAGTTATGGTAGGCGGATAGCCAGGCTCTGATACCACTTGATGGTAATAACTCCCGATTCTATTTCATTTCCAATGCAAATTCCTGTATTTATACAAAGTACATGGCGGTTGGGTTTCACCTTCCGCTCAGCCTGTTTGGCTTCCTATCTAATCAAATTCCTATTAATTATTTATTTACAATAATCCCGAAGGATTATTCTAACAATAATGAATGCTTTCAATTCTCAATTTTAACTCGTTGTTTCTTTATTCAACATAGCAAGGTATTTTTTTTACTCTCTTGTAGTACCACTTTCTTGCAGTTTCATACTTCCAATGTACAGGCTATCACCCGCCATTTCTTATGCAAATTGGTGAAAAAACCTATATGGTAGTTTTTAAATACAATACTATTTTGCTATCATGTTTTTTATAAAATGCACAACTTTGTTATCTTGTTTCTGGGAACAAATTTTGATTACCCTGTACATAACTATAATTACAATAACTTATTTTTTCATATATACTTTCTCACACTACACTTTGTTCTTCTAAAATTCCGTTTTCTTACAATTATCAAATTACAACTTGAAAAACAAAATTTAATCCAGTTATATTATTTTAAGCTACATTCTTACTTCCCCCTATGTAATGAATTCACATTTGTTTTTTTTCTTCTGCTTTATATCCATGTAGTTTCCAATTAATACATGTACAAAATGTGTTTCTGCCAACAATCAAAGCTTCTAGGTGTTTAACAAGGTTACAATTATCTTGTAGGAATTATGCCAACTCATGACAAGGAACAAGCCAATGCATGAAGAATATTTTTATATGCACAAGACAGAGATAAAAACAACAAGAAACAACGTCAGCTTTACAGGACTGCTCGTATGCATGTGGATATGTCTTCTTCAAATTCTCTTGTAGAACCTGTCGGCTCAACTTCACTTCCATCTCCTGTACCAAATCCATTGAACAACCAGCTCAATGATTCACATCAACGATTTCGTAAAAAAATGGGCCAACTAGTTGATATGCATGTCTACTCGATTTGCAAAGAATGTTACCTTGGTATTGTAACAAAAAATTTCCATGAGGCATACACTTGTTCACGTTGTATTCTAGAATGAAAAGGGCATCACTTTTCATTGGATAACAATATGGATCCAGGGAAGCAACCACCTGTCCTTACAGTACTTACACAGGTTGAAGAGATGCTCATTAGTCATGCTAATCCCATATTGCAAGTCACTCATGCTCGTGGTGGTCAATATAAATACTCTGGTCATACTATTTGCTTCCCCCAAGACATTTCCAACATTTCGACATACCTACCGCATTTAGTATCAAAACTTGACATACTCGTTGTTCGGGAATGTAATTCTACAAACAAACCATATGAATTGTTTGTTAGTCAAACAAATGTTTTTGCTGCCCTTCAATTCAAAATGGAAAATGACCCATACTACAAGGATGTACAAATCAACCCAGTTTCATTAGCTTATTTGCCACTTGTTTCAGCAGACATTTCACCTTTGATTCCGCATCTTAATAGAAATGCTACTTCATCTCATCCACAAAGCTTATCCTGTACAGATCAACCACCAAATCCATTTGAACTGTATGAATTGCAATCCTCGTCATTTATTTTAACACAAACCAATGCTAGAACTGAAGTTGAAGAAATTAGACAACTGTTACACATACCAAATATCCCACTACCACCTTCCATAGATTGGCCCCCTATAGAAATTTCCCCTATCAATGAGTACAACACAGAAGGCCTTCTTTCCATGGCTTTTCCAACTTTGTTTCCCACAGGTACAGCAATGTTATTACAACCACGCATTCATCAAGTTGATATGCATGAATATGCACTCCACCTTATTTGCTATCACGACAACATATTTGCTCAACATCCTCGCTTCTGATACTACATATACAATCTAATTATGCATCATCGAAGTAATAGTACTGCCTCTGTTTTTATCAAAAAAAATCTGGAAGATATACTACCTCCGACAATACATGAGCTTGTCAACCAATTGCAAGACATGCCAAACGATAAAATTAGTGAGCGGGTCGCAAGATTTGGGTCTTCATTACATGGAACATGATCATATTGGAACAAAAGTAGAGCTGAACTAACAAATATGATCAATCAACAAGGTACACCAACATTCTTCTTCACCCTTAGTGCAGCTGACACAAAATGGCCAGATTTGCATGCTCTAATGTCTGGTAAAGCTCCTAATGATTCAAGTCAAGTTTATCAATGGAAGTTTCACAACATCATATCAAATCCACATATTACATCACAATACATGCACAATAGATTCAAAACATTTCTTGAAGAGGTGCTTCAAAAAGGTTTTCATATAACCGATTATTGGTGCAAGTATTATACCATCTATTCCTTTCTATTTCTCTCTATCTATTTTTATCTTTATACAATTTATTCTAAAATATGATTTTTCCTCCCATCTAGATATGAATGGAAACATAGAGGATCCACTCACATTCATGGTTTTATTTGGTTGGTAAATGCACCAAATATGGACACGTTAGATTAGGAAGACAATGTTGCAGTTGAAGCTGCAAAAAAAAAATTGACACACATGTGACAGCTTGGAATCCTCATAATTCCCAGTTGTCCACATCTGAGTCTCACCATTCTACTAAAAATGACCCATGCAGTCTCGCATCACCATCGATATTTGCATCAAACTACTCAGCTGACTATGAAGAACTTGTCAATTTTGTTCAAAGGCACACCAAATGTTCAGAGTCAACTTGCCTTCGCAAGAAAGGAACATCTCTTCAATGTCGCTATGGTTTTACATATGAGCTGCAAGCTACTTCTTCATTATTCATTGATCAAAATGGACAAAAAACCTACTATCCTGCAAGAAATGATCCTCTTCTAAATATTCACAATCCTACCATGCTTTCAATATGGAGGGATAATGTTGATTGCCAACCTATTCTTTGTAAACATGTTGTCCTCAAATACATTTCAAAGTATGCATCAAAAGTAGAGCCAAAATCAGAAACCTATCATGCCATTCTGTCTCGACTTGCACATGCTACACCAAGTGAAAGCCCCATTCTTCAGCCAATCAAACAATTTCTTGCACAAACAGTTCCAGAAAGAGACATTAGAGCACAAGAGACATGACACATGCTGCAAAAACTTCCTCTTGTTCTTTGTAGTCGTCTCTTATTTTCCCTAAACGTGAGCCAAACTGTGTTCCGTCGTGTTTCTAATGACACTAATAACACCCCTGCAACGCCCCTCTTCATTTTTTCTTACATGCAAAGACCCATTGCTCTTGAGCATCTAAATTTGGTTGAAGCTACTCATTGTTGGTCTTTCTCTCCTAATAGGAAAAAAAATCCATGGAAACAAAACTTGTGTGACAAAATTGTCATAGTCTATCCACATTTCACTTCCATTCCTCCCTTTGATTCTTCATCTTTTGAACCATTTTGTTGGAGTGAACTTCTTCTATACAAACATTTTCGGTCTATCCCTCATGATATTGGAACCACAACTTTTGAAATTATTTCTCATTGGCACCAGATTAAAGGCACATATGTTGTGTGGCATATTGAACGTACAGAAGAAGAACCCTCTACACCTCTATCTGATGGTTCAAACTCTGATGCTATTATGTTTCTATTGTCCCATACCATGGATGAATGGGAACTTCTATCTCAAATGAGACCAGGAAATAACATCGAAGTTAATTACCTTCAAATGCTTGGCCATCATGAATTTGACAAAAATCACAATTGGTCACATAACAATATATGCACTGAATTGCATGAGATAGCAACATCATTCATTGAGGTGAATCGCTTGTCCATTCAACTACATGAAGATATCATGTACTTCTCCAATTCTCTTCATTCCTTGTCTCCCACACAACGCATAGCGTTTGATCTTGTCATGTCCCATTTCAGTAACAGTACATTTGCTCAACCGCTAAAACTGGTTATTCAAGGTACTACAGGAACCAGAAAATATTACCTCATATCTTGCCTCAAATTTGCACTTCAAACTGCATCTGAACAAAATGACTGCCCACTTCTTCTCTTTGCTCCAACAGATGTTGCTGATTTTAACATACATGCATCTACAGTACATTCTGCTCTTCGAATACCCATTGGTGAAATGCACCCTCTTGAAGGCCAATCCCTTTCAAAACTTCAAGAATAACTTCACCATATTCTCTATATTCTCATAGATGAAATGAGCTTTATTGGTCCAAAAATGTTGACTCAAATTGATGCAAGCTTACGTCAAGCTTTCCCCTTGCAATCTACAATCCCATTTGGTGGTTGTTCCATAATTATTCTTGGTGAATTTGGACAATTAGATCCTGTAAAAGAAATCCCCATGTATGCAAGCTCATCTGTTGGAACTTCTCTTTGGCGTACATTTGATACTTTTATCACGCTTGAAACAATTTTCCGACAAGCTGAAACTAGTGCTTCTCAAACTGCCTTTCGGCAACTCTTGCTAAAACTTCGAAATGCAACACCAATTGTTGAAGAATGGGCACTCCTAATGACAAGAACAACCTCTTGCCTTTCATTTGTTGAAAATTATTCATTTCAACAATCTATCCATTTGTATCCCACAAATAGCTCTGTTGCACTGCACAATAAAAACATGCTGAAACAGCTTAATGTGCCAATTGCACATTGCTTTGCAGAAAAACGGAACTAAAATTCCCATCAATCCATTGATGATGAACAACTGCCATTAAAGGTCCTTCTTGTTGTTGGTCAACAAGTCATGTTAACTGCTAATGTATGGGTTCAAGCAGGACTTGTTAACGGCTCACTTGGGAAAGTCATTCATATTGTCTACAAGTCAAATGAGATACCTCCTACCTTGCCATCGTTTGTTGTTGTCAAATTTGTGCATTACAAAGGACCCTTATGGGATTCTTATAATCCTACTTATGTTCCAATATCTCCAATAACAAGAGGATCCCGTAGACAAATACCACTTCGAATGGCATGGGGTTTAACAATTCATAAAGCCCAAGGTATGACCCTAAAAAATGTAACAATAGATATTGGAAACATTGACAGACAAGGACTTACATTCACCGCAATATCAAGAGTTACATCTATATCAGGCCTACGCATTTCTCCACCTTTCTCTTTTTTCCAGATACTCTCAAATGCAAAGCAATCGATATGTTGAACGTAGAAAACAAGAGGAAAGCTTACTTGCTTCAAAGTCTTTAAAACCACTTTCTGCTTGAATCTCCTCATTGTCTACTGTATAGATGTACTGTTTTTATTTGGTCACTTGTTTATGTAAAATATGTACTATTTTTTTGAATTGATAGTGAATTCAACAATATACATATATACTTCATTACATTTATTATTAATTATTTATTTCTGGTTTGTAAATAAATTAATTACTAAATCTCAGTTAATCAATGAAATAGATAAAGACAGTTCATAAAAACAGTTTACAAAAATAGATAAAGACAGTTCATAAAATACATTTCATGAGACTTTATCAATGCATTTAGAAGTAACATAGATAAATCAAAGTTAAACAAACAGATTAATTGATTGCAAATGAGTCAGATTATTATCTGATCATTTGGAACAGAGAGACCAACATCTGTCAAAGAAATTTAATAGATACGTACAAGAGATATGGAACTGTAACACTGCTTTTTTCTAGAAATTCATGCAATAAATTACACAAAACCTTTACAAAGACATAAGTATTGTTCGATCCCTTGCATCAGTCTCCCCTCTCCAAAATTTCCAGAGGCCTCATACATTAGAGATCATGACTTAAATAATTATTACAATCAAAGGAATTTCCCCTGAAAGGGGATGAAAACTAACAAAGCTCATAACCTAGGAAATATCTCCAAATCTTCCAAATTCGTAGTAGCTCCTCAATATCGGGATAATTGGCAGATTCAATGCCAACTCAAGCATTACACCTATGATCTTCAAGCTCATTCTTTACCAATTTATGCCATAATCGGATGAAGATATGAATCTTCCCTTCCATTACGAATGGTTGCTTGATCAACCGCTCCAGATCATGTATACTGATGCAATCAAGTCCCTTGATTTTCTCCTCTTCTTCATCCCTGCATTGCTCAACTTGCTCGATCACCAACCCGGGCAGACAAGCTTTTTCAATAAGGACCATGGTAGGAAAATACAAGTCAATCATGATATTATCAACTGCATACCATCTCCTGCAACAAATAGCTTGTGCTCTTTTAATAGATTCACCTACTGTTTCTTCTAGGTCTTCCCAGGTTCTTAGAATAGCTATGAATTTCTTTAACTGAAACTTAGTAAGAAAAGTAATATTCTCAAGCTTATCTTTCATATATATTTTCCAATCAACCACTTCATCATAGGCCTTAGAAGCATGTTTTCTCTTCTCCACCAAGTCTTCTAGAACAATAGACATTTTATCAAACACTGTGTGAGTTTCAAAGATATTATCTAAAGTTTTGAATAAATCACATACCAAACAATAGTGTTCCCTGTTGATTCTGATAGCAAGTTCTTTGAATTCTTCTTTTGAAAATTTAGAAAATGAGGATGAAGTTGCACTTGCAATTGCATCTTCAATCCCTTTAACCAACAATTCAACCTTTTGAGCCAGAGTGACATTAACAATCCTTTCCCTTTGCAGTTCTCCACTGAGGGAAACTTTCATCTCTTGAAGCTCATCACACCTATTCTCATGTTTCCTTTTAAGCTACACCAGTTCCTCTTTCAGTCTACTAATTTCTGCTTTCTGCTTATCAAACTCCTGGTTCAAAGTGTTCACAACATCACAGTTGGCTCCTGTAAAACCCCTAAGACAGATGCAGCATCAATGGCATATTCCTGTGGATCACTTGATCGTTGAGTCCACACCACCTTACTTACATCAGACATATCCATATCACCCTAGTCCCGATTCCTTTTCCTACCTTTCCTCACCACTGATCTATCAGTTTTGTTGTAGTGATATTCTCCTAGAGATACCACAAAATCTTCATTGAATTCTTCCCTTACCTCATTAATGGGGGGTATACTGATGCCAGTGGATATCACAGAAGTAGTTTGAGTTGTGGTGACAGAAGGGATAGTCATAGTAACAGGGGAAGTACATGGAGAAAGGTTCATATTCTGAGAAGGAATGGCTTTGGGAGCTGAGGAGATGTTAGGAATTGTAGTCTCAACTAATGAAACTTGCATAGTAGAGATCTTGGATGGTGATGATGAGACTGCTGAAGTTTCCTCAGCTAATGATAGAGACATTGAACTGATTGAAGGGATATTCAATGGATTCTTGACAACTGTAGATATGTCGGATGTAGGAATAGGTATATCTATAGAAATAGGTATCATAGATTCAAGTAGACATGTAGAATCCTTATAAAGATGATTCATGAAAGGTGTTACATAAGAACCATCAGATAATGAGGATAATGCTATTGTAGATGAAATAAGTATTGCAGAAGAAGACGGAGCAGAGTGACTTGAAGGTTGAGATGCAGGAAGAGAGGATGAAAGATTACCATTGCTACCATTGGTGAGATTTTGGAAATCATTACCTGTCTCAACAGTAACAGGCACATGAGAACTTCTTCCCTCCTCTTCCTCTAAATGAGTTAGGTCAATAGTAGGAACAGGAATGGAGATATTTATATTTTTAACAGGTTTGTCCTCAACCTAATTCTTTTTAGGTTGAGTCTTTCCAACCACAGTAGCTACCTGGACAGTTTCAGCTACCTGAGATGTTGCAACTTCTTGCGTATCTAGTGCTGAAGTCAACATGTTCAGTGTTTTTTTTATCTGCTCCGAAGTTTGCAAATAGTATTTAACATGTTGTTCCATAGATGTCTGGGGAATTTCTATCATGGGGGATTTCCCTTTGTCCAAGCCCAAGTTGGTTTCTACAGATGCAGTTTTAGATGCCAGAGCCTATTTTGCTGCAGCTCGGGCTTCCTTTTCTTCTTTGTCTTTTGTCAACCTTTCCAAGATGTCCAATTCCATAGACTTGAAATGTTTTACCCTATCCCTGATCTCTTTTTGGTACTACAGAAAATGGCTTTGCTCTTCTTTGCTTTTCACCCTTGCTAAAACTTCAGAAAATGTATCCACTCCCTGATAAATAAAATCATCAGGAGTTTCCTCATGAACATAACCGGCTTTAAAATGATTTTGCTTTAGGTGTAAATCAACAATACCTTTAGGATCATGCTGTCTTTTGCATGCAAAACCAAGTTTAAGTGACATGATATGGTCACTTAGTGTTGGAATATATTAAACCCAATCACAACTTAGGATAAAATAATTAATCATTATTTGATTAATTATTCACCCACTAGCTTAATTAGTTGGCATCCACTTGCACATTAAAGTCAATACATGCCATCTATATCCTAGGAATGATTTATTTCCAATTTTGGGTTGATCTTGACCACTTTTTGACCATCCAGAATTAGTATACAGGACTTTACAGCAGATTCTACTTTATTCTGTTTTTTCTGCTTTTCCTGCTTTTCTATGGATAAGATAAAAGCTAGTCAACTAGGAAACTGGGAGCTTTTGTTTCCAACCCATCCTCCATTAGTTTTTCTCCATTTTCTAGGATTAGCATGTTTTTTTCATCTCCTTGACAACTCACTCATGCTTTTTCCAACTCGTGAGGTCCTTGATAGATTTGGTAAGTGCTTTAGCCACCTATGGGGGTTTGCTATATTTTGGTAACTCAACCTTTTTGAGCTTTATGAGTTGTTTCCATACAATTCAATTTTCCTGTGAGGGATGTGCTATTTATGTACAATATTATTCATAATTATTCAATGGAAGGATACACACCAATATTCATCTCTTCATTCATATGATTCGGTCTCTTTTCTTCTCTCTATTTTTCCTATGTATGCTTGTGAGAATTCTTAGTAGCAAGATCTATTTCCTGTGCTTATTTTTAGCATCATTGCACATAGCATTGATCTATTATTTCTACATGGTATCAGAGCATCAAGGTTTATCAAGTTCTACAGAGTTGAGGAGTGCTTCCAGTCTCCTATCCCTCTCTGAAGAAGAGCTTGTCTAACTTACAAGATTGTCTCCTAGTTTTTTTTGCAGGTTGCAGAGAGTATCTACTAGAGAATATCAACAAATTCTATATGGATTCAAAATTTCCTATACTATATCCTTTCAACTATGCTAATTGGAAGCCAAAGATGAGTGCATACTTGAAGAGGCAATGTCTCTTTGATGTCTCCATTGGTGCATTGAGTGAGCCTGAGTCTTATGAAGAGAAGATTGATTGGATAAATAATTGTGATAGAGCTTATGGAATTATGTGTTTGGGAATGTCTCCAAATATATATCATCTCATATATTCTACTGAATTTCCATTTGAGATTTGGAAAATTTTGGACAAAGCTTTTGGTTTGCAGGAAATTGAAGATGAAGCATGGAGCAAACCTAGCATCTCCTCTTGTTCTCTTTCTCAAGATTTATTGGCCTCTACATTCTCTGATGAAGTTGATAATGATGAATAAATTTCTCATTCAGTTCATGTTGTTGCTTCCCTCTTTCATTCGAATGCTTCCTCCTTCAATGAAGAAGCAAATTTTGAAGAGCCATCTTTTTCTGTGTCTCTTGAAGGTGATTTTTCTTCTTGTGATACTATTGATCAAAAATAAGTAACATATGGAGCTGATACTGATATTGATTATGATCCTATAACCCATTCATTGTTTTTTAAATCTCCTATCTTAGATTCTGAGATCTATGTGCCAAATTCTTCACACCTCTTGCATACCTCTCTCATTGATGGTGCGCAACCCAGTGACTTCCAGGATGTTTGCTTAGCCACATCAAGTCTTATTTGTGTCATACCACTTACCTTACTTGATCTCTTGTGCTTCAACATGTCCTCTTTTGTTCTTGGCATCAATACTCAGAGCCTTCTTGAAGATTGTGAACATCTCATTCTTTCCTCCTTTCATACAGAGGATTCATTACCAATGTATTCCCATGAGTCTATTGATATGCTTATATGTGATTCTTTGGATTCTGATTTAGAAGCATATTTTCATGTTGATACACATATAATACCACCATCCATACCATCTACCATAACTCTGAATAATCCAAATACTATACAAATCCCAATCTCACTAGTTGATTCCTCATTGGTCTCTTATGCAGTGATATTTATCTTACATGATTTGAAGTCTTTCCTAACTTTCAGTGGCTGGTTATCCATGACCTTAGTCATATATGGACTGATATTAAACATGTTTGGATCTGTTCTAAACACTTATGGTTCAGATCTTATTCCCATCCATCATTCAGATTTTTACACCTACCAGTTTTCCCCTGTTGCTCATAATTTTCCTAGTCTAGCCCTATATCCTCATGGAGCCATTGAAGCCTTTGTACTTGCTGTTCCATATGCTAATATTTCTGATATATCAGAGTTTTATCAGCATCATATCATATCTATAAAGGTGCTACATCATATTGGAATATTGACATGTGATTCACATCACAATTTTGCAGTTATTCAGGGAATTGGGTGTGAAATAAATTGCCTTACGTTTTGTACTCTTTGGGAAGGAGTATGCACAGATCTATTTTCCATTTCAGATTATGTTTGCATATCAGAGTTTGACAGTAGAAAGAAGCATTCAGATAATTCTCCTACTTCATCAATTGATGAGATACAAGGAGTCTCTCATCTTCCTTCTTGTAGGTTCTACACTCCAGCGCATGATCATGGAGTTCATGATTTCTTCAACAAGTCATTCATCTAGAAGTAGTTCAGTTAGCTCATTAAAGTGAAGATGAAGATATGTTGAAGACACATTTCAAATTTTGTGCCTTGTCCTATCTTGAGGGAGGATTTTCCCCATGTGGTTTTGCCTCTTTCCTTACTTTTCTGGACATAATAATTGTTAAAGGGTGACCATAGCCTTGCTGTTGGGCCCTATATGCATCCATATGCATCCATATTTTTTGTCATACCATCATAAAGTCAGACTTATAGGGGGGTGTTGGAATATATTAAACCCAATCACAACTTAGGATAAAATAATTAATCATTATTTGATTAATTATTCACCCACTAGCTTAATTAGCTGGCATCCACTTGCACCTTAAAGTCAATACATGCCATCTATATCCTAGGAATGATTTATTTCCAATTCTGGGTTGATCTTGACCACCTTTTGACCATCCAGAATTAGTATATAGGACTTTACAGCAGATTCTTCTTTTTCTGCTTTTTCTGCTTTTCTATGGATAAGATAAAAGCTAGTCAACTAGGAAACTGGGAGCTTTTGTTTCCAACCCATCCTCCATTAGTTTTTCTCCATTTTCTAGGATTAGCATGTTTTTTCCATCTCCTTGAAAACTCACTCATGCTTTTTCCAACTCGTGAGGTCCTTGATATATTTGGTAAGTACTTTAGCCACCTATGGGGGTTTGCTATATTTTGGTAAGTCAACCTTTTTGAGCTTTATGAGTTGTTTCCATACAATTCGATTTTCCTATAAGGTATGTACTATTTATGTACAATATTATTCATAATTATTCAATGGAATGATACACACCAATATTCATCTCTTCATTCATATGATTCAGTCTCTTTTCTTCTCTCTATTTTTCCTATGTATGCTTGTGAGAATTATTAGTAGCAAGATCTATTTCCTGTGCTTCTTTTTAGCATCATTGCACATAGCATTGATCTATTATTTCTACACTCAGCTCCAATGCCAAGTAGAAGAGGGAACGCTCAAAGGATCCAAGTGTAATAGGAAACTTGGGCTAAACGTTTCTCTTTGGTGAAGCACATTTCTTGTAGATCCCTTCTATAACTGTCTGAAAGGAGATCTCTTCTAAGACCAAACTGTCTTGGATGACTTTAGGAAACATGTGAGCTATGTTACTGCCATAAACTCTGATGTAGGTAAAATATTCACCCACATACCAGTCTCCCATTGTGGCTATGAGAGCTTTTGCTTCTAGTGAGAAAGCAGAGGCTTCTTTGTTGAAAATCAGAAAATATACTCAGCCAAGAAAACTTTCACATATATCATAAAACCTAACCACATAGTTGCCATCCCAAAGATCAGAATGATAAATTTGTACAGGCAGGGCCGGTAATTCCCAACTCCATCCCAAATTAGGGTAACGGAAATCAGCACAGAAAACGTCCACAATGAAGGCAGTGAGATAAACGTTGGGCTTTTTCTTAGCAGTCGCTTTCTGGAACTCTTAAATAGCATTTTTAAGTTCCAGTGACAAAATTGAGGCCCAAGGGAAAGCTTCACCTGTGGTAATAATGTGATGAGAGATCGGAGCCCATTCCTGTTTGAAGAACGAACAGTTGGGAAGGCCATAAATCCTGCACAACATCGCGGCTAACATGGAATAAGGTTCTTTAAACCACTCGACAGGGTATAATTGGTCTTTGCTCTTGAAAAATTTACGGGGTTCAATCATCCAGGATTTAAGCATTTGGTCGAAATTGAATTTGGATTTGGCATTGTTAACAAAATCTGCATCTAGAAGCTGGGTATAAGGTTTAAGAGCATAAATCTTGAATAAAGTTTCTGAGCGGAAATTGGCTAGCTGAGACCCGGTACTGGTATTGAAAGAACAGTCTTTCACATTGGCATGGTCAATAATCCATCGCACAGCATGATTATAAGGTAGGATAGGTGGTCTGGCAGCGATCATATGCAAGCCAGAATCTCTAATTCTCTCATAAATTGTTTGGTCACTCTAGAAATCTGAGAGGTCATTGTTATCAAAAATTGAGTAAACCATGGCCCAGTCTAAATGCTAGGTTTCACTGACACGGCTACTAGTATCAGAAAAAAACACCGAAGTTCGGGTCTCTGGTTAACATATCCTTCTAGGAGTTTTGGATGTCGCCATGTATCGTTTTTTGAATATTTATACCAAAATTTAAAAACTGAATTATACAGTAAGCACAGTAATCAATTCAAAATGCGAGACAGCAACCTAGTAACCAACCTGAAACTACAGTAATCACTATTGGAGTCGCCAGGTAAAATTTGAAGGTAAAAATCGCACAGCAAAGCGAATTACAGCAATAAAAACAGTGAAAAATCGTAAATCAAAACTATCATATTTATAATTCCCAAGAAATAATAAAGACAGTCAGATGAGGGTAAAAAGAAAATAAACAGTCAGGATCAGCTTTGCGGGATGCGATATCAAAACAAAATTTGCAAGTTTATTAATTGTTTCGCAACCCGCATTCTGAAACTTGCGGGTTGCGGGATGCGGGAATGCAAAATAGCACAAACTTTAATCAATTAGCTCTGCATCCCTCAATGTGTGGAATGCAGGTTGCAGACTTCTTATTATTTTCGTTTGGTTTGTGTTTTCCCACAACCCGCATCCCGCAAAATGCGGAATGCGCAATGCGGAGCTAATTGAATAAATTTTGTGCTATTTTGCGTTCCCGCAACCCGCAAGTTGTGGAATGCGGGTTGCGGAACAATTAATAAACTTTCAAATTTTGTTTTGATCTCACATCCCGCAAAGCTGATACTGATCGTTCCTTTTCTTTTTACCCTCATCTGACAGTCTCTATTATTTTTCACGAATTATAAATATGATAGTTTTGATTTATGATTAAAATTAACACATAAAAACTCTCCTACACCCGCACTTGCGGGATGCGGGGTGTGGGTTTGAAAAATGAAATATCAAATGAAATGTTTCCTGCAGTCCCCAAGTTGCGGATTTGCAGGTTGCAGGATGTTAAAACAATCCAAACAAAAATTCATCATTCTGCATTCAAAATTTGGGCTCTTGTGTCATAATGACATGGGATCTGTTGTACTTACAACAAGACCTCACATAGTGATGCTAGAGGCCATTCTATTTAAATCATTGCACTAAGTTACCCAAGTCAATTGCTTTAAAATATCCAAGTAACATGTATAACATGAAAATTTAATGTCCCATGTCTATTATCAAATTGTTGCAGCTGCAACGTTTTCCCAAATTTCTAAAAATTTGGGACCCTCCTTTTAAATTTTGTCTTGCTTAGTTGTTGGGATTGCCTAACTTTACTGCGAGTTTGAGGTTGATTGTTGAATGAATATCTTTGTATGTTGATGCTGCCATTTGACCTTAAGTTTTGAATTACGGATGATTTCTTATTTCGATGTCAGAAATTATTTGAACTGTGAATCGGGGCCATAGTCACCTATGCAGCTGCCGTTGTGGAAGCTCAATAGCAAATGACCCGATCGAAAACCTTGTTTTCCGCCGATGCGCTTTTGTTTTATTTTTATTTTGACATTTTTTGTTTCATCACCGTTGGAGCACTAGTACCTTGTATTGCCGCCGTTTCGAATGGCAAATTGCAAGCACTACGACGGAAGATTTTACCTTTGCCGATCCCGTGGTTTGCTTTTGTAATTTTGTTCTTGTCGTTGTCGGAGCCATGTTGGACATTTGAATTGGGGGATTCGTTTTTGTTTGTCCGATCGCCGTCATTTTCGTTTTCGCAAAATCCTTAGTCTATTTGTGTTCCGCCGTTGCGGCTCCGAAACAGACTAGCCATCTACCTTTTAGCTTTTCCTTTCGTCGATGTTTTATGTTCTATTTCTCATCGATCGTTCGCTTAAAATTTGGCTCTATTTTTCTCCGATTTTGACTAGTCTGTAGGCTTTTGGTCTATGTAGTTTCTGTCGTTGCGGCGTTTTAACGTACTAATGGTCCGATGCTTTATTCGTTTTGAGCTACGATGCCCTCTTCTAATGCTTTATTTCGTCGACGATTTGTTTTGCTCCGGAACCCTTAGATCATGGGTTGCCTGCCATTGCAGTGTTTTAGTGAACTGGCCATCCGACGTTGTGTGTTTCGATTCGCCAATGAGGGTTTTTATCTGCCAGAGGTTTAGTTTTCCCACCGGTGGGGTTTTCTCACCCTAGGTGACGGATTTCCTAGTTTTTTATCAAGTTTGAGGTTTTCACGTTGAAAACGCAGTCCTGGGTTTTTACTGTTGATGCTCATTTTTATTGGTAGTGTGATTTACGTTCATTGAAAGTGGTCTAGATTAATGATGAGTTTTTCGTGTTGATCGCAGACAGACATGGGATATTTTCTCAGATCCAGTTGATGATTACTGCTGCAAAGAAGACATAGCTGGAGGACAACTCAGAAGTAAGTTGGCTAAAGAAAGAAGTAGCTAAAGCATGAAAAAGTAGAGATGTTGCTCAAGGAAAAGAAGATAGCAAAGGTCTGAGATCAACCGGATCTCGAAAGGACCAACAGTTGACCGAGCCTAATTATTAAGAACGGAGTCCCAGGTTCGGGGAGTTCGTCAGTTACCAAGTCGGTTACATTTTACGAAATGCCTGTAAATCTTAATCTTCGTTTGAAATGTAACGTTTGCATGAATCATGAGCACTCACAAAAAGACAAAATTGTGAGATTCAACGGTTGGGGGAGCCCTAAGGTCACCCAGTGGGCAACCCAAAAGTTAGGCCTTTTGTATAAATATAGGAGATTTAGATAGAGGAAGGACTTTTTCCCAATTAGACTTGTGAGAACATGTTGTAAGAGGAACTACTTCATTTTGCAATAGATAATTACAATTTTGCATGTTGGAGAAAGCTTTGGTGGAATGTTCAAATGCTATGAAATGGATGTTGTTGAAGGGGAACTATTTTGTTTTCAGCTTTTATTCATTAACTGTGAGATCATTCTAACTTGTTGAACCTATGTTCATGTATGAATGTTCTCTAGTTTATTTTATGATAATTTCCACTGTGAGTAATGAATGTTTTCATAAACAATGAGCTATCTTATTGTTCATCTATCTATTCATGTTTATGTGTTTGAATCAAAGAACAGCTACCTGTGATTTTTCTTAACGCATGAACAGTAATACATTATTCATTAAATGATAATCTCGCTCCCTAGGGACATCCTAGTTAGTTTATTTCCTGTTGTGTGTGATTTAGATGCGAGAGAGTTTAAGACGAGAGGTAAGAACCTGCGCATCACATTGTGACCGCTCCTCGTACTCTTGATCAATCTGCATTTCAGATAGGCACTTGCATTTCATACTTAAAACTAACAAACACAAAAATATACACGGTGGACCGGGCCACAACCGGTAAAAACCTTTTATTTTTGTTACTTGACCTACGGTAGCCGAACCGCAAGCCGAACGGATTCCCCATACCAAACAGTCACGGGCTAGTTGGGAACGTTGACTAGGGAAAATCCCTTGCTGTTGTCGTCTGCGATTTTCCAGGCCTCAACACAAATCAAAAGAGCTACCAAAGGAAATAAAATGCACCCAAATCCATGTTCACCAGATCAAGAGGCTTGCAGTTTAGTTTGTATATCTCTTTTAATTCTCAACGGATTCTAAGCTGGATGAGATCGATTAACATGAATCTGTGCTACTTGTGAACTTAGAAAACTGTTATGCCAGGTATACTTTATATTATTTCATGATGAGGTATATATATATATATATATATATATATATAGATATAAATATGTAGAAATTTCATAAACTCTTAAAAAAAAATCAATCTCACTATTTAAAATACTTTGAAAAAATTATAATGATTTTATACATGAGCATGTGGGAATTTCATAAACTTCAAAAAATAAATCAATCACATTATTTAGAATAATTAAAAAAATGAAATTGTTTTATTACAACAGTTTTACTGATAATTGTAATGATATTTCAAAGACAGTCTATGTCACCGATGATTATGACCTTCCATATTCCATCCATACACAGTTGAAAGCAAGGGACAAAATCCCGTGAGAACATGTCATTTAAAACATATAGAACAAAAAATTAAATTGAATAAAAGACTTGGATGGATTTGCATAAATTAACAAATTAACGTATGTATTATCGAATTTACTGTGTAATCATTTGCAAATAGATATAGATTTTAATAAAATAAGCTCTATTAAAAGATTATCAATACATGAGCCACTAACAAGGCTGTGAATAATTGTACTACTTGATCACAAAATACTAACAGTAATATTGAATCATCTGAAACAAGAAAACTCATTATTCATTAATGAAACTTAATCAAATAAACAAAAAGAGACATGAAAAAATATCTTTACTGTATTAAATAGATTTGCACAAAATTACAAAACTTCAATTAAACAGAGGTATTTCCAAACACTTGTCCAGATTTTTGCCTTCCAAAAAGTCGCTATTACATGTGAAACCCACCCTTTAAATAATTATTACAAAAAGTCACATTTCCATCAAATTATGATTGACAAATCTAAATAAAACTAATATCCAAAAAAATCCCGCCATCTGCTCCAAATCCCTAGCAATTCCTCAATGTTGGGATAGTTAGCTGATTCAAAACCAAGTTGAACATCACATCTATAATTCTCCATTTTGTTTTTAGCTAACTTATGCCAGATGCGGATGTAAATGTGGACCTTTCCCTCAATAGCCAACGATTGTCTGATTAAGCGATCAACATCCTCAATCGTTATATGATTTAGCCCTTAGATTTTCTCACTTGCTTCATCTCTCCGTCGTTCAACCTACTCGATCATCAATTTTTGGAGGATAGGCATTTTCAATAAGATTTACTGTGGGAAAAAACAAAGCCTCCATGATATTGTCAATAGCATACCATCTTCTTGCACACACAGCTTGTGCCTTTTTTATAGTCTCATCGACCATCTCATTAAGATCAAGCCAAGCACGGAGTACTACCCTGACTTTCTTTAGCTAAAAGCTGTTGAGGATGATAATGTTTTCTAGTTTGTCCTTCCTGTACCTTTGCCAGTCTACAATCTCGTCCAAAGCCTTTGAAGCTTTCTCCCTCCTTTCCACGTGATCTTCATGTACAACGGCCATCTGACCAAAAGCAATATACATTTCATAAATATCATTTAAACTGTGAAACAACTTAGTTATTAACTCATAATGGTCCTCATTTCTCTTGATAGTTAATTGCTTAAATTATTCTTGTGAAAACCTCGAGAACAAAGAGGAAGTTGCACTTGCAGTTGCATCTTCACATTGATTTTCAAGTAAATATATCCTCTGTCTAAAGGCAACATTTGAGATCTTCTCATTTTGCAGCTCAACCTGAAGAAAGGCACTTTTGACCTATAGTTCATTGTACTTGTCCTCAGATGTCTTCATAAGATCAGCAACATGAGCCTCATGTTCTCCTTTACTCTTCTCAAGTTCTTCCTTCGACTGGGTTATCTCTTCTTTCCTCCTGTCAAACTCTTTTTTTAAATTGCTAACAGCATGGATATTGGCACCTGTGAATGCACCCAAAGCAGCAGCTGTATCTGCTACATCTACCTGTGGGTCACCGAACTACTGAGTCCAAAGTATTTGCTCAGAAACAGATACTTCCATCCCAGTTTCATCCCTACCCCTCTTTTTTCCCTTTCTGATCACTGGCTTATCGGGTTTGCTATAATAATATTCTCCAAGAGAGACAACAATCTCTTCATCAAATTCATATCTTGGATCAATGGATCCAGATGTGCTAATCATTGTGGACACTAAAGAGGATGTTTGAGTAATGATAGGAGAGGGCATGGTCATGGTAATGTGAGTACTCAAAGGATATATGTTTTGAACATGGCTTATTTCAGAGATGGAAGAGAAGAGTAGCGTTGAATATTCGAAAGATGGAAAATACAGATTGACAGCTGCAAGTGGTGACGAAGACAGTAAATCCTCTTCAATACTAGATGATGTTGACAAAGTAACTAAGGGTACATCTACAAGAATCTTGAAAATTGGTGCTTGCAAATTGCTTTGAGCAAGGAATATTTCAAGAATAGAAGAAAATAGTCCAGTTGAAGATTCTGAAGATGACAAGTGGAGATTGAGAGCTGAAAATGGTGACGAAGACACCAACAACTTTTCAGTACCAGATAATGTTGATGGAGTAACTGCTGATACCTCTAGGGGAATATTCACAATTGGTGCTTCTGAAATGTTTTGAACTGAATCTATTTGAACAATTGAAGACGAGAGTGGGGTTGAAGATTCAGAAGATGGAACTGAAGATCGACAGATGAAAGTGGTGAAAAATACCCCAAAAGCTTTTAACTACGAGACAATCTTGACAGAGTAACTAAAGATAGGTGTAAGGGAATCTTGAAAATTGGTGCTTCTGAAATAACAGGTAGTGAAATGGGGATTTGCACAATATCAGATGTGACATATTCAAGTGTAGATATCATATCCTGATACAATTCAGATAGTGCAGGTGATATGCGTCCTCCTGCGGGCAAGGTAGATAAAGTATGGATGGATGAAAGGAGCAATGTTGCATACAAACACATAGACACATATGAAGATTGTGAAACTGTAGAAACAGGTATAGAATCTTTCTTGCCATCACCATCCAACAAATCTGTTAATGATTTCAAATATTGATCCACCTCTTCAGTGATAGGTGTAGAGGCTATCACCTCTTCTTCTAAACCTGAATCAACCAAATCGATAATAGGACCTGTGGAGGAAGAAGCTTTCACCTTCAATCTTTTGAATGGTTTTTTTTCAACTATTTCTTCAGTAACACTTGGCTTACTGACTGCAGCAATCACCAAGATATGAGTAACAGTCACAGGAGCTGAAACTGCCTGAGTATTCAACACATAGGTCATTATTTCCAGCTTCTCTTTTGACTATGTTGACGTAATTATTAAGGCTTTGACCTGCTCCCTAACTGGTACCTCTGACAGGTATTCCATTAGACCTTTTCCCTTGTCTTCGTCCGCAAAAATTGCCACTGATGAATTCTTCGTTGCTTCGGCTTCCTTTTGTTCTCTGTCCTTTCTTACTTTCTCCAAGACATCAATCTGCAGTGCCCTGTAACACTGAATCCTCTCTTTCAATTCCTTTTGATGCTGCAATATGTGGGCTTCCTCATCCTTGCTTTTGGCTCTCCCCAACACTTCAGAAAATGTACTTACACCCTGATAAATAGAATCGTCGGGAATTTCCTCATGCACATAATTAATTTTGATATGATATTGCTTAAAGTGGGCATCGAGGCATCCCTTGGAATCATGTTTTCTCTTAGTGGCAAAACAAAGCTTCAAAGACTGTATCTGTTCACCTAATATTGCAGCCCAGATTGAAGTTGGAATAACCAGCGATCCAATGTGCAAAGGGAATTTGGGCCAAGCTTTTTTCTTAGGGCCAATCAGCTTCCTGTAAACCCCATCATTGACGCAATCTCAAACATTCCTCGTCTCCTTGCCCATTCACAGTTCAACAGGGGTCGTGTCGGATTAGCCAATTGATCGTGGACAAGTGTTGTGCCGATCAATGAGAATTTTTTACCTCTCTGTTTTAGTTGGGTCCTAATTCTACAATCTCGATTTGCGAACTTCTGTCCCGTAGACCGCTGGTGTCCTATGTGTTACGACCGTTCCTGCACGTGAATGGATTGATTGGCAGTTGTAGGTCATTCTTTGGAGTTGGTGTTTAGCTAATGCATTTTATTTGGGTCCTCGATTCTTCCATCTCGATAGGCGAACTTCTGCCCCGTAGACCATTGTTGTCTTGTGTGTTACGGTCATTGCTACAAGTGAATGGATTGATGGATTGGTTTCCAATTGCGGGTTGTTCTTTGCAGTTGTCATTTACTGTGTTTTCCTGACAGATGGTTTGCATGTATTCTGTACTCTTCCATCTGTTGTCCTAAACCACCAGTCCGGGCGATTTTTTTTACAGGATTTTACAGTTCTTTCCCGCGATTCATTTATCTCGAATCGGGAAACTCATTCCCGACGATATTGCGGAGTTTCGCTTTACCGGTTTTTTTGGATTTAGCAGACGCTATTCTAGACAAGTTTTCTGTCTTTACGCTCACAATTTGGTCGAGCTTCTGTTTTACTGCCGCTTCATTGAATTCAATACAGTTTGCCCATGTCCCTTTATCAACTGGCATTAATGTTTCATCAATGCATTGTTGCTCAATCAATGCAAGAAAGCTTGTCATATGATTCTGACATGGGTCAATATCTTCATCTTTGCTCAGCTTATGGAAATCTTGAAAACCATGTTACAATACTGCATTTGTCACGTTTGTTGTTGAACCGCCTTTGTTTTCTCATATAAACAGACCTTCAGGTAACCACATATTTATTTTGGTGCGCTTCATTTACACTTCACAGTTTGCAGTTTCTTTAAATTTGCAGGTATTCCTTTAGTCTGCCCCCTGCTTTGTTTTGTTGTTATTGTTGCTTTGTCTGATTATTAGTTATTAATGTATTTTCTTTTGCAGTTTGCAGTTTCTTTAAATTTGCAAGTATTCCTTTAGTCTACTGAAATTTTTTGAATATTCATTTAGTCTAATTACGAGATGTTTCAACACCCTTGCTTTGTTTTGTTGTTATTGCTACTTTGATTGAAAGAGAATGACATAATCCTTGCTTTGTTTTAGTTCAACTAAATAAGGTAACTCTGAAGCTCCAAACGGAAAACGCCTTTGATTTAGGATTTTTTTCTGTGTTTCCACAACCCGCAACCCGCATTTTGCGAGATTTCCTGTTGCCTCCTGGGAAATTGCGGGATGTGGGCTGCGGGATGAGGGTGGTGAATGAAATATTTTTAAGTAATCTCGTACCGCGCAACTCGCATTTTGCGGGATTGTGCGTTGCCGCCTGGGAAATTGCTGGATGCGGGTTGCAAGATGAGAGTGGTGAATGAAATATTATTTAGTAATCCCGTACCCTGCATCCCGCAGCCTGCACTTGCAGGGTACGGGTTGCGGGATAGTGGATTATATATTAATCTATATATTGTATTAACAATACTAAATGAATACAATTAAGAATTACAATATTTATAGTGAAAGTACATATTTTCTTACAAAGTTTGAAAAAAACATTACTGTTGATAGTGTTCATGTTAGTTTCAAAATTATTTAAGAATTACAATATTTATAGTGAAAAATTGAAATACGACATAAATTAATCTATTAATGTTTATTGCAAATTTTGAACAACTACCATAGAATCAATCTCTAGAGTGATTGTTTCTTGCCCTTTTTCATTTCATAGGAAAATAATTGAGTCACACTATGGATAGTATGCTAATTGAAGATTCTATATCACTCTTGCTGCATGGTGCTGTAAACATTTTCCTGCTGGTATAAGTCTCCTCGTTAAACCAAGTGAACTCACTGAACTCATCATCTATTTGGTTCCAAATTTCTATCTTAAACGGGCTTCACAAGCATGAGATATTACTTCCAACTATATATAGTAGTCTTGTAGAAACTAGACAACTCAAAGAAGGATCTATAATCAAATTTACCAAGTGTACATTGAACATTGTACATAGTGTAACGTATGTTTAATTTCCATTTTGTCTTTGTCCACTTAATCATTTTCACCATGTTCATGCATCCAGTGTTTTTTTATCATATTCAACTCTAACATACTTCTTCTCACAGGACTATCGCATTGCTTGCACTCGAGGTTATCACAGTGGATGCAGCGATTATTGGAGATCCTGCACCTTACCACTTATTTGTACCTTCTCCCTCGCAGAGTTGTTCCTCTGTTCTAGTGAATCCTAGATCAGTAGATGATAACCCTGCTTTCGCTGCATCTACTATTCCATTCACATCACTAACATGTTCTAGCAAAGTATGGAACATTCAAGGTCGAGTTATTGCCAAGACAAAGCTACACGAATATGGAAACCAACGAGGGTCTAGAAAAATATTTGTATTTGACATTGTTAATGCTTCACACGATGAAATACATATATCTGCATTCAATGAATTTGCACTCTCTTTGTATGAACAAATACATATAGGAATAGGTTACATAGTATCAAATGGCACAGTGAAAGCATCCAATCCAGTTTTCAACCATTTGAAAAGCCATAATGAGATTTTCCTAGGTTCCTCCTCAACCATCCAACCATGCTTAAATGAATACCCTTTAATACCTTGTTTTTGCTTTAACTTTAAAACTATTCATGAGATACAAACTATACCTTTCAATTCCATGGTGGACCTTGTTGGCCTTGTAATTTCACTTTCTCCATCATCCACAATACGAAAACGAGATGGCATTGAGACTGTTAGGTGCACAATTGGACTCCGTGACATGTCAGGAAATAGTATTGACATAACACTTTGGGGTGACCATTTCCAAATTGAAGGAGCCTAACTTGCCAGCCTCCATGGTTTACCTACGCCTCCAGCTGTAGCAATCAAAGGTGGCTGCGTTATAGAATTTAATGGAAAAACTGTTGGAACTATTTCCAACACTACTGTTTTTATAAACCCAAATATTGAACAAACTTCAATTCTCCAAAACTGGTTTCATGAAAATGGATTTCGTTCAGCATCACCATCGTTGAGCCGATAGTTCAATGCCTCTCACTCTGGTTCTCATAAAGTGACTACCATCAAGGACCTGCAAACTCTTCAATCATCTGAAAAATCTATTTGGTACTCTCGTGAAGCAACCATCACAAATGTTAACATGGATGACTTTTATTTCCTTCCATGCCCTCTTTTTGTTGACGGAATACAATACATGAAAAATATTGCTCAGAAAGTTGGAGACATCTGGAATTGTGCTAAATGTGATGGAGAGTTTCTTGAATGTGACTACCGATATATACTAAAAGTTGACTTGGAAGATGTTACCGGATCCATTCATGGTGTGATAGCATTTAATGATGATGCAAACCAACTCATGGGAATTTCTGTAAAATATCTATGTCTTCTCTCAACTGAAACAACACACTTGATGAAATAGTGCAGAGGATCTGCAACAAAAAATTGCTTCTTACTATCAGTTAAAATAGACACCTTCTGCGGAGTTTCATGCCTAAAAGTTGTAATTGTCATTGTTGGGCCATGGAATTGTCCATTTTTCAATCACTTATTGACATATATTTCATCCATTTTCTTCCCATTATCGCCCATTTATCATTCCATTTTCCATCCATTTGTTGTAATTGTGCGTAAAATAGTATACTACTTCCATTGATGTTTTAAGTGGTTAATAATGATTATTTTCCTTTATCTTTGATGAATTGAATACTATTATGCATAATTTTACTAATGATGGTTTGTGGAGTGATTTGTCACGTACAGGACGCTCACAGCTAGTTGTTACAGACTTAACCGAAAATGCATGCCACATAAGAACACCTTGATTCACTGCTCTATTTTCGGGCAGATGGAAAACAATATCGAAAATACAAGACATCGGTTTTGTGTGTAATAGCCTCATTTACCTGACTCGTGAGGAAATTTCCAAACAAATCCACGGTTTTCGATATACATGTGGTTCTTCGAGAGGGTATTTTCCAGATTTACTATTGCGGCCGGTTCCAAAGTTGTTAGCAGTTACGGTCATGTTTCAACTGTTACAAATCACAAGTTGGGGGTTCAGTTCCTCATTTCCATGAGATAATTTTATGTATAAATATGTAATCAATCTCATTGAGAAAGGGGGGAGAATAGAAAGCAATGTTATGATGTAGGATTTGATCCAGATCTATTGTAATCATTTCATTCTGATAATACATGTTGGAAGTTTCTTAATTCTGGAGTTGTAGACTTTCATTGTGGAGATCCAGCTCTGCTTAGTGGAGGAAAGGCCCTCTTCCCTGAGCAGATGCTGGTAGTGTTGATTGTAGGTGTTTTATTTTGTAGATTTGTTTATTTGTTAGTTCATGATTTCATTCATTAGATTTATCATAGTTGTTTTTATCATTTAGTTCATGCTTTCATTAGATTTATCATAGTTGTTTTCATGTAAATTCATCTTGATAGATTGTTGGCCAACATAGCATTTCTTCCAAGTTTATGTAGTTAGATCTTGCTTTGTAAGAGTTAACTTTTATTACCATGTTTGAAGTGTGAATAGGATTAGGTTTGATTTCTTTTCAAGCAGGTGTGATCTAGTCTACGAAAAGTTTTTATTTCATATCAATAGATAACAGTGTCAAGTAGAAATTGTGCTTATATAGATCTTGCACGATAGATTTGAAATAAAAGACTTCCTTGGGTTGATAATTTATGTTTAGCACTCTGCATGTTAAGTTTTAATTAATTGGCATATAGTGGGCCCAACATTTTGGCGTCGTTTCCTGGGAAGTTATCAATGGTGCAAAAGTACATCTGACATTGTTTTGTAGATGCATTGTTAATGTAGGGCATATAGGTTGCATGATTATTATTTTTGTTCATTGAATTTTATTTGAGTGTATTTTTTTTTCTTTCTTATTTCTTGGCATTCAGTTTTATTTAATTTTCAATTTTTGGAGCATAAATCTTATCATTCCCCTTAGTGGTGTTGTAAGCACCACCCATTCTACTAACAAGTTGACAGGAACATTCGAAGGAGGAGCCTCAAAATAGCACACTAAGAATCTAATGAAGAGATGGCAGGTAAGAAATATGCAGAAGTTGTTACCTTCAAATTTCCCATCAGAGATTCAGGAAGAGTGGCGCCCACGAAAAGCATCCCCCAACATGTTCTACCAAATTTTCACGGTTTGGAAAATGAAGTCCCTAATGTATTTTTATTTCAATTCGAAGTACTTTGTAGAGGATATGGTTATTGTGCTAATGATCAAAAGTTGAATGTGTTTCCCCTTACTCTAAAAGGAACATCCCTACGATGGTTCATGAGCCTCAGTGGGAATTGTATACAAAGTTGGGAAGACATGAAACATGTATTCTTGAAAAGGTACCAAGATTATTGCAGGGTCAATGAAGACATCTTCGAAATGACACAAGGAGAAGAAGAGAGTCTGGAGGAATACATAGAACGCTTTCAATATAACCTCCAAAGATCCAAACAAAGGAAAACTGGAGAAAGAGACCTTAAAAACACTTCTACTCAAGGGAATCCAAGATGAATATTTAGAAATATTAAATCTGATGGGAACAAGTAATGTATTTCGGTTAGCATATGATGATATTTGTGAGTTATGTAGAAGGTATTCAAGAGGAAACTTCAAGACCGGTAAGAATTCTAAGGAAATTTTATCTTTATTTTTTAAATCTACTGCAAAAACAAGAGTTTTACGAGCTGAAATCAGTAATGTATTTAAAAATTCTAATGTTGATATCAATGATTCACTAAATTCAGAATTGGTTGTTTTGCAGGTTAAGGAAAAGCATGAGGAATTTAAAGAAATAGTTTTCCCTCGGTGTCAGAAGAAACATCTTGCAATGGATTGTCCTTTGGATAGTCCCACAATTTTTGGCATATGTGATTTGAATCATTCCACAGATCATTGTCCCTCCGTACAAAGGATGAAAGAAACATATCAAAGAGATCTAGGAGTTGCATCCAAGTCATTGCAACAATCATGGCAACCGTGTCCTACATGTATGGCTCAAAATTCTATTCCTCCATTTCCTTACTCTCATACTCAATCATTGAATACTCTTCCACCATGGTAGTTGTTGCAGCCTCAATTTAACTCTTACCTACCTTATCCACAAAGTTGGAATGGCCTATCTTATGATCACATGGCCACTCTCCCTCATGCTGCAACATAACTTGGCCCTTCAATATCAACCTCACAAATCAATCCTTTACATCAGCCACATCTATTTGCTCATCAAACTCCTTGGTATTCAACACAATTTCCTGTCCAATCCACCCTCCACCCTAACCATAATAAAGAAGTGTTAGGATATTCAGACACTTAGGAGTTAGTTAAGATCAACTTGTGTAATATATCTGTTAGGTAAAAGTGTATTTATTTAGTATGCATTAGTATGCATTTGTAAATATTCTAATCTGATGGTCACGATATGTTTTAAACATAGAGTGATCCGACGGTTCAACTTCTCTTAGATCATACCTACCATTGATCTGTGGCTTAACACCCGATTGGTCTATGATCTCTATTTAAAGAGCATAGAGGGTCCTTGGCTAGTTGATCGATTATCAGAAGCTCATGTAACTTTCTTTCTTTTGCATAATAAATTGCTCCAAGTAGCTATTTGGTTGGGGTCGTGGACTGCTTCCCTCTCGAGGGTTTTAACCACGTGACAAACATCGATGTGTTGATCTGTGATCTATTTATGTGAAGCGGTTGCTCAAGATGTTCAGTATTTTGGGAGTACCCTGTGTACCCGAACATGATATCAAAGCATTTATGAAGAGCCGCTTTTGGTTTTGATCAAGATCTGGAACCGGTGTTGTCGAAACTTTGAAAGGGTTTTTGGTTCTAGATTTTCTGTGCAATTGTGGCCTGTGGGAGCTGTTCCATTGCGTTCGGAGTGCCATTTTCATTGGGAAATAGTTTTCGTTTCATTGAAAACTATTTCCATTTGTTCCAGAAACACCCATTTCAGCAAATCTGAAGATACATCTAGGAAAGCCTTATTGTCTCAACAGAAAGACAAGTCCAAGCCTCCCAAGAAACAAATTTTTTGCAATAATAAGCCAAGCAACAATGGTCCCTCTCAGTCAGCTCCTTATTTAAAACATGAAAAAGGATCCAAGCCAAAAGAAAATAATACTGAGCGTCATTGCAAGTTTTGTGGGAAAGATAATCATGATGAATCTAAGTGTTTCAAGAAGATGGCATCCTTGGAAGAAACAATGAAGAAGCACCACATCAGCCTAGATTCGTCTTCAGAATCTAACTCTCATGGACATGCACTTTGTGCTTCTAGTTACTCTTATACTGCATCTTCTTCTTCTACTTCAAATGAATGGCTCATTGATTCTGGAGCATCTTATCATATGGCTAAGGATCAAGCCATCTTTTCTACTATGCATGAATGTAACACCAAACAAATATTTGTTGGTGATGATAGATCTCTAAGTGTTGTAGGATATGGAACAGTTCCAGTAGAAAATGGTCATTTCAGTGATGTACTATGTGTTCCAAAAATTTCCTGCAATTTGTTATCAGTCTATCAAATTACTCATCTAGGTGAAGGTAAAACTGTGATGTTTACACCTCACCAAGTTGTAATCAAGGATTTAAAAATATCCAAAATGTCCTTGCTACTGGAACTATTGATGATATTACCAGGTTGTACAAATTTAACAACTTTGGGTCATCACCTTTTCCTTCATTTTTTGTTGCTCATAGTGATAACTTGAGCAAACTTTGGCATGAGCGATTTGGTCACTTAAATTATCGCTCATTGCAACAACTATGTAAATACAATATGGTGACTGGTATTCCGATGGTATCTTGCAAGGATGGTGTTTGTTCCAGTTGTGTACTCGAAAAACATCATTGAGACAGTTTTGACAAACGTGCCTCTTGGCACACCTCGGTTCCCTTGGAGCTTGTGCATAGTGACTTGTGTGGTCCTCTTCCATCTACTTCCTTTTCTGGTTTCAAATATTTCTTAACTTTCATTGATGACTACTCTAGACGCACTTGGGTTTACTTCTTAAAACTTAAGAGCGAAGTATTTAACATGTTCTTGGCCTACAAGGCCCTTGTTGAAAAACAATATGGTCATCAAATTATTAAGTTAAGATCTGACAATGGAGGAGAATATGTTAACAACAAGTTTACTACTCTCTGCACTGAACAAGGAATCCAACACCAGCACATTGTTCCATATACACCACAACAAAATGGTGTAGTAGAACGAAAGAACCGCACTTTAAAAGAAATGGCTAATTGTATGATCCAATCTAAGGGACTAAGTCTTCAATATTGGGCTGAGGCCATAAATTGTGCAAATTACATAGTTAATCGCACACCCACTAAAGTTTTACAAGGTATAATACCGGAAGAATCATGGAGTAAAATTAAATTAGATGTAAGTCACTTCCATGTGTTTGGTTGTGAAGCATGGGCTCACATTCCGGATGAAAAATGGAAAGCATTGCAGCCTAAAAGTGAAAAGTGCATATTCCTTGGATATTCTGAAGATGTAAAATGTTATATAATTCTTCAGCCACATTCTCATGATATAATCATTAGAAGAGATGTTAAATTTGATGAAAATCTCTTGGCCTGCAAGCCTAACTTGGCGGGTGTGCCATCTTTGGCCTGCGAGCCTGATTTGGCGACTATGCCTTCTTCTTCTTCTTCCAACTTCCTTGACAGGTTTCCAACTCCAGTTTCTAATGATGACAATGAGGATGAAAATCCACCTCCGCCTGCTCATGTTCCTCCAATTGCACCAGCACCAATACTTCCTCGATGGGTCCGTTCAACACGTAAAGCAGCTGGTGATCTTACCGGTGATCCTAGAGAGCAACATCAAACACGTTCTTAGTTTCAGCGAACCTCTTCTCTTTTGGCTCAAGTTTCCGAGAATCATGATCCAAAAACTTTTGCAAAATCTTCAGGAAATCCAGATTGGGATGCAGCTATGGATGAAGAATATCGTTCATTAATGGCGAACGATACTTGGGATCTTGTTCCTCTTCCAAAAGGAAGAAAACTTGTCAGATGTAAATGGGTCTATAGAACTAAGTATGCATTAGATGGAAGTGATGAAAGACTTAAGGCAAGGTTAGTTTCCAAAGGTTTTTCCCAAGTTGAAGGGATTGACTACAATGAAACCTTTGGACCTGTCGCAAAAATGAATTCCATCCGCCTTGTTCTTTCCCTTGTAGCCTTACATAACTGGGAAGCCCATCAAATGGATGTCAAGTCAGCCTTTTTACATGGTGATTTACAGGAGGAAATTTACATGGAAAAACCTCCTGGATATGTTCGGGATAAATCTAGTCTTGTCTATCTCCTTAAGAAATCCTTATATGGCCTTAAGCAAGGTCCTAGAGCTTGGTATGCCAAAATGGATAGCTTTCTCCTTGACACTAGTTTTTCTAGATGTCATCCTGACCCTAATGTCTATACCAAGAAAGTAGGAAACCATCTCATCATACTTGTTCTTTATGTTGATGATCTTATCCTTACTGGTAGTGACACTAAACTTATAACCCATTTGAAATCCAGTCTTAAGCAAAATTTTGAAATGTCAGAGTTAGGACATTTGCATTGTTTTCTTGGTCTCCAAGTCTTGCAAACCAAAGAAGGAATCTTTCTTTCCCAGTCTAAGTATGCTTGTGACCTTCTTCGTCGCTTCCACATGGAAGATTGTAAATCACCCCCTTCTCCTTTTCAGTCTGGAGTCAAACTTTATGCCACTTGTACTTCCCCTGAAGTAGATGCCACCTTGTATCGTCAGCTTGTCAATAGTCTTTTATACTTAACTCATTCCCGTCCTGACCTTTCCTTTGTCATTGGTCGTGTTTCCCGTTATATGAAAACTCCTCATGAAATTCACTGGAAAGCAGCAAAAAAAATACTTCGACATATTCGAGGTACAATTTAGTTTGGGATTCACTATAGTACAAGGGGGAAACCTTTATTGGTTGGTTTCACTGATTCAGATTGGGTCGGCGATCCTGATGATCGAAAGTCTACTGCAGGTTATGTTTTCATTATGGGATCTGGACATATCACTTGGGCTTGTAAGAAACGAAAAGATCTTGCTCTTTCTTCAGCAGAAGCAGAATATCGAGCCGCAATTAATGTCAGTCAAGAAGCTGTATGGCTTCGACAAATCCTTTCAGAGTTTGGATTCGAGTAGCAGTATCCTACTCCACTATGGTGTGACAATCAAAGTGCCATCAAGCTTGCCAAAGATCCATTTGTACATCAACGCAGCAAACACATTGAGCTGCACATGCACTTCATCAGAAATCTTGTTCATGATCGTGTTCTTGAAATGCTCTATTGCCCTACAGATGATCAAGTTGTAGACATCTTCACCAAGTCTCTTACAAAAGCGAAGTTTTCTAAACTTCAATCTATGTTAGGAGTTCAGGAATGTGTCCTTAAGGGGGGATTGGCTCTAATTCCTCCTTCCTTCTCCTAATAGTGTCACTTTTGTAAATCCTTCAATCATATCCCAAGTTGTTCTTAAGGGGGGATGTTAGGATATTTAGACACTTAGGATTTCGTTAAGATCAACTTGTGTAATATATCCGTTAGGTAAAAGTGTGTTTCTTTAGTATGCATTTGTAAATATTCTAATCCAACAGTCACGATATATTCTAGACATAGAATGATCCGACGATTCAACTTCTCTTAGATCATACCTACCATTGATCTATGGCTTAACACCTGATTGGTCTATGATCTCTATTTAAAGAGCATAGAGGGTCCCTGGCTATTTGATCGATTATGAAAAGCTCATGTAACTTTCTTTCTTTTGCATAATAAATTGCTCCAAGTAGCTATTTGGTTGGGGATGTGGATTGTTTCCCTCTCGAGGTTTTTAGCCACGTGACAAATATCGGTGTGTTGATCTGTGATCTATTTGTGTGAAGCGGTTGCTCAAGGTGTTCGGTCTTTTGGGAGTACCCTGTGTACCCGAACAAGAAGTATAGTATGCTTACAGTGCTGAACTGCAAAACTTTCATACATTTCCCTCATGTTCTACCTCACCTACACCGCTGCAAAAAGACGATGCATTGTTGCAGAAAATCCATACGAGGCCTGAACATGTTTTAAATCCAAGACTTGATCATCAACAAGTTAACAAGATCAACAAATTTGATGAAGAACAGACATTGGAACCAAAAGCATCATTCACATCATCAGATCTGAATCTCTTATGCGATGAGGAAGATCAGTTTACTAAGGAGCTTCATGGTGTAACATCCATGAGAAATCAAGGGAACACAGACTATATTGAAGCTTGGTTTCAATCTGTCATCGGTCTGCAGCATCATTCCATACTTCACCAATTCTTGGCACCATAATTTCAAGAGAAGTTGATCTCTCATATCTTAGCATTCATAAAGTTATATTTTTCTGTTCGGAGTATGAGCATACTTGAGTCACTTCTTCGAAAATGGATCCATTGGAAATATGCATACACGTGAACAATTTTTATATTTCTAAGTAGAAAATGGTAGGATAGAGTAACAGAATAAAACCATGCTTTTATTTTTAGTAATTATTTTCAAATAAGTATGCTCTCTTCCCGCGCCTTGTTGATACTTGGAAGATCAGAAAGTAGAAAGATAATGAATGGGTATGAGATGTTTTCAGGAATGCTTTGGAATTGTTGACTTTTTGAACACAATGCTTAAATCATTTTTGTCTTCAATTTTCCAATTTCAATTTGTCTCTATTTGTTACGAATAAAAAAAATATCATGAAAACAAAATTACAGTAATTAAGGAAGGTGAATGAAGGATCCACAATAAAATGAGCCAACGATTATGGAACCCTTCAAACTTGAACTTGGGCATGAATTTGTTAGCTACAACACCCAGCTATGACTGATTACTATCAGCTGCAACACCCTACTGTGACTGATTACTCTCAACTGCAACAGTGAGCTGCAACACCCAGCTGTGATTGATTACTGTCAGCTGCAACAGTGAGCTGCAACACCCAGCTGTGATTGATTACTGTCAGCTGCAACAGTGAGCTGCAACACCCAGTTGTGATTGATTACTGTCAGCTGTAAAAATGAGCTACAACACCCGGTTGTGACTCATTCCTGTCAGTTGTAACGGTCAGCTGCAAGACCCAACTGTGATTGTCTTGAAGGTGAGAAATTATGAATTTGAGATACATGTGTGTTGCACATCATGGTATGTATTTAGTTTTCATTTATATATAACACATCCATAAAAATACACATGCTTTATTTCAACATTATATCATTTTTAAGAGTTGCAACTGCGGCTGCAACATACTATGTAAGTCAATATAGGTGCTCAATGCTTGAAATTTTTGGTATCGGTGTGTGTTATATTTAAATTTACATCTTTAAAAACATGCACACTTATTCCAGTCACTGTTTGGGGGTCAAATTTCATTTATTAAATTTTTGGTGACATTTTGGCTTTAAACTTTTACTGAAACACAGTCGGTACAGTCATTTTTTGAGAGACCAAATGGACTTATTTTTAAAACCTGTTTACATCCCAAATATCCCTTTGAATATAGTTTCCAAAACAATTTGAATTTTTAATATTGGGTATCAAACAAAAAATTTATGGTCAAAATACTAACTGGGTGTCAAGCAAGCAGCTTAGGAACAGACCTGGGACAGTCAATTTTTGGATGCCTTATTGGACATATCCTGCAAACCTATTTCAATGGTATATTCCCCTATGAATATAGTTTATAACTCAATTTTAATCACTCCATTCCGATATCGTATACAAATTTTATGACCAAAATACCGACTTCCTATCACAAATCAGCATTCCTAAAACTCTGTTTCCTAGACTGTTCATTGGCTTATTTGACCCATCAATTCTTATTGGATTCAAAACATGTTTCTAATGGAGATACCTACATGAATCTAATTTCATCTACAATTTGAATCACATCAATCCATTATCAAACGAAAAGTTAAGCCTAAAACTATGACGGTTGGTCTAGTTCAGAATTCGAAAAAACACCTTGTCATGCAGGCTATTACTGAGTGATTTGGAACATCATTACATGGAATTTTAAAAACATGTTTCTAAGGGAAATATACCTATGAATTTAATTTCATTTGGCTTTGGAATCACTCAAATTGGATAAGGAACGAAGAAGCTATGATCAGAATAATGTTGGTGAGTCTAGATGGACATTGCTTTCCCGCAGGTATAATATGGATTTTGCTTTGTTCATTTTTCTTTGGATTTGTTTTATAATTAATTGATTGTTTTTTTTTCATAAGTGTTGGGTGAAGAGAGACCAATCATCTCTCTTCTTCCATCATCTCATGTTTTATTGCAGGCAAGTGCTAGGTTTTTGCAAGTCCTTGGAAGAAAAAGGTCAATACATGCACAAGTGACTCTTGAATAAGGGATGATATTTATTTTCATGGATATGGGTATATGTCATAGTCCTCCGTCCTTTTTCATTTGGAGAGTTCTTCTCATGGAGTTTAATTTTCCAAATGTCTTGAAAAATCAAATAAACAGAGGACTTTGATGCACATATTCTTGCTGGTCATAAAAGAAAAAAAAATCTCATTACGTTTTCCACAACTCTTGCATTTTCCAGATCAAGTGTATTCTCTCTCAACAAATTAAAGAAGTTTCATTGCCAAACTTGTGAACTGTTGATTTAATGATTGCATTACAATAATGGCTTACAAAAAACTAAGAGTTCATAATCTTATTGGGAATCAAATTAAATCTCGCTTTGAAGATTGTTGGATGAGCCATTTTTGTCGTACAGTTTGGTTTGTCTCTTACCAACCATGAGCATCAACACAAATGAAGTGGTTTTAGCCTATTATAATAAGCTCTCTAACAAATTTTCAAAATCTGACCTGAAGTTTACTTCGACAATCCTGGTGACAACCTATTGATCTCCATTTTATTTTCAGATTTGGGCACACGGTCTTCTACATGATTTCGTCCTTTTGTTGTGCAACAAGAACATACTTCCATTTATTAAGGTATCAAGCAAAGGATTCACTGCTCAGGCCTTTCATATGTCATTTTATGATTCCTCATCTTGAAGATTCAGTTTGCGTAAGGATTGATGTGTAGATCAAAACTTGTAATCTGCCCAAAACTTGTAAACTTGTTTTCTGTCTTCCAAAGTCTCATCACAACATAATTACATGATGTATCATCAGTTTGGGGGAGATGGATATTTACAACTAAGATGACAACTCTTCTTTTGCATGAGGACATGCGACATACTCAGTTTGGGGGAGTGGTTTTTGACATTCTTTGTGCATACTGATTTTTACTCATTCATAGCTTGCAAAAGTGCAGAAATTTCTTTAAGGATATCTTGCAAACCGTGAGCTGGTTTTCATGAAATTTTGCGGGAAGAAGCATCATGGTAAGAAGAACAAACGTGGCAAGTTTTAGCTCAATCCAGTGCACAATTTTCGAGAAAATGACCATCATCACCTACAGCCAATTTTAATTTTACTCAAAATCCGTGATGTGGGTTTCTCTAATTTTTGGTGTGGAGATGCATTAGAATGTTAAATACCTCCTTGCAAAATTTCAGCTCAACCCAGTTTGTATTTTGTGAAATATTGGTTCAGGAAGTTTAGATACAACACATTTTATTCATGTTCATCTACAAAAGTGCAGAAATTGAAATGAGCATATCTTACAATTGGTAAGTTGGATTCTCATGATGTTTGGATAGGTAGTGTATAACCAAGATGAACAATCCTGGTAAGTTTCATCCTAATCCAATGTACGATTTTTGAGAAAATTGCCATAATCACCTACAGCCAATTTGCATTTTTCTAAAAATCCATGATGTGGGTATCTTTGATTTTTGGTGTGTAGGTGAATTGGACTAGTATAAACTTGTATAAGAAATTTCAGCCGAACCCAGTTCGTCATTTGGGAGAAAATGACTTCGGAATTTTTCTACTCAAAAGGCTGCAACACCGTAAAAATCTTGTCTTTTTCCCGTTTCGCGCAGCTGCAACACCGTAAATATTTCATTTTTCCCATTTCGCACAGCTGCAACACTGTAAACCTTTCATTTTTCTTGTTTCACACAGCTGCAACATCGTAAATCTTTCCTTTTTCCCGTTTCGCGCAGCTGCAACACCGTAAATCTTTCATTTTTCCCGTTTCGCGCAGCTGCAACACCATAATAAAAAATTCTTGCCTTTTTTCGTTTTGCGTAGCTGCAACACGTAAAAAAATTTCCTTTTTCTTGTTTTGCGCAGCTGCAACACTATAAAAATTTTGTCTATTTTCCCGTTTTAGGCAGCTGCAACTCCGTAAATATCGGTCATTTTTTCGCTCTGCTCAGCTGCGACTCCATTAAAATTTTGCCCATTTTTATTATTTTCGCAACTGCAACTCTGCCATATTTATCCTATGTACAGCTACGACTCCACTAAAACTTTTCTTATCCTTCTACTTGTCGTAACTGCAACTCCCCTTGCGTAGTAAAATGAAAAGCAACAAGTGAATGAGTTCTTCTAGTTGGATGCTACATAGGTATGGGGTTGCATGAATACATGCAACAAGTTCAATTTGGGGGTGATGTTGGGCCATGGAATTGTCCATTTTTCCATCACTTATCGACATATATTTCATCCATTTTCTTCCCATTATCACCCATTTATCATTCCATTTTCCATCTATTTGTTGTAACTGTGCGTAAAACAGCATACTAGTTCCATTAATGTTTTAAGTGGTTAATAATGATTATTTTCATTTATTTTTTATGCATTGAAGACTATTATGCATAATTTTACTAATGATGGTTTGTGGAATGATTTGTCACGTACAGGACGCTCACAGCTAGTTGTGACAGACTTAACTGAAAATGCATGCCACATAAGAACACCTTGATTCGTGTCTCAATTTGCGAGCAGATGGAAAATAATCTCCAAAATCTAAGACATGGGTTTTGTGCGTAACAGACTCATTTACCTAAATTGCAAGGAAATTTCCAAACAAAGCCACGTTTTCGATATACAGGTGATTCTTATAGGGGGTATTTTCCAGATTTACTATTGCGGCCGGTTCCAAAGTTGTTAGCAGTTACGGCCGTGTTTCAGTTGTTACAAATCACAAGTTGGGGGTTCAGTTCCTCATTTACATGAGATAATTTTATGTATAAATATGTAATCAATCTCATTGAGAAATGGGGGAGAAGAGAAAGAAATGTTATGATGTAGGATTTAATCCAGATCTATTGTAATCATTCCATTCTGATAATACATGCTGGCAGTTTCTTAATTCTGGAGTTGTATACTTTCATTGTGGAGATCCATCTCTACTCAGTGGAGGAAGGGCCCTCTTCCCTGAGCAGATGCTGGTAGTGTTGATTGTAGGTGTTTTATTTTGTAGATTTGTTTATTTGTTAGTTCATGATTTCATTCATTAGATTTATCATAGTTGTTTTTATCATTTAGTTCATGCTTTCATTAGATTTATCATAGTTGTTTTCCTATTAATTCATCTTGATAGATTGTTGGCCAACATAGCATTTCTTCCAGGTTTATGTAGTTAGATCTTGTTTTGTAAGAGTTAATTTTTATTACCATGTTTGAAGTGTGATTAGACTTACAGTGTGATTTTATGAATAGGCTTAGGTTTGATTTCTTTTGTGTTAAATTTTCATATGCTAAGCTAATACATCAGTATTTCATTTCATTTTCATAACAAAAGCATATAAAAAGGATCACTGAAAGAAACAGTATCACAAGAACAACACAGATTTATCCTGGGAAAACCCTAAAGGGAAAAACCCAGCAAAAGCTTCCTCAATATAGATGTCCCAAAAAATAAAATATATAACCAATAAGGAGATCAAAGCCTGGTCCTCCTCCTTCTCCAGCTACTCTTCTCTTCTCCACTAATGCACTAGACAAGCGAGAATGTGTGCTTCAAATGAGGAGCGCCACACCTCTATTTATATTCATTCGTTCACTTTAATAATTAGATCTATCATGTAGGCTCAAGTTAATCATGTAGGCTCAAGTTACACATGTAGGCTCAGGTAACCACACTGGGGTGCTAATGACCCACCTTTACAAATAGAGGGGACTACCTCATGACTCTTATTAGTTCTTCCGATTAGAAGCATCGGGGTACAAAGTAATACAAGTGGTTCTCCCGGTAGGACCATCGAGGACCACAAAAAGATACATATAGAATATTCTTCGAAGTTACAATATTTCAACACTCCCCCTTAACGAGAAGGGTATTCTACAACAACATCAACAACAACAATAGTAGGAGAGAGATAGAGGACATCATCAGAGTAACACATCTATAAATCATTGGAAACTTTTCAACATCATATAGTCTTCATCTTTGTCTTCAACAATAGCAACACTTTGACCGTCAACATCATCATCAATTCTTTAGTCTTCAACTTCAATCTTCAACAGCAACAACACCTTCAGCACTTTGACCTTTCGATCAGCAAATAACTTCAGCACTTTGACCCTTTCGATCAGCAGCAACATCTTCAGCACTTTGACCTTTCGATCAGCAATATCTTCAGCACTTTGATCTTTCGATCAGCAACAACATCTTCAGCATTTTGACCTTTCTATCAGCAACAACATCTTCAGCACTTTGACCTTTCTATCAGCAACAACATCTTCAGCACTTTGACCTTAGCAACAACATCTTCAGCATTTTGACCTTTCGATCAGCAACAACATCTTCAGTACTTTGACCTTCTGATCAGCAACAACATCTTCAACATTTTTTACTTTTCAATCAGCAACAACATCTTCAGCATCATACTTTGATCTTTCGATTAGAAACATCATCATCATCATCGTACTCTGATCTTTCGATGAGAAACAACATCATCAAATTCTGATCTTTTGATCAGAAAACATCATCATTATCATACTCTGATCTTTCGATTAGAAACATCATCATCATCAAAGCATCATCATCATACTCTAATCTTTCGATCAAAAAACATCATCATCATCATACTCTGATATTTCAATCAGAAACATCATCATCATCAAAACATCATCATCATCACACTTTGATCTTTCGATCAGAAAACATCATCATCATCATACTCTGATCTTTCGATCAAAAAACATCATCATCAGCAGCAACAACCTACAAGTCACAGTACAAAGACAAAAAAGTCTTTGAATCTCTTTTGGACTTAAATTCCAAGGATTATGCAATCCTACCACATTCTCGACAACCGAAGTCATCGGATCCATTTTGAACCGAGGTTCAAGGATGATACAATCCTACTACGTTCTCGAGTACCAAAGTCATCGGATCCGTTCTGAACCAAAGTTCAAGGATGATACAATCCTACTACGTTCTCGAGTACCGAAGTCACTGGATCCGTTCTGAACCGAAGTTCAAGGATGATACAATCCTACTACGTTTTCGAGTACCGAATTCACCGGATCCGTTCTGAACCGAAGTTCAAGGATGATACAATCATACTACGTTCTCGAGTACCGAAGTCACTGGATCCATTCTGGACCGAAGTTCAAGGATGATACAATCCTACTACATTCTCGAGTACCAAAGTCACCGGATCCGTTCTGAACCAAATTTTAAGGATGATACAATCCTACTACGTTCTCGAGTACCGAAGTCACCGGATCCGTTCTGAACTGAAATTCAATGATGATACAATCCTACTACGTTCTCGAGTACCGAAGTCACTGGATCTGTTCTGAACTGAAGTTCAAGGATGATACAATCCTGCCACTTTCTCGAGGACCAAATTCACTGGATCCATTATGGACATATGTCCCGAGATGATACAATCCCTCTTCATTCTCGAGAACCGAGGTCACAGTATCACTTTAGAGAAGATGCCCAGGGATGATACAATCCCACTACATTCTCGAGGACCGAAGTCACCGGATCCATTATGGACATATGTCCCGGGATGATACAATCCCTCTTCATTCTCGAGGACCGAGGCCATTGAACCACTTTAGAGAAAATGCCCAGGGATGATACAATCCCACTGCAACACCACTACTCCCCCTTTCGGGGAAGGTCTTTCCGAACAACACCAAGCTTGTCTCGAAAGTGTTCAAACTTTACCCGAGATAGAGGCTTCGTCAGTACATCAGCAACTTGTTCATAAGTACTCACATACTGGATTTTTATGGCTCCCTTCCGCATCATATCTCGAATGTACAAATACCCGATTTCTATGTGCTTCGGTCTATCGTGGAATACTAGGTTCTCTGTCATCTTTATACAACTTTGATTGTCACGTAAAATCACGGTGGTATCCAACTTCAGGTTGAATAATCCTGACATGAGCTTCCGAAGCCATATGGCTTCACAACTAGCAGAGCAAGTTGCTATATATTCTGCTTCGACTGTGCTTAGAGCAATACTGGACTGCTTTCTGCTAAACCATGAAATCATAGCAGATCCTAGACTATAATATCCGCCTGATGTGCTTTTTATGTCTGAGGTACTTCCTACCCAATCTGCATCCGTATATCCATACAATCTATACTCATGGTTACCATCATAGTATAGACCAAAGTCTATAGTCCCTTTCAGATATCTCATCACATGTTTTGCAGCAACCAAGTGAACCCGTCTAGGTTGAACTAGATATTGAGTTAGAGTGTTCACAGCAAAACAAATGTCAGGTCTGGTGTTTGTTAAGTACATCAATGACCCAATGATCTGTCTGTATTGAGTCACATCCACTAACTCTGATGAGTCATCAGCTAACAGCTTCAGGTTGGAATCCATGGGTGTGGCCATGGCTTTGCATTCCAACATATTGAATCTTTTCAATATCTCTACTGCATACTTTCCCTGATTGAGAAAGATTCCTTCTGAATTTTTCCATACTTCCAGACCTAGGAAATAATGCATTAACCCAAGGTCTTTCATCTCAAATTCTTCTGCTAGTTTCTTCTTGCTTTCAATAATCTTTTTCTCATTCCCTATCAAGAATAAGTCATCCACATATAGTAGTAAGATGATAGGTTCATTTTCTACAACTTTGAGATAAAGGTTAGCATCAGCTTTACTGTTGGTAAATCCCATGCTCGATAGGAAACTATCTATTCTTTCATACCAAGCTCGAGGAGCTTGTTTAAGGCCATATAAGGCCTTCTTCAACTTGCATACGTGAGTATGTCTATCTTCAACTTCAAACCCTTGTGGCTGTTCTATGTATACTTCTTCTCCGATCACACCATTCACAAAATTTGTTTTCACATCCATCTGGTGTAAGTTCCACTTCATCATGGATGCAAGTGTCCTGATAGCTCTAATAGAAGTATACCGGGCTACTGGAGCAAATGTCTCTTCATAATCAATTCCCTCTTTCTGAGAGAAACCTCTGGCCACAAATCTTGCTTTATATTTCTCGATACTTTCGTCAGCTGCATGCTTTATTTTGTATATCCATTTGGAGGATACTATACTCTTTCCTTCTGGTTTGGGAACTATATCCCAAACATCATTCTTCATTATTGACTGATATTCTTCAGTCATTGCTTCTTCCCATTCTTTCTTCTGTACTGCTTCTTCATAGTTTGTAGGTTCTTGATCTACACACATCAAGGCTACATAGTTGGAAAAAGTCTTAGGTTTCTTTCTTTCCCTTGTGGATCCTCCAGGAGTTCCATATATTTCTGCCTCTCATATTATTTCTCTTGTCCAAGTAGGCTTTCTCTTTCTTGATATCTCCATCATAGGAGGTTCCTGTGGTTCTGACATGGCATGTTCTTCAGGAGCTTCATCTTCAGGAAGACATGTAGTTTATTCATTTCTGGGAGGTGTCTCTTCTTCATACACTTCTTCATGTTGGCACTTCCTAGATCTCTTGAGGGCTTCCTCTTCATCGAATGTTACATCTCGACTAATTTCCATGTGATGGTATCCAGGAATGTAAATTATAAATGCTTTGGATATCCAACAAATATCCCCTTCTTTCTGGAAGGATCTAGCTTGTTTCTTTTTTCTTTTGGTATATGAATATATAATGGACAACCAAATATTTTGAGGTGACTTACCTCAGGCTTATTTCCCGTGAACATCTCTTCTGGAGTCTTAAACCCAAGAGCATTGTGAGATATTCTATTATGTACATACACAGCAGTTCTTGCAGATTCTTCCCATAGATGCATTGGAATATCTTGATCATATATCATTGTCTTCATTGCCTCCATGATGGTTCTGTTCTTTCTTTCCGCAACCCCATTCTGTTGAGGATTGTAGGGAGTAGTTAGTTCCCTCTTGATTCCTGCATCTTTGCAAAAGGCCTCAAACTCTTTTGAGGTATATTCTCCTCCATTGTCTGAAAAATCCTCAATAAATGTGATATAATAATCAAATCCACTTAAGGATGTAGAAGACATTGGACCACATACATCTAAGTGAATCAATTCCAATGTACCTTTCGTTTTAGTTTCACTCTTCAGAAATGGATTCTTGATGTTCTTTCCCTTTACACATCCTTTGCAAATGCCTTCATGCTTGATCTTCATATCTGGTAAGCCCGTCACTACTTTATTCACATGAGGTAGAGATTTGTAATTAATGTGGGCAAGCCTTCTATGCCATAGTTCACTAGGGTCAGTGGACTCATGAACAAAGGTTGTTTCTGAGTGCCCCTTGAGTTTATACAAGCCTCCTTCTTTTTCACCAATGATGATTGAATCTTCAATATTCTTTCCTTTGGGCCACACGAGTACTTGGCCATCTATGAAAGCAACTCTGAATCCTTTCTTATCTAAAGTTGAGATAGAAATTAAGTTCTTCTTTAGACCAGGTACATACAATACATCTTTCATCTTTAGAGGATTACCTGAATCAAGTTTGTAGCTTGCTTCTCCCACTCCTTTGATCAGATATTGATAGTCATCTCCTAGAGATACTTTCTGAGGAGAGCTCTTTTCTTCAAGTTTGGACAGAGTTTTATTTTGTCCCATCATGTGCTTTGAATCACCACTATCAATAATCCAAGTGTCTTCTCCAGGTGTTACAGACCTAGAGAGTGCAGAGAATAGTACATACTCTTCTGCATCTCATTCTCTTGCTTGCTTTCTTGGAGGTCCTTCTTCTTCTTCTTCATCTTCTGCTAGATGAGCATGATATCTTTTGTTGTTGTTGATCCTCTTCTTATATTCTTGTCTCTTCATAGGACAATTTCGGGCAATGTGTCCTATCTTATCACAATTAAAACATTGAAAACCAGAGTAGTCTCTATTAGGAGGATTCTCTCTTACCTTTTGGATTCTTCTGGGAGGTTGAGACTCCTTGAAATTTCTTCTCTTGAAATTAGATTGACCTCTTCTTCTTTTGGTGTGAGTGGCTAGGGCTTGATCATCTCCTTTTAATAATGCTTCCCTATTTATCACTCTAGTCTCTTCTTGAATGCAGTCTTCCCATACCACATCAAACTTCATGATTTCTTTTCTGGCACACATCATCTGAATGAAGGATTCCCAGGGTCTTGTGAGACCATTGAGAGCAGTCATAACCATTTCATGTTCATCAAGCTTATCTCCAATAGCTTCTAGTTGCTCTTTGATCTGAGAAACCCTTGTGAAGTAATCTTGGATGGATTCTCCATGACTCATCTTGGTGATCTTCAGTTGAGCTCTTAGATTCATCTTTCGGTTAATGTTCCTTCCCTCATACATTCTAGATAGGGCATCAAACATTTATTTTGGAGCCTTCTTAGATGACACTTGAGGAATCAAGTGATCCTTGATGGAGTCAGCAATAATCCTTTGTGCCATAATCATATCCTTTCTGTGCTTCTCCTTGGCTTCAGCTTCTTCAGGTTCTACAATTTATTCTTTGACATACTTATCAAGATCATTATCTTGGAGAATGAGACCAATCCTGTATTTCCATGCTCAGAAATTCTCTATGCCTTCTAGCTTGTCCTCAAGCTTAGTGCTTGGGGTCATCTTGTCAGAAAATCACAAAAAATTGAAATTTTGCGGAATGAGAAACTGACCTTACCAGGAGATACACTTGAATGAGGAGAGATGACTGGTGTGCTTGGATTCTGTAGATTCCAATTCTTTACCTTCCAAATCAGACTTGCAAGATTCAGCTTCTGCAGCTTTTTGGTTTAGCAGTTTTCTGGTGCAGCTGTCAAACTAGGATTTGACTTTCCCAGAGACTCACACATCCAAAAACCTTGATTCCAGGCTCAAAACATGTGCTCTGGAAGGGCGCAATTTTATATGCAAGCAGTTTTCTGAAACTCAAAAAAAATCCCAAAACCCTAATTTCTTCCGAGAAGAGAGAGAGAGCTATTTCACCTTGTGAAAGCTGTCCTAGTCAGGCTATCTCTGATACCATGTTAAATTTTCATATGCTAAGCTAATACATCATTATTTCATTTCATTTTGATAACAAAAGCATATAAACAGGATCACTGAAAGAAACAATATCACAAGAACAACACAGATTTATCCTGGGAAAAACCCAGCAAAAGATTCCTCAATATAGATGCCCCAAAAGATAAAAGATAAAACCAACAAGGAGCCTGATCCTCCTCCTTCTCCAGCTACTCTTCTCTTCTCCACTAATGTGCTACACAAGTGAGAGTGTGTGCTTCAAATGAGGAGCGCCACACCTCTATTTATATTCATCCGTTCACTTTAATAATTAGATATGTCATGTAGGCTCGAGTTAATCATGTAGGCTCGAGTTACACATGTACACTCAAGTAACCACACTATGGCGCTAATGACCCACCTTTACAAATAGAGGGGACTACCTCATGACTCTTATTAGTTCTTCTGATTAGAAGCATCGGGGTACAAAGAAATACAAGTGGTTCTCCCAGTAGGACCATCGGGGACCACAAAAAGATACATATAGAATATTCTTCGAAGTTACAATATTTCAACATTTTCAAGCAGGTGTGATCTAGTATACAAACAGTTTTTATTTCATATCAATAGATAACAGTTTCAAGTAGAAATTGTGCTCACATAGATCTTGCACGATAGCTTTGAAATAAAAGACTTCCTCGGGTTAATAATTTATGTTTAGCACTCTGCATGTTAATTTTTAATTAACTAGCATATAGTGGGCCCAACAGTCATGGTTGAAAACACATAAACGGCAATTTCAGATGAACACATAAATATATACATTTTTTCAAGTTGGTACTTAACCATTCTTCATTGTTTATAATGAATGCTTTCAATTCTCAATTTTAACTCGTTTTTTCATTGTTCAACATAGCAAGGTATTTATTTTACTCTCTTGTAGTACCACTTTCTTGCAATTTCATACTTTCAATGTACAGGCTATCACCCACCATTTCTTATGCAAATTGGTGAAAAAACCTATATGGTAGTTTTTAAATACAATACTATTTTGCTATCATGTTTTTTATAAAATGCACAACTTTGTTATCTTGTTTTTGGGCACAACTTTTGATTACCCTGTACATAACAATAATTATAGTAACTTATTTTTTCATATATACTTTCTCACACTACACTTTGTTCTTCTAAAATTCCATTTTCTTACAATTATCAAATTACAACTTGAAAAACAAAATTTACTCCAGTTATATTATTTTAAGCTACATTTTTACTTCCCCCTATGTAATGAATTCACATTTGTTTTTTTCCTTCTGCTTTATATCCACATAGTTTCCAGTTAATACATGTGCAAAATGTGTTTCTACCAACAATCAAAGCTTCTAGGTGTTTAACAAGGTTACAATTATTTTGTAGGAATTATGCCAACTCATGACAAGGAACAAGCCAATGCACGAAGAAGATTTTTATATGCACAAGACAGAGATAAAAACAACAAGAAACAACGTCATCTTTACAGGGCTGCTCGTATGCATGTGGATATGTCTTCTTCAAATTCTCTTGTAGAAGCTGTCGACCCAGCTTCACTTCCATCTCATGTACCAAATCCATTGAACAACCAGCTCAATGATGCACATCAACGATTTCGTAAAAAAATGGACCAACTAGTTGATATGCATGTCTACTCGATTTGCAAAGAATGTTACCCTGGTATTGTAACAAAAAATTTCCATGAGGCATACACTTGTTCACGTTGTATTCTAGAACGAAAAAGGCATCACTTTTCATTGGATAACAATATGGATCCGGGGAAGCAACCACCTGTCCTTCCAGTACTTACATAGGTTGAAGAGATGCTCATTAGTCGTGCTAATCCCATATTGCAAGTCACTCATGCTCGTGGTGGTCAATATAAATACTCTGGTCATACAATTTTCTTCCCCCAAGACATTTCCAACATTGTGACATACCTACCACATTTAGTATCAGAACTTGACATACTCACTATTCGGAAATGCAATTCTACAAACAAACCATATGATTGTTTGTTAGTCAAACAAATATTCTTGCTGCCCTTCAATTCAAAATGGAAAACGACCCATACTACAAGGATGTACAAATCAACCCAGTTGCATTAGCTTCTTTGCCACTTGTTTCAGCAGACATTTCAAATTTGATTCTACATCTTAATATCAATGCTACTTCATCTCATCCACAAAGCTTATCCTATACAAATCAACCACCAAATTCATTTGAACCCTATGAATTGCAATCCTCATCATTTATTTTAACACAAACCAATGTTAGAACTGAAGTTGAAGAAATTAGACAGTTCTTACACAAACCAAATATCCCACTACCACCTTCCATAGATTGGCCCCCTATAGAAATGTCCCCTATCAATGAGTACAACACAGAAGGCCTTCTTTCCATGGCTTTTCCAACTTTGTTTCCCACAGGTACAGCAATGTTATTACAACCACGCATTCATCAAGTTGATATGCACGAATATGCACTCCACCTTATTCGCTATCACGACAATAGATTTGCTCAACATCCTCACTTTTGATACTACATATATACAATCTAATTATGCGTCATCGAAGTAATAGTACTGCCTCTGTTTTTGTCAAAAAAAATCTGGAAGATACACTACCTCCGACAGTACATGAGCTTGTCAACCAATTGCAAGACATGCCAAATGATAAAATTGGTGAGCGGGTGGCAAGATTTGGGTCTTCATTACGTGGAACACGATCATATTGGAACAAAAGTAGAGCTAAAATAACAAATATGATCAATCAACAAGGTACACCAACATTCTTCTTCACCCTTAGTGCAGCTGACACAAAATGGCCAGATTTGCATGCTCTAATGTCCGGTAAAGCTCCTAATGATTCAGGTCAAGTTTATCAATGGAAGTTTCACAACATCATATCAAATCCACATATTACATCACAATACATGCACAATAGATTCAAAACATTTCTTGAAGAGGTGCTTCAAAAAGGTTTTCATATAACCGATTATTGGTGCAGGTATTATACCATCTATTCCTTTCTATTTCTCTCTATCTATTTTTATCTTTATACAATTTATTCTAATATATGTTTTTTCCTCCCATCTAGATATGAATGGAAACATAGAGGATCCACTCACATTCATGGTTTTATTTGGTTGGTAAATGCACCAAATATGGACACGTTAGATTGGGAAGACGATGTTGCAGTTGAAGCTGCAAAAAAAATTTGACACACATGTGACAGCTTGGAATCCTCGTAATTCCCAGTTGTCCACATCTGAGTCTCGCCATTCTACTATAAATGATCCATGCAGTCTTGCATCACCATCAATATTTGCATCAAACTACTCAGCTGACTATGAAGAACTTGTCAATTTTGTTCAAAGGCACACCAAATGTTCACAGTCAACTTGCCTTCGCAAGAAAGGAACATCTCTTGAATGTCGCTATGGTTTTCCATATGAGCTGCAAGCTACTTCTTCATTATTCATTGATCAAAATGGACAGAAAACCTACTATCCTGCAAGAAATGATCCTCTTCTAACATTCACAATCCTACCATGCTTTCAATATGGAGGGATAATGTTGATTGCCAACCTGTTCTTTGTAAACATGTTGTCCTCAAATACATTTCAAAGTATGCATCAAAAGTAGAACCAAAATCAGAAACCTATCATGCCATTCTGTCTCGACTTGCACATGCTACACCAAGTGAAAGCCCCATTCTTTAGCCAATCAAACAATTTCTTGCACAAACAGTTGCAGAAAGAGACATTGGTGCACAAGAGACGTGTCACATGCTGTAAAAACTTCCTCTTGTTCTTTGTAGTCGTCTCTTATTTTCCCTAAACGTGAGCCAAACTTTGTTCCACCGTGTTTCTAATGACACTAATAACACCCCTGCAACGCCCCTCTTCATTTTTGCTTACATTCAAAGACCCATTTCTCTTGAGCATCTAAATCTACTTGAAGCTACTCTTTGTTGGTATTTCTCTCCTAATAGGAAAAAAATCCATGGAAACAAAACTTGTGTGACAAAATTGTCAGAGTCTATCCGCATTTCGCTTCCATTTCTCCCTCTGATTCTTCATCTTTTGAACCGTTTTGTTGGAGTGAACTTCTTCTATACAAACCTTCTCGGTCTATCCCTCATGATATTGGAACCACAACTTTTGAAATTATTTCTCATTGGCATCAGATTAAAGGCACATATGTTGTGTGGCATATTGAACATATAGAAGAAGAACCCTCTACACCTCTATACGATGGTTCAAACTCTGATGCTATTACGTTTCCATTGTCCCATACCATGGATGAATGGGAACTTCTATCTCAAATGAGATCAGGCAATAACATCGAAGTTAATTACCTTCAAATGCTTGGCCATTGTGAATTTGACAAAAATCACAATTGGTCACATAACAATATATGCACCGAATTGCATGAGACAGCAACATCATTCATTGAGGTGAATCGCTTGTCCATTCAACTACATGAAGATATCCCGTACTTCTCCAATTCTCCTCATTCCTTGTCTCCCACACAACGCATAGCATTTGATCTTGTCATGTCCCATTTCAGTAACAGTACATTTGCTCAACCGCTAAAACTGGTTATTCAAGTTACTGCAGGAACTGGAAAATATTACCTCACATCTTGCCTCAAATTTGCAATTCAAACTACATCTGAACAAAATGCCTTCCCACTTCTTCTCCTTGCTCCAACTGGTGTTGCTGCTTTTAGCATACATGCATATACGATACATTCTGCTCTTCGAATACCCATTGGCGAAATGCACCCTCTTGAAGGCCAATCCCTTTCAAAACTTCAAGAATAACTTTGCCATATTCTCTATATTCTCATAGATGAAATGAGCTTTATTGGTCCAAAAATGTTGACTCAAATTGATGCACGCTTACGTCAATATTTCCCCTTGCAATCTACAATCCCATTTGGTGGTTGTTCCATAATTCTTCTTGGTGACTTTAGACAATTAGCTCCTATAAAATACATCCCCATGTATGCAGGCTCATCTGTTGGAACTTCTTTTTGGCGTACATTTGATACTTTTATCACGCTTGAAACAATTTTCCGACAAGCTGGAAATAGTGCTTCTCAAACTGCCTTTCAGCAACTCTTGCTAAACCTTCGAAATGCAACACCAATTGTTGAATATTGTGCACTCCTAATGACAAGAACAACCTCTTGCCTTTCATTTGTTGAAAATTATTCATTTGAAAAATCTATCCATTTGTATCCCACAAATAGCTCTGTTGCACTGCACAACAAACACATGCTGAGACAACTTAATATGCCAATTGCACATTGCTTTGTAGAACAACGGAACCAAAATGCCCATCTATCCATTGATGATGAACAACTGTCATTAAAGGTCCTTCTTGTTGTTGGTCAACAAGTCATGTTAACTGCTAATTTATGGGTTCAAGCAGGACTTGTTAACGGCTCACTTGGGAAAGTCATTCATATTGTCTACAAGTCAAATGAGATACCTCCTACCTTGCCATCGTTTGTTGTTGTCAAATTTGTGCATTACAAAGGACCCTTATGGGATTCTTCTAATCCTACTTATGTTCCAATATCTCCAATAACAAGAGGATCCCGTAGACAAATACCACTTCGAATGGCATGGGGTTTAACAATTCATAAAGCCCAAGGTATGACCCTAAAAAATGTAACAATAGATATTGGAAACCTTGACAGACAAGGACTTAGATTCACTACAATATCAAGAGTTACATCTATTTTAGGCCTACGCATTTCTCCACCTTTCTCTTTTTCCAGATACTCTCGAATGCAAGGCAATCGATATGTTGAACGTAGAAAACAAGAGGAAAGCTTACTTGCGTCAAAGTCTTTAAAACCACTTTCTACTTGAATCTCCTCATTGTCTGCTGTATAGATGTACTATTTTTATTTGGTCACTTGTTTATGTAAAATATGTACTGTTTTTTTTACTTGATAATGAACTCAACAATATACATATATACTTCATTACATTTATTATTATTTATTTATTTCTGGTTTGTAAAAAAATTAATTACTGAATCTCAGTTAATCAACGAAATAGATAAAGACAATTCATAAAAACAATTCACAGAAATAGATAAAGACAGTTCATAAAATACATTTCATGAGACTTTATCAATGCATTTAGAAGTAACATAGATAAATCAAAGTTAAACAAACACATTAATTGATTGCAAATGAGTCAGAGTATTATCTGATCATTTGGAACAGAGAGACCAACATCTGTCAAAGAAATTTAATAGATAAGTACAAGAGATATGGAACTGTAACACTGCTTTTTCTAGAAATTCATGCAATAAATTACACAAAACCTTTACAAAGACATAAGTATTGTTCGATCCCTTGCATCAGTCTACCCTCTCCAAAATTTCCAGAGGCCTCATACATTAGAGATCATGACTTAAATAATTATTACAATCAAAGGAATTTCCCCTGAAAGGGGATGAAAAGTAACAAAGCTCATAACCTAAGAAATATCTCCAAATCTTACAAATTCGTAGCAGCTCCTCAATATCGGGATAATTGGCAGATTCAATGCCAACTTGAGCATTACACCTATGATCTTCAAGCTCATTCTTTACCAATTTATGCCATAATCAAATGAAGATATGAATCTTCCCTTCCATTATGAATGGTTGCTTGATCAACCGCTCCAGATCATGTATACTGATGCAATCAAGTCCCTTGATTTTCTCCTCTTCTTCATCCCTGCGTTGCTCAACTTGCTCGATCACCAACCCAGGCAGACAAGCTTTTTCAATAAGGACCATGGTAGGAAAATACAAGTCAATCATGATATTATCAACTGCATACCATCTCCTGCAACAAATACTTGTGCTCTTTTAATAGATTCACCTACTGTTTCTTCTAGGTCTTCCCAGGTTCTTAGAATAGCTTTGAATTTCTTTAACTGAAACTTAGTAAGAAAATTAATATTCCCAGGCTTATCTTTCATATATCTTTTCCAATCAACCACTTCATCATAGGAATTAGAAGCATGTTTTCTCTTCTCCGCCAAGTCTTCTAGAACAACAGACATTTTATCAAACTCTGTGTGAGTTTCAAAGATATTATCTAAAGTTTTGATTAAATCACAGACCAAATAATAGTGTTCCCTGTTGATTCTGATAGCAAGTTCTTTGAATTCTTCTTTTGAAAATTTAGAAAATGAGGATGAAGCTGCACTTGCAGTTGCATCGTCGATCTCTTTTACCAACATTTCAACCTTTTGAGCCAAAGTGACATTAACAGTCATTTCCCTTTGCAATTCTCCGCTGAGGGCAACATTCATCTCTTGAAGTTCATCACACCTATTCTCATGTTTCCTTTTAAGCTACACCAATTCCTCTTTTAGTCTACTAATTTATGCTTTCTGCTTATCAAACTCCTGGTTCAAAGTGTTCACAGCATCACAGTTGGCTCCCGTAAAAGCCCCTAAAACAGATGCAGCATCAGTGGCATATGCATGAGGATCACTTGATCGTTGAGTCCACACCACCTTACTTACATCAGACATATCCATATCACCCTGGTCCCGATTCCTTTTCCTACCTTTCCTCACCACTGATCTATCAGTTTTGCTATAGTGATATTCTCCTAGAGATACCACAAAATCTTCATTGAATTCTTCCCTTACCTCATTAATGGGGGTATACTGATTCCAGTGGATATCACAGAAGTAGTTTGAGTTGTGGTGACAGAAGGAATAGTCATAGTAACAGGGGAAGTACATGGAGAAAGGTTCGTATTTTGAGAAGGAATGGCTTCGAGAGCTAAGGGGATGTTAGGAATTGTAGTCTCAACTAATGAAACTTGCATAGTAGAGATCTTGGATGGTGATGGTGAGACTGTTGAAGTTTCCTTAGCTACTAATAAAGACATTGAACTGATTGAAGGGATATGCAATGGAGTCTTCACAACTGTAGATACGTTAGATCTAGGAATAGGTATATCTATAGAAATAGGTATCATAGATTCAGGTAGACACGTAGCATCCTTATAAAGATGATTCATGAAAGGTGTTACATAAGAACCATCAGATAATGAGGATAATGCTATTGAAGATGAAATAAGTGTTGCAGAAGAAGACGGAGCAGACTGACTTGAAGGTTGATATGGAGGAAGAGAGGATGAAAGATTACCATTGCTACCATTGGTGAGATTTTGGAAATCATTACCTGTCTCAACAGTAACAGGCACAAGATAACTTCTTCCCTCCTCTTCCTCTAAATGAGTTAGGTCAATATTAGGAACAAGAATGGAGATCTTTATCTTCTTAACAGGTTTGTCCTCAACCTGAGTCTTTTTAGGTTGAGTCTTTCCAACCACAGTAGCTACCTGGACAGTTTCAGCTACCTGAGATGTTGCAACTTCTTGCTTATCTAGTGCTGAAGTCAACATGTTCAATGTTTGTTTTATCTGCTCTGAAGTTTGCAAATAGTCTTTAACATGTTGTTCCACAGATGTCTGGGGAATTTCTGTCATGGGGGCTTTCCCTTTATCCAAGCCCAAGTTGGTTTCTAAAAATGCAGTTTTAGATGCCAGAGCCTCTTTTGCTGTAGCTCGGGCTTCCTTTTCTTCTTTGTCTTTTGTCAACCTTTCCAAGATGTTCAATTCCATAGACCTGAAATGTTTTACCCCGTCCCTGATCTCTTTTTGGTACCGCAGAATATGGCTTTGCTCTTCTTTGCTTTTCGCCCTTGCTAAAATTTCAGAAAATGTATCCACTCCCTGATAAATAAAATCATCAGGGGTTTCCTCGTGAACATAACCGGCTTTAAAATGATTTTGCTTTAGGTTTAAATCAACAATGCCTTTAGGATCATGCTGTCTTTTGCATGCAAAACCAAGTTTAAGTGACATGATATGGTCACTCAGCTCCAATGCCAAGTAGAAGAGGGAACGCTCAAGGATCCAAGTGTAATAGGAAACCTGGGCCAAACTTTTCTCTTTGGTGCAGCACATTTCTTGTAGATTCCTTCTGTAACTGTCTGAAATAAGATCTCTTCTAAGACCAACCTGTCTTGGACGACTTTAGGCAACATGTGAGTTGCGTTACTGCCATAAACTTTGATGTAGGTGAAATATTCACCCACATACCAGTCTCCCATTGTGGCTATGAGAGCTTTTGCTTCTGGTGAGAAAGCAGGGGCTTCTTTGTTGAAAATCAGAAAATATACTCAGCCAAGAAAACTTTCACATATATCATAAAACCTAACCACATAGTTTCCATCTCAAAGCTCGAAATGATAAATTTGTACAGGCGGGGCCGGCAATTCCCAACTCCATCCCAAATTAGGGTAACGGAAATCAGCACAGAAAACGTCCACAATCAAGGCAGTGAGATAAAAGTTGGGCTTTTTCTTAGCAGTCGCTTTCTGGAACTCTTGAATAGCGTTTTTAAGTTCCAGTGACAAAATTGAGGCCCAAGGGAAAGCTTCACCTATGGTAATAATGTGATGAGAGATCGGAGCCCATTCCTGTTTGAAGAACGAACAGTTGGGAAGGCCATAAATCCTGCACAACATCGCGGCTAACATGGAATAAGGTTCTTTGAACCACTCGACAGAAAATAATTGGTCTTTGCTCTTGCAAAATTTACGGGGTTCAGTCATCCAGGATTTAAGCATTTGGTCGAAATTGAATTTGGATTTGGCATTGTTAACAAAATCTGCATCTAGAAGCTGGGTATAAGGTTTAAGAGCATAAATCCTGACAAACGTTTCTGAGCGGAAATTGGCTAGCTGAGACCCAGTACTAGTATTGAAAGAATAGGCTTTCACATTAGAGTGGTCAAGAATCCATCGCACAGCATCATTATAAGGTAGGATAGGTGGTCTGGCAGCGATCATATGCAAGCCAGAATCTCTAATTCTCTCATAAACTGTTTGGTCACTCTGGAAATCTGAGAGGTCATTATTATCGAAAATTGAGTAAACCCTGGCCCAGTCTAAATGATAGGTTTCACTGACACGGCTGCTAGTATCAGAAAAAAAACACCGAAGTTCGGGTCTCTGGTTAACATATCCTTCTGGAGTTTTTTACTCCTGGTGATTCTGGGTGTTTTGGATGTCACCATGTGTCATTTTTTGAATATTTATACCAGAAATTAAAAACTGAATTATATAGTAAGCACAGTAGTCAATTCAAAATGTGAGACAGCAACCTAGTAACCAACCTGAAACTACAGTAATCACTGTTGGAGTCGCCAAGTAAAATCTGGAGGTAAAAATTGCACAGCAGAGCGAATTACAGCAATAAAAACAGTGAAAAATCGTAAATCAAAACTATCATATTTATAATTCCTGAGAAATAATAGAGACCGTCAGATGAGGGTAAAAAGAAAATAAACAGTCAAGATCATCTTTGCGGGATGCGATATCAAAACAAAATTTGCAAGTTTATTAATTGTTCTACAACCCGCATTCTAAAACTTGCGGGTTGCGGGATGCGGGAACGCAAAATAGCACAAACTTTATTCAATTAGCTCTGCATCCCGCAATGTGCGGAATGTGGGTTGAGAACTTCCTATTATTTTCGTTTGGTTTGTGTTTGCCCGCAACCCGCATCCTACAAAATGTGAAATTTGCAATGCGGAGCTAATTGAATAAACTTTGTGCTATTTTGTGTTCCAGCATCCCGCAACCCGCAAGTTGCGGAATGCGGGTTGCGGAACAATTAATAAACTTTCAAATTTTGTTTTGATCTCGCATCCCACAAAGCTGATACTAACCATTCTTTTTCTTTTTACCCTCATCTGACGGTCTCTATTATTTTTCACGAATTATAAATATGATAGTTTTGATTTATGATTAAAATTAACACATAAAAACTCTCCTGCACCCGCACTTGCGGGATGCGGGATGTGGGTTTGAAAAATGAAATGTTTCCCGCAGTCCCCAAGTTGCATATTTACGGGTTGCAGGATGTTAAAACAATCCAAACAAAAATTCATCATTCTACATTCAAAATTTGGGCTCCTGTGTCATAATGACATGGGATCTGTTATACTTACAACAAGACCTCACATAGTGATGCTAGAGGCCATTCTATTTAAATCATTGCACCAAGTTACCCAAGTAAATTGCTTTGAAATATCCAAGTAACATGTATAACATGAAAATTTAATGTCCCATGTCTATTATCAAATTGTTGCAGCTGCAACGTTTTCCCAAATTTCTAAAAATTTGGGACCCTCCTTTTAAATTTTGTCTTGCTTAGTTGTTGGGATTGCCTAACTTTATTGCGAGTTTGAGGTTGATTGTTGAATGACTATCTTTGTATGCTGATGCTACCATTTGACCTTAAGTTTTGAATTACGGATGATTTCTTATTTCGATGTCAGAAATTGTTTGAACTGTGAATCGGGGCCATAGTCACCTACGCAGCCGCCGTTGCGGAAGCTCAATAGAAAATGACCCAATCGAAAACCTTGTTTTCCGTCGATGCGCTTTTGTTTTATTTTTATTTCAGCATTTTTTGTTTCGTCACCGTCAAAGCACTAGTACCTTGTATTGCCGTCGTTTCAGATGGCAAATTGCAAGCACTACGACGAAATATTTTACCTTTGCCAATCTCGCGGTTTGCTTTTGTAATTTTGTTCTTGTCGATGTCGGAGCCGTGTTGGACATTTGAATTGGGGGATTCGTTTTTGTTTGTCCGATCGTCATCATTTTCATTTTCGCAAAAGCCTTAGTCTATTTGTGTTCTGTCGTTGCGGCTCTGGAACGGACTAGCCATCCACATTTTAGCTTTTCCTTTCCTCGATGGTTCGCTTAACGTTTGGCTCTATTTTTCTCCGATTTTGACTGGTCTGCGGGCTTTTGGTCTATGTAGTTTCTATCGTTGTGGCGTTTTAACGTACTAATGGTCCGATGCTTTAGTCATTTTGAGCTCCGACGCCCTCTTCTAATGCTTTATTTCGCCGACGATTTGTTTTGCTCCAGAACCCTTAGATCATGGGTCGCCCGCCATTGCAGTGTTTTAGTGAACTAACCGTCCGACATTGTGTGTTTCGATTCACCAATGAGGGTTTTTATCTGCCAGAAGTTTAGTTTTCCCGTCGGTGGGGTTTTCTCGCCCTAGGCGACGAATTTCTTGGTTTTTTATCAAGTTTGAGGTTTTCACGTTAAAATGCAGTCCCGGGTTTTTACTATTGATTCTCATTTTTATTGGTAGTATGATTTACGTTCATTGAAAGTGGTTTGGATTAATGATGAGTTTTTCGTGTTGATCACAGACAGACATGGGAGATTTTCTCAGATCCAGTTGATGATTACTACTGCAAAGAAGACATAGCTGGAGGACAACTCAGAAGTAAGTTGGCTGAAGAAAGAAGTAGCTAAAGCATGAAGAAGTAGAGATGTTGCTCAAGGAAAAGAAGATAGCGAAGGTCTGAGATCAACCGGATCTCGAAAGGACCAACGGTTGACCGAGCCTAATTATTAAGAACGGAGTCCCAGGCTCGGGGAGTTCGTCGGTTGCATTTTATGAAATGCCCGTAAATTTTAATCTTCGTTTGAAATGTAACGTTTGCATGAATCATGAGCACTCACAAAAAGACAAAATTGTGAGATTCAACGGTTGGGGGAGCCCTAAGGTCGCCCGGTGGGAAACCCAAAAGTTAGGCCTTTTGTATAAATATAGGAGATTTAGATAGAGGAAGGAATTTTTCCCAGTTAGACTCGTGAGAACATGTTGTAAGAGGAACTAATTCATTTTGCAATAGATAATTACAATTTTTCCTGTTGGAGAAAGCTTTGGTGGAATATTCAAATGTTGTGAAATGGATGTTGTTGAAGGGGAACTATTTCGTTTTCAGCTTTTATTCATTAACTGTGAGATCGTTCTAACTTGTTGAACCTATGTTCTTGTATGAATGTTCTCTAGTTTATTTTATGATAATTTCCACTATGAGTAATGAATGTTTTCATAAACAATGAGCTATCTTATTGTTCATCTATCTATTCATGTTTATGTGTTTTGAATCAAAGAACAGCTACCTGTGATTTTTCTTAACGCATGAACAGTAATACATTACTCATTAAATGATAATCTCGCTCCCTAGGGACAACTTAGTTTATTTCCTGTTGTGTGTGATTTAGATGCGAGAGAGTTTAAGATGAGAGGTAAGAACCTGCGCATCACATTGTGACCGCTCCTCGTACTCTTGATCAATCTGCATTTCAGATAGGCACTTGCATTTCATACTTAAAACTAAAAAACACAAAAATATACATGGTGGACCGGGCTACAACCGGTAAAAACATTTTATTTTTGTTACTTGACCTACAGTAGCCGGACCGCAAGCCGGATGGATTCCCCATACCAAACAGTCACGGGCTAGTTGGGAACATTGACTAGGGAGAATCCCTTGCTGTTGTCGCCTGCGATTTTCCAGGCCTCAACACAAATCAAAAGAGCTACCAAAGGAAATAAAATGCACCCAAATCCATGTTCACCAGATCAAGAGGCTTGCAGTTTAGTTTGTATATCTTTTTTAATTCTCAACGGATTCTAAGCTGGGTGAGATCGATTAACATGAATCTGTGCTACTTGTGAACTTAGAAAACTATTATGCTAGGTATACTTTATATTATTTCATGATGAGGTATATATATATATATAAATTAAAAGTAATTAAATAAAAACTAAACTTGAATAATAAAAAAATTAGATATAAATATGTAGAAATTTCATAAACTCTTAAAAAAAAAATCAATCTCATTATTTAGAATACTTTGAAAAAATTATAATAATTTTATACATGAGCATGTGGGAATTTCATAAACTTTAAAAAATAAATCAATCACATTATTTAGAATAATTTTTAAAAATGAAATGGTTTTATTACAACAGTTTTACTGATATTTGTAATGATATTTTAAAGACAGTCTATGTCACCGATGATTATGACCTTCAATATTCCATCCATACACAGTTGAAAGCAAGGGACAAAAGCCCGTGAGAACATGTCATTTAAAACATATAGAATAAAAAATTAAATTGAATAAAAGACTTGGATAGATTTGCATAAATTAACAAATTAACGTATGTATTATCGAATTTACTGTATAATCATTTGCATAAATAGATACATATTTTAATAAAATAGGCTCTATTAAAAGCTTATCAATACATGAGTCACTAACAAGGCTGTGAATAAATGTACTACTTGATCACAAAATACTAACAATAATATTGAATCATCTGAAACAAGAAAACTCATTATTCATTAAGGAAACTTAATCAAATAAACAAAAAGAGACATGAAAAAATATCTTTACTGTATTAAATAGATTTGCACAAAATTACAAAACCTTAATTAAACAAAGGTATTTCCAAACTCTTGTCCATATTTTTGCCTTCCAAAAAGTCACTATTACATGTGAAACCCACCCTTTAAATAATTATTACAAAAAGTAGATTTCCATCAAATTATGATTGAGAAATCTAAATAAAACTAATATCCACGGAAATCCCGCCATCTGCTCCAAATCCCTAGAAATTCCTCAATGTTGGGATAGTTAGCTGATTCAAAACCAAGTTGAACATCACAGCTATAATTCTCCATTTCGTTTTTAGCTAACTTATACCAGATGCGGATGTAAATGTGGACCTTGCCCTCAATAGCCAACGGTTGTCTGATTAAGCGATCGACATCCTCAATCGTTATATGATTGAGCCCTTAGATTTTCTCACTTGCTTCATCTCTCCACCGTTCAACCTACTCGATCATCAATTTTGGAGGATAGGCGTTTTCAATAAGATTTACTGTGGGAAAAAACAAAGCCTCCATGATACTGTCAACAGCATACCATCTTCTTGTACACACATCTTGTGCCTTTTTTATAGTCTCATTGACCATCTCATTAAGATCAAGCCAAGCATGGAGTACTGCTCTGACTTTCTTTAGCTGAAAGCTGTTGAGGATGATAATGTTTTCTGGTTTGTCCTTCCTGTACCTTTGCCAGTCTACAATCTCGTCCAAAGCCTTTGAAGCTTTCTCCCTCTTTTCCACATGATCTTCATGTACAATGGCCATCTGACCAAAAGCAATATACGTTTCATAAATATCATTTAAACTGTGAAACAACTTAGTTATTAACTCATAATGGTCCTCATTTCTCTTGATAGCTAACTTGTTAAATTCTTCTTGTGAAAACCTGGAGAACAAAGAGGAAGATGCACTTGCAGTTGCATCTTCACATTGATTTTCAAGTAAATATATCCTCTGTCTAAAGGCAACATTTGAGATCTTCTCATTTTGTAGCTCAACCTGAAGAAAGGCACTTTTGACCTGTAGTTCATTGTACTTATCCTCAAATGTCTTCATAAGATCAGCAACATGAGCCTCATGTTCCCTTTTACTCTTCTCAAGTTCTTCCTTCAACTGGGTTATCTCTTCTTTCCTCCTGTCAAACTCCCTGTTTAAATTGCTAACAGCATGGATATTGGCACCTGTGAATGCACCCAAAGCAGCAGTTGTATCTGTTGCATCTACCTGTGGGTCACCGGACTGCTGAGTCCAAAGTATTTGCTTAGAAACAGATACTTCCATCCCAGTTTCATCCCTACCCCTCTTTTTTCCCTTTCTGATCACTGATTTATTAGGTTTGCTATAATAATATTCTCCAAGAGAGACAATAATCTCTTCATCAAATTCATATCTTGGATCAACGGATCCAGATGTGCTAATCATTGTGGACACTAAAGAGGATGTTTGAGTAATGATAGGAGAGGGCATGGTCATGGTAATGTGAGTACTCAAAGGATATATGTTTTGAACATGGCTTATTTCAGAGATGGAAGAGAAAAGTAGCATTGAAGATTCGAAAGATGGCAAATACAGATTGACAGCTGCAAGTGGTGACGAAGACGGTAAATCCTCTTCAGTACTAGATGATGTTGACAAAGTAACTAAGGGTACATCTACAGGAATCTTGAAAATTGGTGCTTGCAAATTGCTTTGAACAAGGAATATTTCAGGAATAGAAGAAAGCAGTCCGATTGAAGATTCTGGAGATGACAAGTGGAGATTGAGAGCTGAAAGTGGTGACGAAGACACCAACAACTTTTCAGTACCAGATAATGTTGATGGAGTAACTGCTGATACCTCTAGGGGAATATTCACAATTAGTGCTTCTGAAATGTTTTGAACAGAATCTATTTGAACAATTGAAGACGAGAGTGGGGTTGAAGATTCAAAAGATGGAAACTGGAGATCGACAAATGAAAGTGGTGAAAAAGACCCCAAAAGCTTTTCACTACGAGACAATCTTGACAGAGTAACTAACAATAGGTGTAAGGGAATCTTGAAAATTGGTGCTTCTGAAATAACAGGTAGTGAAATGGGGATTTGCACAATATCAGATGTGACATATTCAGGTGTATATATCATATCCTGATACAATTCAGACAGTGCAGGCGATATGCGTCCTCCTGCAGGCAAGGTAGATAAAGTATGGATGGATGAAAGGAGCAATGTTGCATACGAACACATAGACATAGATGAATATTGTGAAACTGTAGAAACAGGTATAGAATCTTTCTTACCATCACCATCCAACAAATCTGTTAATGATTGCAAATATTGATCCACCTCTTCAGTGACAGGTGCAGAGGCTATCACCTCTTCTTCTAAATATGAATCAACCAAATCGATAATAGGACCTGTGGAGGAAGAAGCTTTCACCTTCAATCTTTTGAATGGTTTTTTTCAACTATTTCTTCAGTATCACTTGGCTTACTAACTGCAACAATCACCGGGATATGAGTAACAGTCACAGGAGCTGAAACTGCCTGAGTATTCAGCACAGAGGTCATTATTGCCAGCTTCTCTTTTGACTGTGTTGACGTAATTATTAAGGCTTTGACCTGCTCCCTAATTCGTACCTCTGGCAGGTCTTCCATTAGACCTTTTCCCTTGTCTCCGTCTGCAAAAATTGCCATTGATGAATTCTTCGTTGCTTCAGCTTCCTTTTGTTCTCTGTCCATTCTTGCTTTCTCCAAGACATCAATCTGCAGTGCCCTGTAACACTGAATCCTCTCTTTCCATTCCTTTTGATGCTGCAAGATGTGGGCTTCCTCATCCTTGCTTTTGGCTCTCCCCAACACTTTAGAAAATGTACTAACACCCTGATAAATAGAACCGTCAGGAATTTCCTCATGCACATAATTAATTTTTATATGATACTGCTTAAAGTGGGCATCGAGGCATCCCTTGGGATCGTGTTTTCTTTTGGTGGAAAAACCAAGCTTCAAAGACTGTATCTTTTCACCTAATACTGCTGCCCAGATTGAAGTTGGAATAACCAGCGATCCAAGGTGCAAAGGGAATTTGGGCCAAGCTTTTTTCTTAGGGCCAATCAGCTTCTTGTAAGCCCCATCATTGACAGTTTGGAAAGCCACTTCTTATAGAACCAACCTGTCAGGGACAATTCTAGGAAGCATATGAACAGTGTTGCTAACCCAAATTCTTATGTACGAAAAATTCTCGCCAACATACCAGTCACCCATTGTACCAATCAAACCTGTGGCTTCAGGTGAAAATGCAAGAGCTTCCTTCTTGAATATTAAAAAATAGATAGTGCCAGGGAAGTATTGACATATATCATAGAACCTGGGTGCATAGTTAGTATCCCACAGTTCTGAATAATAAATGGGCACCGGGGAAGCCGGAAAACTCCACTTCCATCCCAAATTAGGATATTCGAACTCAGCGCACAATATATCATAAATGAAGGCTAAAAAGAAGAAATTGGGTTTCTTTCTAGCAGTGGCCTTCTGGTACTCTTGGATAGAAATTTTGAGTTCTAGCAACAACATGGACGCCCACGGGAAAGAATCCTCAGTTTCTAAAACATGATGAGCTACTGGAGCCCATTCAGTCTTGAACACAGAACAATTAAGAAGGCCGTACAGTCTGCATAACATAGCTACGAGTAAGGAATAAGGTTCTTTGAACCAGGTAACAGGGTAAAGCTCATCAGACCTCTTCGAGAATTTACTAGGTTGGTGCATCCATGATTTTAACATTTCTTCGAAATTGAACCTACTTTTGGAGGTTTGTGCAAAATATGCAATAAGGGGTTGTCTTATCGGTTTAAGAGAATAAGCCTTCGTAAATACCTCGAGACGAAAATTGGCTATCTCTAACCCTCTACTATCGTTCAAACAACGGGATTTCGGGTCCACATGTTCTACTATCCATTTGATCGTGTCATTGTACGGGAGGATAGCAGGCCTAGCAGCAGGAGAATGAAGTCCAGAATCCTTGATTCTTTCGTAGGCCAACTGGTTGTCTTAAATATCAGAAAATTTGTCATTATCAAAAATTTCATAAACCCTAGACCATTTAATTTGGTAAGTTTCAGTGATTCTGCCATTGGTATCTGAGAAAATACCAAAGTTCGGATCCTTGGTGAACATATCATTTTCCAGGTTTTTGCAGCGAGTAGATCTTGCCATTGTTGCAAATTGGAAAAAGTGTGTTTAAAAGAAAAAACAACGTGAAGCGAAAATTAAAACTAATTCAACATTGACTACAGTATTAAATTTAAAGAAGAAATTATCAAAATACTAACCTGTAATCGAATTAGACTGTGATAAAATTGTCTGGTAAAATTAACGCAGAGCAATAATTCACGAAGATAAAATTCACGCACCGCAGTAATTCGCAACAGTAAAAAAGTGGTAAATAAATTGTAAAAGACCAGCGTATATATATTTTTTACACACGTCATCTTGCAATTTACCGCCAAGACAAAATACATTAGGATCAGCTTTGCGGGATGCGGGATCAAAACAAAAATTACAAGTTTATTAATTGTTCCGCAACCCGCATTCCGCAACTTGCGGGTTGCGGGATGCGGGAACGCAAAATAGTACAAACTTGATTCGATTAGCTCCACATCCCGCATTTTGCGGTCTGTGCGTTGCGGGCAGACACAAACCAAACGAAAAATAATACGAACTCCTACACCTCGCATTTGCGGGATGCGGGATGCGGGTTTGAAGAAATGAAATATCAAATAAAAGGTTTGCCGCAATCCACAAGTTGCGGATTTGCGGGCTGCAGGATGTTAAAACAATCCAAACAAAAATTCATCGTTCTGCATTCAAAACAAAGAAATCAAACATAAATTTTTGGAAATTGAGTAAGTTAAGGTATCCCAATAATCAAATAAAATCTTAATAAAACCCTTTAAGATTTACGAAGTCTTATCAAGTAATCTTTGTATGTAAAATTTGGGCTCATGTATCATAATGACTTCGGATCTATTGTACTTACACATTGGTGGTTCTAGAACAAACACATTGGTAAGTATTAAAGTTTTATAACCCCTGCTTGTAACATATTTCATGAACAAACACCTCCCTAATAACTACACAACTAATGATAGTCTTACAAAAAATAAAAACAAATGCCAAGAGTTGTAATCATTTTCAACTAATTCATACAACATTAAAAGGGGGTTAAACCTGCAACTGATAAAACTTGAAATAATGGATTAAATGAAACAAATAAAACTTGAAATAATTACCATTCTTCTCTTAAGTACTAACAAAAACACGCTATTTAAACAAACAGAGCTTGAAATAATTTCTTAAACATATTCATTAAGAGTCACTAACGTTTGGTTCACAGAATTGCTTTAAAATTTGCTTTCATAGATTTGGATCGAGAGTCCAAATGATCCTGAAATGTAATTGAATTATTAACAATGTAAAAGGACCCGTAGTTTAACCATAGACTATTAAGATTGCTCTTATAAGCAAGCATTTTTTTCATATAGATTAACCATAAACTAAGCACAACTATATAAATAAACAGACCTTAACCAACTAACATTGTTAATAAAAAATTTAATATTAAGCGTTCAAAAAACTCAATTATAAATGTCTTAACCTAACATATCAAAACCCAGTATTAATATGCACTCTTCCAAGGTAAAAATCAAAGATTCATTTGTTAAAAAACAGAATATTTTTATCCTCTTGACGTTTTTTTGTACTTCTTGGTGCAAATGCTAGTTTTAATTTTTTATCCAAATACTTCTTAGTATTAGATAATTAAAATAATAGTAAATATTGACAAATGCATCCTATTTTAATGGAAGTCTTAGTAATGAATATTGACAAATGCCTCCTATTTTAATAGTTTTTTCCAAAATTATATTAATACCACTATGCACGTAAACTAAAGCCTTCACTAACTCTTTGTATGCTAACTTCACCATAAAGTTTGAAGCAGTTTTATAATTCATCTAATTATCTCTATAGCATACTAATATCAATTTTACTTTTAATTTATATTTATAAACTAAAGTTTAATATCAATTTTATATTTAAGTTTCAACTTTTATAATTTATCTTAACTGGTCTAATATCAATTTTACTTTTAAGTTTTAACTTTTATGGTTTATCTATAGCATATGCCATAATTATAGCATATGTTAACTAGTATATTGAATTTTAAGTTTTAATTTTTATGATTTATCTATAACATATACCATAATTGTAGCATATGCTACAATTAGCATATGCTAACTAGTTTATTGAATTCAAACATCATTATCTATGCCTATGCTTAAATTATCGTTATCTATGGTATTTATTCTCTTTGGCAGACTTGCTCATTTAAAAAATATATATATATATTTAATTTTTAAGTCAAAATAGAGTTTGTTCCACTTGATTGGTAAAGTTACTAATGTTATTGATTATTGCTAGAGTGTTATTGGATTATTATTTGACAAAAAAATTTAGTTGTATTGGTTCAATTAAAATTTTAAAACACTCTTGGGGTCAACTCTAAGGCAGCACTTTCAAATTCATAGTCGTATTTGCAGTAGTCATTGCCCTTACCTTTTGGACTTGTTTATATATTGTATTGTGCACATGCCACACCATGCTTAGTTTTAATTACTGTGCATTGTATGTTTTTGTGACCACAAGTTAAAACATAACTTTTGATTGTATTTTTAATGTTTAGTTCAATTATACACACCATTAACAGTGTGTAGGATAGTGAACATGGTGACAACAGCATAAGACCTCCACAACCTTAAGAGTAGGAGGAAGCCACTCAAACTCAAGCTAACAACAATTCCAAGAAAGCCTCAATTTAGCTTGTGGAGAAGATAACTCAAAACAAGAGAAAAAATAGTGGGGGTTGCGAGGAAGGGGAGTGTATTTTGTGTGGACATGTATTTAAGGGTAGCTACACTAGAGTATGGCATCATCTCTTAGCCATACTTGGGATAGGAGTGAAGGCATGCACATGCAGCCTTGAACAAAGGATGGAGATGACCAATCTTCACATGAAAGGCAAGGGAAACAACAGTTGAAACATTGATAGTAGCACTTCATCCCCTCGTAAGAGAGCTAGGCATCAAGATTTTCCCCAGTCTAACCATGATTCTTCAATCAATGAGGAAAGTGAGTCTATGGGTGGGGGTGTTCTAGCACTAAGGGGAAGAGTGATGTAAATGAATCCAATCTAAAAATGCACAACGTGGTGCACAAGGATGAAGCAAATGATGCTATATCAGATTTTTTATGGCAAATGGAATTCCATTTAATGCTACCCGTATAAAATAATGGTGAAAAAATTCCAAGTTGCAGGGTCAGGATACTTACCCCCAGGTTATAACAAAATGAGGGGTCCATTGTTAGATAAGGTTGTGACAAGAATGCAAATGTTAACAGAGGACCTCAAGCAATTCAGGTTGGGTGAATGGTTGGACAGAGATTCTATTAAGGTCTTTGTGGAATGTTATTGCCACATCACCAAAAGGGCCTTACGTTTTGAAGGCAATTGGTTGCAATGGAAAATACAAGGATGCTACATTCATGTTTGAAATGTTAAAGGATGCAATTGAAGAGGTTGGCCCTTCAAATGTGGTACATGTGATCACAGATGCAACCCTTGTTTGTAAAGCAGTCGAATTTATAGTCCAAAGTCAATATAGGCATATATTTTGGACCCCTTGTTGTGTGCATGCCTTTAACAATGTCCTCAAAGGTATTGGAAAAATACAGTGGATTGCAAAAATCATACTAGATGCAAAAGATGCACAAATGTTCATTTGCAGCCACCATGCTTCCTTGGCAATTTATAGGATGCATGCAAAGAATATTTTAAAACCTATTGAAACAAGATATGCTACATATTTTATTTTGCTCGAGCGTATGGCTAAGATGTATATATCTTTACAAGCCACGATTGTCTGTCAAGAGTGGAATGCATAGACCGAATCTAAATCACCTTAAGCAAAGAAGATAAAAGAAATGCTTCTTGATAAGATTAGTGGGCCGAATGTAGATATATTGTATCTTTCACATCTCCAATTGTGGGGTTGATCAAGTATGCAGATTTAGATTCCCCTAGTCTTGGAGAAATATATGAATGTATTGATACCATGGTGGACAAGGTAAAGTGCATTATTTGTCAAAAAAAACCCTCTTTGGTTTTTTTCAATGAAATCCACGAGTTGATAGAGAAAAGATGGAACCGACTCAATACCTCTCTTCATATGGTTGCATGTGTCGTTAATCCAAAGTGGTATATGGAAAGACCAAATAGAGTTCTTTCTATTGATGATGAAGAGGTAAAGCAAGGATTTATTGAAGACATAAGTAAGATGCATGCACCAGATGAAGCAAGTGTGATACGAGCGCAGTTTATTGATTTCGGTACCTTAAGACCCCCTACATTTACTCAAGATGCAAATAGGAACATCAAGAAATATGCTCAGAAGAAACCCCTTGGATGGTGGAGAATGTATGGGGGCCAAGTCCCGGAGCTTTGAAAGTTTGCCTCACGTTTGTTACCTCAAGTTGATAGTTCCACGATTGCTGAAAAGAATTGGTCCACTTACAGTTTCATCCACTATGTTAAGATAAATAGGCTTACCTCTAAAAGAGCAGAGAAACTCATTTATGTAAATAGTAGTTTTCGACTTCGCTCAAAGAAGCAACTTGAGTATTTAGGACTTGCAGCGAAGTGGGATGTGACTGCTGAGGACACTGCCCAAATTGATGATGATAATGACAATCATTTACCAAATGCAGAGTTGGTTGTCATATCCTTAAATGACATTGATGTATGCAATGATGATGATGATGATGATGATGTAGGATCAGTACCTAGTGAGGCTCAGGCTTATATGGACATCCTTGACATTGAAGATCGTACTTTATGGTCATCTTAGCTTCATACTTTTATTAATATATTTTGGCCATTGAACATTTTGGAATATGTAATACTTTGGCCATTTTGCCAATATCAATATCAATATGATTTGTGGTTTTTTGTTTTTAAGATTGTTTAAGAGTTGAATCATTTAAGAAATAAATTTGTCATACATAATTATAATTTTAATGGACAATGAACCTTATTTGTTTTTTATCATTGTAATTAACTTTTAAAATAAGCAAAAGTTAAAAACTAAAGTTATAATTTAATAAACTTATGTTTTTTTAATATATATTAAAATTTAATATATTATATTATTGCCACTCCCAACCTGACCTATCCTGTAAATTTGGGTCAAGCTTATAGCCGTATCGGAACCAGAAACTTGTGCAACATAGCATCTGAGCTAACCTCATTTTGGATTGTTTTCGAATTAGAAAAGAACACAAAAACAAAAAATCTTTCGTTGGGTGAAGCTTATAGCCGTACCGGAACCAGAAACAATGCTTAGATAAACTACAGATCTTTTACATTCGGTGAATGATATTTCACTTCATTTAAATTAATTTAACTATTTTTTCATCGTGTGAAGGTGGGGATTAAAGGAAATCAGTCTCTTATAGAAACGAAGAAATGCAAATGTCTCTTTTGAACTTTTTTAATAGAACCCAATAATTTAAAAACTTCATAAAAAACAAACGTCTCTTTTGAACTTTTGACCTCTACACATAATAGGAGCATTGGACTATTTGGGAAACATCATTACATCTCTTGTTGTACTGTTGCAAGGATATTCAATTGCAGCATACAGTTCCCTCACCTCAGTTGACTTGTTTGTCATAGATAGTGGCATGCCCTCAGAATGAAGATCAAATGCATGTTTATGCATAGACGCTACTAGGATATCTAATTCTCCACAAGTGCAAACATGACCAGATGTTTCTGGTCGTGGACAAATTTGCTTCACGTGACTTTAAAGTCCAATTGTTTCTGACCATGGCTATTGCAAAATTTGTTTTGCCACCAATCAACTTGCAGACTCTTCCATTGCATATATTAGAAACAATGTTCACCTCGCTGATATGTTTCTATGCACATCAGGCCTACCACAACATTTCTTCCACTTCCGCTGTGATCCACAAGAGCAGCTTTCATTACGCCCTTGTTTCTGCCCTGTGACAACCATCTTTCCATTTGCATTCAGGGTTAGGGGGCTTCCTTGTTCAGTGTGCAAAGACTCTGAGCTCAAAGCCCTCTTTCTTGCTTTAGATGTTACGTCCTTCTCATTAGAAGGAGAGCTCCCTAATCCATTCTTCTCTTCATTCTGATTTTGTACTACAAACATTCCAGACTGGCCTAAAATTGGCTTGCAACCATTTGCATCAAATTGACCAACACTAGACGTCCCATCTCCCACCACATTTTCTTGCATTACGACAAAGCCATTTGCACTGCAATCATTCTTCTGCAGAGCCTTAGACCCGGTTACATCCTGTGACCTGGCTGTCCTATTCAGAAAACCACGAGCAAATAAGGGCTTTGTTTTTATGGTGTTTCCTGTTTGTCTTTTAGCTGCTTCACGTGAAAGAGAAGCTATTGTCTCAGCGCTGGAATCCATGTCAAATTCAGTAAAAACTGGAGTCACCACCTTCGACCCATCTACAGGGGTAGAAGAGTTTTCATGTGAAGAAGGAGCTAAATGAGTTCTAGATTCCAAATCAAACTGAACAGAGGTTGAAGACACCAACTTGGCACCATCAGAAAGCGGATAAGAGTCTTTGCGTGAGGAACATTCCCCACTTGATGAATGATTTGTATCATCTTGAGATGGAATTGAACGGGTCACAGGATACAAACTTGAAGGTCTGTTCAAAAAACCTGGAGTAAATGTAGTCTTCAATTTTACAGCTTTCTTTGCTTGTGCACTAATCACTTTACCATTACTACAGGTAGTGACGATTTTGGCAGAATCTAGTGGGCTAACAGAAAATTCAGGAGCAGAAGCAGAACCTTCTAACATTGCACCCTGTGTATTCTCCAAACATCCATTCTGCTCATCTTCACATGTATCACTGTGTTCGTTTGGGTGCTGGTGTGCACATGATCTTAAATCTGATATAGAAGCTGCAACACTATCCACCATGCCATCCTCAGTAGGAAATCCCTCTGCATCTCTAATTGATTCACGAGACATTACATCATTATCTGTTGCCAAATTAAATTGGGAGTCAACAAAGTCTTGATCCTTGTTGAATATTCTTGGTTGTGTCTCTGATGATTGAGCAGCAACACATGGTATGCCAAGCTGAGAATCATTCCAAATTTGCCTGGAAGAAATATCATGTTTATGAGGTTCATCCCCTGCATCATTTTCTTTCTCCATCATATCAGCATCAGAAATATTGCCAACCTTTCCAGCCTGACCACATGAATCCCCGTTGTCCAGAACAATTCCATGTTGATTTCCGTATGTAGCTGTAGGAAGGCAGGCCTGCACAGACGAATTCAGTGGAGCCTCACCGTTGTCACAAGAAAATGGTGTTATATCCATAGTAGCTGGAATCCATTGTGAAGAATTATCCACAAATCCATCTATAGCATATTCATTAAGAAAACTATGAAAGTTGTCGCTGGAATTTTCAGTAGATAGTTGTGTTACTTCATAGCCACAATCCATGTTTTCTGGGCCAAGTACATCTAAATCACAGTTCTGAACAGTTGAAATCCTGCTTGTATCACCTTCAGTCAAATCACTGGTCCTCAGGTTATCTAAATGTGAATGCTTTGAAACTGAGCAACTGCATTTTCCATTATCTAGCCTAGCCTGACGCAAGAAAACTAAGCCTGCCATTGGATCAAATGTGATGGCTCCTTCATTTATATCAGCCATGGGTAGACTCTGCTTCGTTGCCAAAAGAGAGGGACAGGAAGAACTCCTATTCAAGCATGTGTTCAGTGGTTTCGGTTCAGAAAGGGAGGAATGAACTGTCTCCAGGCTCTTTTCTGCAGCTTTTGTTGATGACTCTTCTGAACAACTTGAATTACCAGTGAGCAATCCCAATGCTTCAGATGTCATATCCACAGGCACCATATCCACATCACAACTACTCAAAGATCCTGTCGTTAAATCTGACTTCTGCATATTTCTTAGCTCATCACTGCTTGTAAGGCTGTCCAAAACTTCAATCTTTTCATTAGTAGCTTCCTGTGCATTACAAAGATTGCTCCTGAGGGACTCTACCACTTCAAAGGGACTGGATAGATGCCCATCAGTCCTACATGATGTAAAATGAGATTGATTGTGAACAAGCGATGAACTGTGATTAAAATCACATTTTGCCTCTTTTATGACAGCAGAGGTTGGGCTATCAGCAACAATTGAGGGGAATCGAACAGATAATCTGTAGCAAGAGAAATTTATAATTTTAAATCAGAACAGATAATTGGAACCTTAAAATAAAACAAATTTCATGAATTAAAATAAGGTAAAAAGTAAAACAAAGTAGAATCATCTGTGCCAATTATGTGATATACAACAAAATCAAATCTGAAAAGAAATTATCAAAAATTCAACAATAAGTTGAAAATTCATATTTCAGAACCACCAAATCATATGGCAATTTTTGTGGAAATGTTAGGATTTGAATACGCATGCAGGGAAAGGATTAGACCAATATATAAGTAAAACATTAATTTTTTCTTACAGAACAACATTTTTAACTTTACCATGCAGGAATTCATTTCCAGAATGAAGAGACACATATCCAACTGCATCTATTATGAAACAGCATATGCATATACTCACCTGCTGTATAGAAGCATATAAGCTCTTTCAGATAATACGTCCTCTAGTTCAACTCTCTTAACCTGTAAGCAGAACAGTCTCATAAATACAGACACAAACTACTGCAAGGAGAGATGACTTTGCTGCATTAACACAATGAATCACAATTATAAACATCTTAGGATCTGTGACTCGTCGTGAAAGATGTACTTACTTTGCAGTCATCTATTCTATACCATGATCCGTGCAAGTCCTTTACATAACAAACATAATGCCCAAAAAAGGAGGCATTAAGCATATCGACATGCACTACAACAGCATAAAGCTTGTATATATGCAAATGGTTTCCCTTTCCACTCACGTAAGGTGACAAATCCAGTGTTTCAGGGAATGTTACTCTCTTGTTCAGCTTGCCAAACCTCCCAGTCTGCATCTTCATAAAATACTACTGTAAGAACTAGAGACCATATGCGAGGAGTAATGAACTGTATGAACCAGGATAACATTAGCACAATGTGCAAACATGGAATAAATAATGGTGGCAAACAGAACCTGAAATCGCTTCAGCGCAATTGTAAGAATATTAGGAGCCTGATGGACAGTAAGTTGTTTCCATGCCTTCACATAAGCATCGCATCTGCAACCATAGTAAGGTAATAGTCACTACCATTTTTCAATAAATAAAGGATTTGCATACCTTTCTCAGTATGATATTCACAGCTGTAGGGAAAAATATAATACAATATCAGTTTATCAAGAGTTGTTCAAAGAACAAAATCTCAATGCTACGATGAGGTTAAGGTTTACAAAATGGCTTAACCGGTAAAACTAAGCCCTGTATTTGTGTCTAGTGACAAAAGGAATTGCCTGCTCTTAGCTACATCTCAAACACCTTCCATTGACATACTAAGCATCCAAGAAAACATGACTACATCCAAGTGCTCCACTTTAAGCCCCGCAGCAGGGAAAGAACCATAGATGATTTATAAAAATAAATTATGTTATTGATTGGTTAGACTTGACATTCTAAATAAAGTAAAAAACTTAACAAAATTATATGCAAGAACATAAGAATTGGAAATGGGCAATAGCCAAAAAAACTTAATACATGTGAAAGAATGTCGTCAGTATGTCAAAACCTGAATAAAAACCTAATAAGTTAATAACCTGACTGTTGGACAATCAGCTTACTGTCTGAACTTGCATCCTTTTTTTCCATCGACAAATTTTTATATTCGCTCATTCTTTCTAAAATTCTTTGTTTTCTGTTTTCAGGTTAGGTCCCCAGTTCATGTTCATACTCAAATTTGGCAACAATTAAGTCTTGAAAAAAACGCAACTGCAAAAAATATAATAAAATTCACAATTTAGTTCAACAAAAAGAATAAAGCAAATTTTGTTATAACTATGTATTACCCTGATAAAAACCATATATTGTTAAAAAGATGTCACCCACGCAAGCACGCACACGTAAATTTTGTTATAATTAAGAAAACAAAGAAACAAGCCTCAACAATCTTTTCATGAATTTTATAATTAAAAAAAATCCTGAACCATTAAAGCCAAAACTCGCCATGAAGTGCATCATTGACTGCCGCATTAAAATCGTCTGTTCTGGAGACTCAGCAAATATCAGATTTTTTGTAAACCGCTTCATTCTGTTAGAAAAAAAGGGAAATAGTTTGCATATGCAATTCAGCTCTTTGAGAAAAATATACAAGGAGCCGTTAAGCTCTGAGAAAAATATCCAATATATCTTAGTAATGACTCCAAGCAAACTTCAATATAGCAGAGCCCCGTATCCTTCCAGCTAAAATACATGGACGTTTGTTGCACCTAAAACTTGGAAATCGGTGATCTCCAAAGAGCCTATGTAAGGTGCCATTAGGCATTAACTAGCCTCCACGGAAACTATATGGGATTTTTTTAGTAAATGACAGTACCTGGTAAAAGAGTTTTGTTGTCATAGACAATGAACTCAAAGACAATAACATATACTGCCACCTCTATTGCACTATGTCACACAATATCATACAGTGCTCTCCATGACCACGATGACTATAAACAATAGTATCTCTATTAAATGTATACAATGACTATTAACAATAGTATCTATATTGAATGTCTACAATGAATATAAACAATAGTATCTATATTAAATGTATACAATGACTATTGTAGACATAATAATAATATTATACAGTAATATGTTCAAGAAAACAAACCCTAGTTGTCAGTTCCTGCTAGCTCATTCAGTCAAAATGTGGGTCTCGTCATAAAGGCGACCAGGTTTCAATTCTCCTTAGAGTTGAACTAGTTGGGAGGAGACACCCCAAAATCCAGCCAAGTTGACGACTGGTGTGGTCCAGGCCGGTTGCGATCCCCAGGTGATTTTGACGGAATAGATGCCCCTGGGTCATGTTCTCTTGGACCAAAGCCCACTCCTGCCAAGTGAGGGAGTTTCAAGCAAACAAAAAAAACTAATCCCTAGTCCAAAAATAATGAAACCCTGTTCATTGAATAGAGATGCCTGCAAATGTGGTGGAATTCCTGTGTTGCATTTCAGTTTCTGCTATGAAGCTGTGGTCCAGGCCGGGTGCGATCCCCGAGTGATTTTGATGGAATAGGTGCCCCTGGGTCATTGTCTCTCAGACCAAAGGCCACTCCTGCCAAGCGAGGGAGTTTCGAGCAAACAAAAAAAAAGTAATCCCTAGTCCAAAAATAATGAAACCCTATTCATTGAATAGAGATGCCTGCAAATGTGGTGGAATTCCTGGGTTGCATTTCAGTTTCTGCTATGGAACTTACAGCCCAATTTTTTAAATTGTATGCCCTCGTTTCTACTCTTTTGGTCAGCTGTGTTTTGGGTTCTCATTTTTCTTGTTACTTTTGTAATGGCCCCTTTCTGAAGTTGGAATTAGTGGACACTCATCCTCCTGTCTTTGCACACTTTATAAAATGTTTTGGAAATGGTATGGGTTTCAAAGGTTTGTTGTAGTAATCTGTCTGGGAAAAGAAGCTTTTCATAAAATATGCTTTCTCTCATTCTCTGACTTATGCAATAAGTGCCCAGGATGGTTCAGACCACTGTATTTGATATTCTGTAATATTTTTCAATACATTCCAGACTTGAAAAATTCCTCATTGATTGTTTTGTTTTTCTGTTTTTCAGTTTATTATATTTAACTACACCCCAGACTTGCAGATTTTCTCATTCCTTGTTTAAACTTTAGTTCTGTTTAGAAAAAACTTGCATTTAACTCTAATTCACTGGCTCTAATTACTTTCTTCCTCTTTATCCACAAATTCCTCTGCTGCCCCTTCCAGATTGAAACCACTATTTTGGTCTGCTCTCACTTCCACATCATGTTCAGAGCTTTGCTGATTCCTGTCAATAGTGGTCGTTAAGCTTATCTCACTTAGTGTTCCTTGGAGGTCATTGCATTATTATAAAAGATTATATTAATGTCTAACCATTTGTAAATCATCATCTCGTGAACCTGATCATTCTTTAGCCAAGGGGCATTATTCTTTTAAGGTGTTTTATACCTAAGGGTACTGCCTATATCTTTCACATTCGCTTGTGCTTTGTGCATTTTTCTCTCGTGTATGGATTTATTTCTCACTAGCATTCATATGGATAAACTTTACAACTGTTGTTTGGTGTTATCTTGGCTGTTATTGACAGGTTTCTCTGGGGCAGCACTGTTCTTTTCTGCAATTATTCCATGTTTCAGGGTTTGTTGGTGGTTTCATTTGATCCTTTCTTGTCTGGATCTCATTATGGTATCAGAGCAGGTGTGAACATCCCTACCCAATTCACTGCCATTTAGGGATTCCTTTTGGCTATTTTTTGCAGTGATCATAATTTGCATGGAAGATTGTGCCCAACTTACAAAGTATTGGGGGTGTTGAATTATAATTGTGTTGGTCAAAGTTGGGCACCTTATTTAGGCTTATTTAAGCCCGGTTTTCTGTGTTATGTTTTGAGATCGTGCCCAACATTATGGTGTACCTGCCGATTTATTTCAACCAGCTTCTTTTGAGATGATCTGTAGCTATGGGCAGGTAGCATCACTATTTTTTGCAAACGCAAACCAGGGTTTCCAACCATCTTTTTTAATTCTTATTTGCAGCAACAGATCAGAGATTTTTTGGCTAGTGGCATTGCCCTAAGGGCTTTGGAACTGGGGTTTCCAAATCTTATTTTTTAAGCAGCTAATCCAGAGATTATTGTCTAATGGCATTTCCCTAGGGGTTGTGGAAGAAAGATTTCCAGGTCCTTTTTTCCAAAGAATTTCAGCTAATGGTAAGGGCTGTGGACACTGGAACTAGGCTTTCCTGATAAACTCCTCTTGTTCCTTTTTGCAGCATATTTTTTCTCTCTGGGCCACTCTTCAGCTAAAGCTTGCACCATTGTGCAGATCCTGTACAGTATATACTGCAGATTGTTTTGGAAGAAGCCGGTACAATTTTTCTTCTTTCGGTCTAATCAAGGTGACCTTGCATACCTAATTGTGCCATCTTTGAACATAATAGACTCAAAATGGATATTAGCCCTAGTAAATGGAGCACTTAGTTTGGGTTGATCAGAAAAGTATGAAACCTATGTAGATTATTTGCAGTGTTACACGTGGAGGCATTCCCCAAGGTCGGGGGCTCACCCCCCTCGCTCCCCGCACCCCAAGGATTTGGGGGGTCCTGGAAAAACATTTCTCTTCTTCCCCAGTTTGCCAAAACGTACAGAAATGCATAGGGAAGTGCATCGGTGATGGGGGCCGCTCAGGTGCTCCTTCCCAAAAATGGGGAGCGCCTAGATGCCCCCCCACGATTTTGTCATTTCCTCTTTAAAAAAATGAATTTAAATGATAATAAAAAAATTAAAAGCAAACAATAAAAAACAAAAAACACAAACCTATACTTTATCTAACATCCTACTTTACCCACCTGATTATTCAACATTTTTATCTTTGTTTTTAGCCACCATAAGTTGAAAAGGGCCTGTGTGATTGGAGGAGAGCTGCCGTGGAGGAGAGCTGCCGTGGAGGAGAGCCACCATGGAGGAGAACTAGATGCCACTGCCATTGGAGAATCGAAGATGGAAGACACTGCGTGGGAGATTGAAGACGCCAACTCCAAGCTGCCGACGCTGCTAATGGTCAACTCCAAACTGCTGTGGGAGACAGCAAAGCCGCCGTGGGAGTTTTGATTTTCAGTTTGGAAAAGAGTTGCTGCTTGGAGGGAAGGTTTAGCTGCTGTGCCTGTTTTGCTGTTACAGCCTGAGTCGACAGACTTACAGTTCTACTACTAACTTCTGAGTTTGTCTTCTTGAAGTGTTAAGGTAGGGTTTAGACCCTGGTATTTTCTTTTTTAGATTTCTGAACTGTTTTTTGTTTTTGTTTTTACTCATCATTTTCAGCAATTAAAATTTTAAATTAATAAATTGAAAGTCAGCCTTAGGGCATGTTTATCAACTATAAAATTAAAAGAAACAACAATAAAACCCTTGGTTGCCAAAAATCAAAAAACAGCACATAACTGTTTCAAACCAGCAATATGAGCAACTCTAGCAATAGCAACAGGAGTGACTGCAATGACAGTGAATATGGTTCTCAGCCAGAGGGTAACCCTAATGTTGGGGCAGAGATTGGAAGTGGGAGTGGAACTCCCTCATCATCAAGGTTAAGTCAAAATGAAGGTGAAGGAAATGCCAATACCACCCCAGCAAAGTCATTGGCTCAATATGCAAAGGGGACATTTGATCCCAAGAAACCACTATTGTTATATGCAAGCAACGTAACTACTCCTTCAACCAACCAAAAACCAGAAAAGAAAAGTGGTGGATCACGTCATTGCGCATGCAATGTTTATCGCCATCCTTGGGTTGTGAGTCAGGTTAGACAACACCTTTTGGGCATTGGTGGCAAAGGGGTACTGTGTGTCCAAGTCTAACCATGTAGCAAAAATATGAGCTTTTGAGGATGCAAATGGCAGCAATGCTAAGGGCACATTCTCTAGCCAAGATGTCATGTCAAAAAAACATTGCAATGCGAAAGCAAGTTCCAAAAGGAAAGCTAACCCATGCCTCCACCATCTCCTATTGAGACCTCTTCATCAAAAAAAAAGGTTTCTCGTTCTTGTGCTATAGGACCAACTAGAGATGCATGGCAACCTTAACCGTGATGATACATATGATGCCATTGGCAAATTCCTTTTTTCCAATGGCATTCCTTTCCATGTTACCCACTCTCCTTATTACAAGGAGATGGTCCACACACCTACACATCAGGACCCTCATATGTGCCCCAAGTGAGCATAAGCTGAGTACAGTGATTTTAGAGAGGCAGGTGTCCAATATCAATGTGAAGAAAGAGCATATGAAAGACACATCGGTGAAGTCAAGTTGCTCTATTGATATGGATGGGTGGACAAACATTGCCAAACGTCCACTTATTAACATCATGCATGCATAGATAGGTCATTCTTTCTTAGAGCTATTGGTTGTTCTAGAAAGCGTAAAGATGCAACTTTCCAATTTGAGCTTCGTCGAGATGCTATAGATGAGGTTGGGCTTGAGAATGTTGTGCGAATTGTGACAAATGCAGCAGCAGTGTGCAGATCAATTGAGTTACTAATTCAAAGCAGGTATAGGCATATTTTTTGGACCCCTTGTGTGCATGCACCCAACAATGCATTGAAAGACATGGAAAAATTGATTGGGTATCCACCTTGGTATCAACTACAAGGGATGTGGGGATGTTTATCTGCAACCACCACACCTCCTTAGCCATGTATAGGGCTCGCTCAAGGAAGGAATTCCTCAAGTCCACAAATACTAGATATGCCGCCTATTTTCTCTTATTGGAGAGGATGATGGAAGTACCAACATTGCATGCCATGATTGTGACTACAGATTGGAACAGGTGAGCAAAGTCCAACACATAGGAGGGGAAGAGGATTTGGCTTAAGATATTAGATAGTGATTGGTGGGTAGATTGTAGTTATCTGGTCTCATTCGTGTGCCTTATACTTGAGGTCATTCGCTACACTGACACCGATTCTCCTAGTCTTTTGACATCACGTTGGGTAAAGTAAGGGCATTGAATCATCAGAAAGAGCCCTCCTTAAGAGTTCTACACGAACCAGATTCAACTATTATTCAGCATAGGTGGGATCGAATAAACACACCTTTGCACCTAAGTCACCTGGTTCGAGTTCATGTTCAAATTCGAAGACCTTGAAATTCGACAAAAAATCGACAAAGAAAAATTCGCTGATAAAATTCGACAAAAAAATCGGCTTAAGTTCCAGTGACTACAAATATTAGAAATTAAAAATATTTCATTTTATATATAAATAGTTAATATGATAATGATATTTTATATATAAATAGTTAATATAATGATATATTCAATTATTTACATGCTATATAATTTATTTTCATTTATACGAATATTATATAATTTGTTTTCATTTATATAGTTTATTTTATTTATATAATGTTTATTTCATTTATATAGTTTATTTTATTTATATAATGTTTAAGAAAATGTGATTTATTTTTAAAAAACAAAGTTGCACATTTAAATATATGCATTTAAACCAAAAACTATAAAAATTTTAAATATTTAGAGCCTTGCGACTCATGGGTAGTTGAGGTATACTTATGTCTCCCCTTAAGCATATTGATCGTGGTTCTTCCTTCTTTGGCTTGGTTCCATTCCCGTGAACCTTATTTTGCATCTCGAACCCTTTAGGTAAGACGACAGTACGGAAGAATGAATATGGCAAGGTGGTAATCAATGTGTATGTCATTAACCACTGACGAAACAACATGGGTACTGGACGCGATGGATTTTGGAAGCCGCCAGTACAAAGGCAAAGCATAGAGGCAACCGACTTCAAGCACCTAGTCTTCATGCCAATAGTAAGACCAATTCATCAACTTTAGTGGTGAATATTATCATCGAGACTCGGCGGCTCCAGTAGACGGAGATTTCACGCGCAAAAAACGATTTTTGAAGGATTTTTTGCTAGTTTATAAAAAAATCGACGAATTTAATCGATTTAATTCGGTAGTCTCAAAAAATCGTCGAATTTCGATTTTCAAGGCAAAAAGTCGTCAACCCCGATGACTCTCTTTGCACATGGCAACATATGAACTAGTGACTAAACCCAAAATGGTACATTTCTAGGCTTGGTAGAATTGCTCCCAATTATGATCCAGAGATCAAGAAGGGTTTTCAAGCTTCCATTACAAAAATGTACGATGTAGAGGAGGGGAAACCCTTCGGAGACAGTGGATTTGGTTTGTCAATCGCAGAGGTCCCTTCAACAAGTGTGATGCAAAGGAAAACCGTAATGACTTATGCCAAGATGACCCCATCAATTGGTGGAGCATGCATGGGGATGATGCTTCAGAGATCGAACATCTTGCTACTCGCTTCTTGTTTCGAATTGGTAGTTCCTTCGTAGCTAAGAGGAATTGGGCCACCTATAGCTTCATCCACTCTATCAAGAGGAATAGGCTTACCTCTAGGAGAGCAGAGAAGCTAGTTGTAGTGCACAGTGCCCTACGTCTTGCACACAAAAAGACACCAAAGTATCGAATGAGATTAGCTATACGATGGGATGTAGATCCAGAAGATGATGCACAAATAGACAAGAAAGATTGACCAAATGAGAGGCAACATGGTTTGGTTGGTGTGCCGTTGGTTACTCATGAGAGTGACTCATACTCAGATAGTCGCATTCCCACATTCCCATTGGTTACTCAAGAGAGTGACTCATACTCAGATAGTCACATTCCCATTGATGGTCTCAATGCCTTCATGCAACATATGAATGCAAAGGACAAGTCAATGGAACTGACTCCTTGATGCTCATTTCAAGTTGACTTCTTTCAACAACTTATAATTTTCATTGTCCATTGTAACTAGTTAGTTTTCACTCTAGATATTGAACAACGATGACCGATTCTTGGACTCTTTCCTATTTTTGAGCAATCTTAATTTAGTATTGATGTTTTAGTCTTTATTTCACACTTATTATTTACTATTTTCGTATTTATTGCAGTATCTACAGAAATAATTAAATTACTACTTGGTATTTTGAAATTTCATTTGAATGTGCATGCAATATCATTGATTCAATTTTCCAATCATAAAGGATAATGTGAAACATTGAAAAGCCAAGACTCAACTGAAATATCAAGATTCAAATGACAAATTTGAAAAAGATCATGATAAATTGAGTAACATGTTTGTATTATATTTATGAACAGTGCTCTTGGGAACAAGACACCAGAAGAAATGTTTACCGGTGAGAAGCCTAAAGTCATCCAACTGAATATGTTTGGTTGTCCTGTATACATACATGTTCCCGAGGAGAAAAGATCAAAGTTGGACCCTTAAGGAAAGAAGAAAATACTTGTTGGTTACAGTGATCAACCTAAAGGTTACAGAATCTACATCCCAGTTTACTGTCAGATCGAGATTAGCAAAGATGTTACATTTGTTGATTTTTGTACCTAGGAAAGTGTTCCCCTAAGTGACTTTAGCCTTAGTCACTTAAAAGGGGAAATTAACCCTTGCATTAAATGACTTGAGATGAGCATTTAATGTGACTTTAGAGATTAAAGTAAATTTTTGATAAATTTAAGTGGGTGAGTGAATTTAATATTTATGAGATTTAAATGAGAGCATTTAATCTCATCCATTGATCCAGTCTAATCTCAACCATTGGATTAGATGGCTCATTACCTACCTAGGGTTTAGAAAAAAGCAAGGGAAAAGGCATTTTGGATTCATTCTTGAGATGAGAGTGAAGTGACGAGAGAGGAAGAGAAGCACAGAATTCAAGGTAGCTGTTGGCGCAACCCCAACCAACAAAACCCAGTAGACAAGGGTTCCCACTCTGTCGACGCTCAACTCGCTACGATCTCCCTAAGCACCGGCCCAAACTGGTTTCACCCTGTCCAGCAACACCTGCGAAGCGGATGAAGTCTCACCCAAGATGTTCGAGGGAGGGCTGACGAAACCAAGTTTCCACAGAATAGAAGAGGACTACGGGAATCGACAATTCATCAACTTATATATCATATCTGACCAGTTACTTAATCATCAATAGAACCATTCATCGTTGCTCTTTAAAAGATCGCATCATTCATTCATAACAGAAATAACCATATTGTTGCACAAACAGATCTAAAAAGATAACATTATTCATAAGCAATAAACATCGCATCATAGATCCATGTCGCACACATTCACCATTGGATTCACAAAAACAAAAAGATCACAATAGTTCAGATCAACCTCTGTCTTCTCATATTAATTCTGCGCAACCAACCATAGATCCAAAATAGACAACGGTTCAATTGAGTTTCAATCTCTCAAATCTCATTCTATCATTCCTTGATTATTTTCACATTTACAATTCTTCTTCTATTTATAGGCTTGCGCCTTTACATTCATGGTCCACTTGGATGATTTTCTAACTAATTCTTAACTGATTCTACCAACTTATGACCAATATCCGCAAAATACAAAAAGTGACACAAAATATTCAAAATAGTCTATCTTCCCCTTGCACGCCATCTTTCACTTGCCCCTAAGCTTGCGCGGCACTCCTAGTGCCACACAACTAACTTGTCCCAAAACCCCCGCCAACAGCAGGCATTTCTAAAGAGTTTTCAGAGGGCACAGAAATCGAAGCACCACCGTGAGCATTAAATGAGTGGCACAGTTTTTTAGGAGAGCTCAACAGTCTGTACAGCTTGAATCTGGGCACGAGTTTCGAGGAAGATTCTGAGCACGAGTTTCAAGGAGTACTGGGCACATTTCTCGAGGCAGCAAGCATTTATTGTGGCACACATTTCGAGGCCATACCTCTACATTTATTGCAATCCGTACATCATGAGTTTAGAGGCAGTTTTGGGCACTGTTTTCGAGGGAAGAACTGAGCTGTTATTTTTGGCACGGGTTTCGAGAAGGAGGTTGCACAGAAATCAAGACAACGTTGCACAAAAATCAAGGCATCCAGCTGGGTGGTTTTTTCTAGTTGAGATAAGTTGTATTATTGACTGAAAATTACTGTCTTGATTTTTCTCAGAAGAAATAATAAAAACTCTCTCTAACTAGTTTTCCCCTTGTGGGTTTTTCCCAATGTTATCAAAACCCAACCAGTTTTGAAAAAAAACCCCGGTTGGACCGGTTTACAAGCTTCACCGAGTCAAATCACGCTCTCAAACCATTTTTGGCCGGTTCCATACGAAATTGGCCGGTTTCAACGTTGAACCCTCCGGTTTCGTAGAAAACCGCCCAGTTTTCTCCAAACCGGTCGGTTCAGTACAAAACTGGCCGGTTCTGTACAAAAACTCCAAGGACCCCGAAAAAAAACTAATTTCAAATTATTCAATAAAATAAAAAATAAGGTCCATGTGTGAGTTGTTTAATTGGCCCACGACCCTTCTAATGTTATAAAAAGAGGCTCGCATACTCCGTATCAATCACATTTAATTGTGGATGGACTTGGGCCCTCTTCTACAAGAAGAGGTGTGAACATTGATGTTGCAGTTAGACAAGTGCCTTTAGGCCTAGGGGAGTCAAGCTATGCTCATGTTGAGGATGTAGATAATGAATCTAAGTTTGAGCATGAGGACTCAGATAATTCTGATATATGATTAGAATTATTAGATTGTAGATTCTAGAGTCTATACTGCATTCATATGCTTATATTTTGACTTTATAGGACATTTATAACCTCTTTGTTGATGTACTTTTCTTTAGATATGTCTTTGTAGTCAATACTATTTTGGTTTTATACGCTCTTACTTGCTATATACATGAGAAACTTTGCATCTTTTTGTATACTGGTTTAAATTCACATGGATACAAATGGATATATATGTATTTTTTGAATATATGAATGTTTTATGTATCTTTGCTCAACCGGTTTTTTGATCCGGTTTGTTTCCCGATTTTTGTCCGGTTCCGATTCGGCTCCGGTTCCCGGGGTCAGCCGGTTCGACCACCGGTTCGGTTCTAATAACATTGGTTTTTCCAGGGCTATTGGCCAAAAATTTATGAGTACTGTGTGTTTTTTGGAAGTGCATTTATTTCATTTTTTGTCATTAAAAGTTGAGTTACAGCAATGTTTATTTTAGTCTTGAAATTTATGTTATTTCCAGCCTTATGCATTTCTGAGTTGGTCATTAAACTGAGTTATTTTCAACATTTAAACCGGTGGCTGAAACCGAGAAAAACTTACAACATTTGATGAAGATGCAGCTTTCAGTAAGTCCAGGAAGAACCGTGTAGATGGGGATCATGAAGAGGAACATGAAGCTCCTAGAGTTGCAGAAACCAACAAAGTACTAGTTTGAGATGTTGAAGAAGACTAGATACCAAAATACCATGACATGGCAAAGCCTTAATGTGGCCTTAATGTGCAACCTTGTTGATGAAGAACCCACTTGTTTTGAAGAAGCAACTGATGAAGGAATGGATGGATGCCATGGTCTAAGAATACCAGTCTATTGTAAAAAATGATGTTTGGGATGTGGTACCGAGACCAAGAGATAAATCAGTAGTCTCCTCAAAGTGGATTTTCAAGACAAAACATTCAACAGACTGCAGTATTGAAAAATACAAGGCAAGATTCGTAGCTCGAGGATTCTCTCAAAAGGAAGGAATTGATTATGAAGAGACTTTTGCACGAGTAGCAAGATACACCACAATCAGAACTATCCTTGCATTAGCAGCCAAGATGAAATGGAAGCTACACCAAATGGATGAAAAGAAAACTTTTCTAAATGGTGTGATAGAAAAAGAAGTATACATTGAACAGCCACAAGGATTTGAAACACGTGATAGAAAGACTCATGTATGCAGATTAAAGAAAGCATTGTATGGGTTGAAGCAAGCACCCAAAGCGTAGCATGGAAGGATTTATAGCTTTCTAATGAGCTTGGGCTTTACCAAAAGTAAAGTAGATTCCAACCTTTACTACAAGGTTGTAGATGATGGGCTTATGATATTATTGCTATGTGGATGATCTATTTTTTACAGGAGAAAAGAAGCCCATCAATATTGCAAGAAGAAGGTTGAAATAGAATTCAAAATGAAAGATCTTGGCATGATGCATTATTTTCTAGGTCTTGAAGTATGGCAAGTTCCCAGATGAGATTTTCCTAAATCAGGGAAAACATGCGGTTGAGATCCTAAAGAGATTTGGGATGATGGATTACAAAGCAATGAACACTCTGATGGTGACAAATTTGAAGCTATTGAATGATGACTCCTCAAAAGAGATGGTAGAAGTTACACTATACAGACAGATTATTGGATCACTGATGTATCTACAAATACAAGACCAGATATATGTTTTTTTATGAACACCTTGAGTCGGTATATGGTAGAGCCCCGACATGTTCACTTAGGTGAAGCAAAACATGTGATGAGGTACCTAAAGGGTACATTGGATTATGGCCTCAAATATGTAGCCAATGGTGAGATCAGATTACATGGTTATACAGATTTAGATTGAGCTGACAACACTAATGACAGAAAGAGTACTTCGGGATGTTTCAATTTGGGATCAAGTGTGATCTCATAGCTTAGCAAAAAGCATACCAGTGTTGCTCTTAGTACGGCAGAGGCTGAATATATCGCAACATGTTCAGCCTGTAGCAAAGCAGTATGGCTTAGCAAGTTGTTGACAAAATTGTTAGATACAAAGATGGATGCGACTGATATCTACTGTAATAACCAGAGTTGCATCAAGCTGTCAAAAAACCTGGTGTTCCACAACAAATCAAAGCATATAAAAATCAAGTACCACTACATCCGGGATATCGTACAAAAGGGAGTTGTATAGCTCCAGTATGTTCCTACAGAGGAACAAGTTGTTGATGTATTAACCAAGCCTCTGTCTCGTGTAAAGTTTGAATACTTTCGAGACAAGCTTGGTGTAGTCCAAAAGGACCTCCCTCGTAAGAGGGAGTGATGATGATGATGTAGTTCCTATTGCAATGGTGTGGTAGCATTGTCTAGGATTGGTATGTCAGCCTAATTGGTATATCAATGTTGACAAGGCCTGGTTGATCCTAGGGGAATTGGTATGTCTAGCTAGGCTTGTTTGGTCCGAAAGGATTAGTAAGTCGGACAGGGCCCATTTGGTCCCCAGGTAGATCGGTATGTATGGCTAGGCTTGTTTGGTCCAAAAGGATTAGTAAGGCAGACAAGGCTTGTTGGATCTATCAGAGTGCCCACCGTGATGTTGCTTCAGATGATTCCAGCATTCATTTGTTGATGATGATGATGTTGTTCTGCATTTCTATGCTAATAATGATCATGTTGATTCAACATTTTTTATGTTGATGATGATGAAGTTGTCCCAGCATTTCTATGTTGATGATGCAGATGATGTTCCAGCATTTATTTGTTGATGATGTTTTTAGTACTAACGTGCTAATGATTTTGTTCCAATATTTACATATTGATGTTGTAGATGATGATGATATTCCAATACTCACCTACTGATGATGATCTAGATGGTGATGATGTTCCAGTACTCACCAAATGATGATGATCCACGTTGATGATGATGTACCAGTATTCACATATTGATGATGTTGCAGATGATGATGATGTATCAATATTCACATACCGATGATGATGGTGTTTCGTGATGATAATGTTCCACAATGATGATGTTCCTTGCCAATGATGATGATGATGGTCGATGACAATGTTCCATGTTGATGCCGATGAAGATGTTCCATGTTGATGTTGATGCTGATGAAGATGTTCCATGCTGATGTTGATGATGATGATGATGTTCCAGATATATGATGTTGTTGTTTCAAAAATTCCTATGAAATATAGATCCACCAATCAGTTGTACAGTTGTTGTTGTTGTTGATGTTGTAAAATACCTTCCTTGTTTAGAGGAAGTGTTGAAAGAAATGTAACTTCAGAAGATATTCTATTGTACTTTTATTATATTATTATTATTCCTCCTTTCGAGGATGTTATTCCTCCGTTCAGAGATGTCATTGATGTACTTGGTCATGTAAAAGTCACGAGGTAAAACATTTGTTGTAAGTCGGGTCAATAGTACCCTCAAAAGTATTTATATCTTAGTGGGGAGTGAATGTTAGGATGTGAACTAAATAACTCAACATAGAGGGGAAACACTGAATAATCTTTCAAATGAGAAAGATAAACTAAATAATTGCTTTAATACAATGGTCATCGACAACACCCCTTCGTATTTGAAACCCTAAAAGAATTTTCCCACTAAATCTCTAGAAGTAAATGGTTTTGATCTTTCATTTTGTCATACTTTAGAAACTTGGTGATTTGGCTTTTGAAAACATTGCATGCTCTAATTAGAGAAACCCCTTGTTTGATGGTGAACTCTTCCACTAAAACTCTTAAACTACCAATCGCACTAAGCAGTTGTGATCCATAGAGGCTTTTAATCAGAGGATTTTTTTCTTGTTCACAAGCAAAGTAGAGTCCCCATGCATTAAGAATCATGAAAAGATATAAACTCTTCTCAAATCTTGTGATGGTGAAAATAATGATGGGTAGCCACCACTAGACCTCGACACATCAAGTATCAAGTGTAACAGATTTCAAAATAAAGAAGTCGCAAACCTATGATAGGCTGATCCACCTCAAGAATCGTGATGGTAAACTTGATGTGTCAAGGTCTAGTGGCATCCAAACGTGGAAAATAACAGTCACAAATCAGAAGGAAAATAACATGTATTGACCTCTCTTATAATCCAAATAACCAATGTTTTAACAAGTGTCAAGAGTGGGGGATTGGGAGTATAATTCCCAAAGAGGTATAATCCCTTGATAGGTCAATCTAGCATCAATGCAATTAAGGTATCACTCTAGTGTTCATACCTAAGTTGCCAAGAAACTTGGGTACGGGTACGGGTACTAGGACGCCACTTTTTGAAAAAGGGTACTTGGGTACGTCGGGGGTATTGTGTGTGTATATATATATATATGCATGTAGATTTCTTCATAATTATGAATCATGATTCATAATTATAAATTCAATGATTTTGAACAATGAACATTTGATTATTTGAACAACGAACATTCAGATTGAAAATTTAATAAATTATAGACTCAATAGATATCAATTGGAAGACTGGAAGTTACATAAAATTTGATAAATCATTGTACCCGGCAGCTGTAACAGACAATCAAATTCAGACATGAAGGTACACTTGAAATCTTATTTTAAACACCTATTTGTACTACTGTTACAGGCAATAAAAAATTGCAAATTGCCAAATATATTCCTGCGTTGCTGTGAGTGTATTTCTCAGTATTAAATACATATGTATATTTTTTATGTGCACATTTGGTAGTCAAATTATGTTTCATGAGTGTTGAACAAAACCATAAAAACATTCATTGTAAATCAATATAAAATCAATCTACCAGATTTGGACAATATTCAGTGGAATTTGAACAATGTTGCAAAGTGTTTGACATAAGTCCTGAACAAGACTCCATACGTAGTTAGCAAAAAATTAGTTCAGATTTGGTGGGCGGTCATTACATTTTCCCCAATGGATTGCATTTCACCGAGTCGACCGTACCCCCAGAGTACCCCAAACATGGGGTACGAAGTAACCAAACACGGGGTACAACGTACCATTTCGCCTATAGGTACCCCTTTTTTATAACGGAGTCTCGGGTACGTGGACCAAGTATGGGGTACGGCAGGTTACGACAAGGTATGGCAGGAGACGTACCCTACGAGTACCCGGTACGTGTACCCTACCCCCGGGTACGGGTACCCTGGCAACATAGGTTCATACAGAATAAAATAAAGCCTGAAGTCTAAATTGCTCTTTAATCCTTTCGGTGATCCAGCATCAAATAAATTATACATCACAAACCAATCATTTCTTAAATGACTGATGGGCAATTGACTTGAGGCACCTAAGGCAAAACTTTGAAAAGACTAAAATGCTTCAAGCATGCACTTGAGGCAAAACTTTGAAAAGGCAAAAATGCTCAAGGAACTAAAGGAAAAATGCTCAAGTACGAAAGGAAAATGTTTTGAACTAAAAATGAAGAATTGCTGAAAAAAGCCTCTACAGAGTTGGGAGAAGACTTAGTAAATAAAGCTTCTACCATTTACCTCTTGATTTCTAAAATTTATCAATCTCTACAAACTAGGAAGAAAATTGCACTGAAAAAGACACCTTTATACTAGTTGAATTTTACTACCATATATTTAGCTTGTGGCAGGAGAGAAAATGCATGATATGGAATAAAACAGAGCTAAAAAGAATGCTACCAATACAACATGGTCAATGACACAACAAACAATGGGAAATCTGATAATTGAGGAAAGAGACATTCAAAAAAAGAATTTAAGAAGGTAAACACAAAAGGTTGAGTGGAACAAACATGAAACAGAACCAGGAAAGTGGAGTAAGGTGGTTCAGAGATGGGTACATGGCAAGGAGTTATTCAAGACACTAGAGTCACAAATGGGAAAGCCTGACACTTTGCTTATTTCAGAGGAGGCAAGAAGAGTATGAGAAAAGTTTGAGACTAATACCAGGTAGAAATTCAGGACTAGAAAAAAACCGTAAATAAGTAAATACTGAGAGTTCATTGGTACAGTACCAGGGGAGTGAACAAAGAGAATAGAGCAGCCTGCAGCCAGTGGTGCAGAGACACCCTAACACAAGCAAACAAAAGCACCTAAAGTGGATAGCTGTGGAGAATACTGCACACCAATGAAAGCAATTCATGCAGAAAAACTAACATGAGAAACAATCATCAACCAATAACTTGAGACAGTGTAGGATGCCATCAAGAAGTAGAGGCAAATCAGGTGATTGATCTTTGGAATTACAAGAACTAAAATATTCATTTCAGATTTTGGGAGCACGATCTGAAAGGGATAATTCGGATCAGCGACACGTACAGCTTCAGAAGGGTGTGTGAGTTATGAGTCCATGACTTCATCAAAAGCAATGCCACACCATCAAGAGAGGGTGAAATTTACGGATTTCTAGACTAGTCCAAGAGCATCTCTTTTCACTAGTGCATCTGCTCTAAGTTATGATCATTCCAGCAACATTCTAAACAATAATGGAGGTAAATGCTAACCCGTTCCTTAATAACTTGTACACGCATACATACATACATAATCATCTTCTACATATGTATATATTTTGATGTAATTTATCAAAAGATGAATTGCACAGAGAAAAGTGGAGTTAATGCACTTCTACCATGCCTAATATTATATAAGTGTGCCTATGGAAACAAAGGGCATTTTCAAGTGCATGCAGAGCCCAACAAATAAAACCTTGCACTTGAAATCTCAACTTTGAACAAAGCAATTCAAGAGGGTGGAACAAAGCGTTCACATACTCATCACACTTATATCTATTTTCTCCATCCAGCCATTCAAGTGCAGTAAACTGCTCCAGCGCATCCTCCAAAGACGCCACATCTCCTTGAATTTCAACATTAAGATCCATCATATTCTCATATCGATTTGAAACCTGGAGGCATTGTGTACATTTCACCTGTGATAGCAAAAGAATGAAATTTTCCTTATCTAAACAAACAATTCACCTGATTTGGGAAAGAGACAATGAATAGACAGTCATAAGACATTAAGATGCGAAAAAAACTTACCTGGGACTGAAGATGCCCCCCAAAAATATGATATATAAGTGTGGTCTCACGGGTATCAGGATCTACTGCCTTCTCTCCTCCAACTTCATCAAGACAGATAGATTGCATTGAATCAATTGCAACCCTACAAGAAGCTCAAACAATCAGTTAAATGTGAAAGGCACTCACACATAATACTCCCTGAAAGAGCTAAAGGAGTATGCTTGCAAGAATGAACTATCATTCCTTTTAAGCCAAAATAAAAGGAATTGAGAAACTTTCACATAAACTACCTCATGAACTCATGAGCATCTTCTTGCCTTCCATACCCAAGACTTCCACTCATTTTGGGTATACGAGAGAGTATTCCTAATGGTGAAAATGGTTCTTCACTTTGGCTAACCCTTTGAACATGAAGTTGAAGCTCACATAAAAAACACCAATCATTCCTTACACCTACCAATAGGAACATAAATAAAATCAATATGAAAATCTTGATGCTGTTTTAAGAATAACAGATAACTGCCAAGATAAGCAGGAAGAATAGAAAGACAAAACTCACAGGTATGTGCATGATTTGATTCTAGCAAGTAAGCTACAAGCGGCCTTGTGTACGTGAGACACTGAAGCACGACATTTGCAAAGCAGCTGTGCATGTCGACCAGTAGAAAGGTTCTTATATTAGAAGTTAGAACCACTAATTAAAGTTAAAATTAAAAATCTAACATATATACTTGGTATTGCAAACAAAACGCAATATCAAAGACATTACAATTGAGTTCCAAATAACGATGAATATGGAAGGCATTACAATTGCCAAATCTGGCATATTTACATTGTACAAGTTACCTGTTTCCACAATTGATCAGCCCACATGGTGTCAGCCTTAGCTTGTTCCAGTTGAAAAGCTCCACAAATGTGTCATATGGAAACAATACCTGATCCATCATAGGTACATTAACAGGACCAAACAGCAGCATTTTTTGCAAAATCCCTTTTATTTAGTGCAAGTGCAAAATAGCAGAAATTTCTGGGGAATATAATGAAGCAAGCATTCCATGATAACCAAATTCAAGAGCTTACTACTCACCCTTTTAGCCTTTGCCAATATGCCATTAGAAGCTCCACTGGAGGCTGCCAATGGTACTCCAGTTTCAGAACTAGAAGCTTTTGCCGAACAATCATATTTCTTCCTAGTTCCAAATGCACTGGCCGAATTGAATGCATTATTTTTAAAGTTCCCACCAGCAGAATCTGTTGTTGCTTTACAATCTAGTTTGTGACCTTGAGTCCAGTGCTTCGCTTGGCATGTCGATGAGCTGAAACCAGAGGTAAAGTCATTATCAAACTGCAATCAGACTAGATGCTACGACCTCAAAGGAAAATAAATATTGTTTTAATGTATAATTGCATATCTCAGCACTGAGCAAAGTGCATCGATCATAATAATAATAATAATCGATTTTTAAGGTCACCGCCAAGTGAGACACCAATTTGGTGTATCAGACCCCCTTATTTGTGGGACAAGGGACCCCCCTCTGCGCAGTGATTTAACTGCTAAAGTCTACAGAGGTGTACATACACTACCCCCTCTGGATTTGAACCTGTAACCTCCTCAGAGGAAACACATGCTCTTAACTATTAGGCCCACTCATGCATCCATCTCAAATGCTTGTATATTTGTCTTTGTATGTCTTTTGCATATACAGGTGAAGGTGAGCGCCCTCACACTAGGTACAGTACTCTAGGTTCTCACCACTGTTTTGCATTGAAGGATAAACATTTTGAAACACCGTAAAAACATTATAAATGTGCTATTTTGCTAAATTTCAAATGTAGAGCAATGCCATCATTGTAACAGCGCAAATTTAACAAAAAAACGCAACTTGGTTAATCACATTCATATTATACACTGGAACACAGGTCATAGAAAAAAAACTAGTCACAATGCTACAAAGAACAAAATTATTTTAGAACAAACTGGCCCCAACTTTGTCACAGAAACAAAGATTTAATATAATAATGTATATCTCTTCTCAATATACTGTTGAAACCATTCTGCTTTAGCCAACAAAAATTACAGTAGAATTTCACCGCCGCATAACTATCAGGAATTGTGTTGGAAAGCTAGGTGATTGCTAGGGAATCATGTTGGAGCCCCACATATATCACCGACAAAAAATTCTTAGTTTGGGATCAAAAAACTCCGCTGTCGGAAAAAAGAAAAGGCTTCGGCAAATTCAACCTGTGGTTTTGCCATTTTTCACTATCCTTTTGCACGATTTTGAGAGGGACGAGCATTCCAGCACGTTTCAAAGGGAAAACATGGAGATTAATCACTCTCAAGAAATCTTTCATCGATTGAGCATCAATTTCCATTTTGTTTTAAGGTTTTCAGGGTTTTTTTTCAACATTATGCAGGGATCTTTCATCTATTGAGCATCAATTTCCATTTTGTTTTAAGTTTTCAGGGTCTTTATTAACATTATGCGGGGGTTTGTTCAGTGCATAGAGTTTCTCCATTATTTTGGATCATTCCCTGGAGATTTGCAGATTTTCATGGTCTAATTTATTTTAACAAATAATCATTAGTGTTGAAATGTGTTAATTTTATTGTCCTGGGTTTCATTTATCATCCCACCAACATGCCCAAGGCATTGAGTTTGGATAATTTTGGGAATATGAAGAACCTTTTGATAGGATTAATCATCAAAAGTTGAATTGTAAGCTTTGTGGAAAGCTTTAGTTCAGAGGGATTCACCATTTAAAATACCACCCTGCAAGGATCCTAGGCCATGAGTTTGACCCCTGTCCAAATATTACTCCAAATGTCCAGGAACAAGATTTTGACACTATTCAAGAAGGGGCAAAGTAGTAGGAAAAGGGAAAAGCTATGCAGATTGATATTGCAGCTAGTGGAATGCAAAAACCAAATGCTATTGGTATATCAGGGACAGAAGTAAGTAAGAAGAGCTCAGTTGATTTGCCATCCCCAAGAACCACATCACCTTTCTCTGTTCCCAGAAGGAGAGCTGGGGCACAACCTTCAATCAAATCAGTTGGTAAAAACAGAAAGGTAGAAGTGGATAGGGTTGTGCATAGAGGTTTCTGATGGAGACCTATGCCAAAGACAATCCATCCTATTAGGCAATGCAGGATGCTGTTGTTGTTGGACTGCAATTTAAGGGGCCCGACTATGAGAAATTGAGAGGGTAATCTTCCAAAAAGAAAAGGTTACAAGCAATAATAGATTGCAGGAGCAAAACAATTGTTGGAAAACAATGAATGAACAATCATGTCTGATGGTTGAATGGGATGGGAAGGGCATGACCCTCTGCAATTTCTTAGTTAATGTCCCAAGGGGCCATTATTTAACACGTGTACATGTCAAAGATGCAACATTGTAAGGTGAGTTGTTGGAAGAACTTAACCTGTAGCATAGCAACTTCAATCCTCCACCAACTGCACCACCATATCATTAAAAGTAACGCGGTGTGGTATAGCAACTTGCCCACATAAACATAGCATGAAAGGACTTGCAACAACCAGAAGGCCATGCATGGGAGTGGAACTTAAATCTATAGCATAACAGCTTGGGCCTTTTACCAACTGCACCACCATATCGCTATAAAAATGACACAACAGGGTGTGACAAGTTACCCACGTAAACACATGTAAGAAGGGCTTATAATGAGTAGAGTATTCAGTGATGAGAATGGAACTAGACACTTTAGCATAACAACGTGGGTGCTTAATAAGCTGCAAAACCATACCACTTTAAAGTGACATGGTGGAGAATGGTAAGTTACCCACGTAAACACAACATGTAAGGATGATTTGCAACAACCAAAGCACCAATGGTCGAAATGAAACTCAAATCTGTAGCATTGCAGCTTGGGCTCTTAACGAACTGCAACACAGCATCACTTTAAACGAACTGCTTGGGATTGTGGTGCTCAGAAGGTGCAAGTATTTGGTGAGTTGTAGGTAGTTATCAAATTTATGAAAGGAGAATACTCATGTGAAAATATTACCTTGCAACCTATCTTTGGAGAAATCATGACACAAAAAGATAGTTTTCTATCAGTTACTTCCCATCATATCTATAGAGAAAGGAATTTGATCAATTGGGTCTAGCCTAAGTGGTTGTGTGATGGAGTGTTATCCTCCCCTTGGTTCTATTCCCCTGAGTGACATGTCGAACCAATAATGAGAATATTGTTGTTACAGCTTTGAGCCATAGTGTGATTAGCCTTGCGTCCTAAAGAATCTAGGGTTTACCCTAGTGTTACAACAATAAAATAGTAAATAAATAGGTAACAATTAGAAATAGTAATTAATAATATTAAATATAGTTTATGAGGAGAAGTGTCTCTTCAATATTTGATGGCCAAGCCATATTTAAGGCGTCCATATCCATTGTAATCAATCATCCATTTATATATTAATCATTTTTTAAATCTTATTCTGAATATGGAGCATCTTCCTCCATAACCCGGATACGGGCTAGCTAATTACACTAGGATACGGTGTAACATTGGTATCAGAGCGGATTCGCTACTCCTACTCTGAGCTCGGATTTGGCTCATCCGCTCCTAATTTTCCCCATTGCTCCATTTCCTCTCCGTCTTAACCCCATTTCCCAATCTCTTCCACCATCCTCCCCTCTTTTCCAATCGCCCACTTCTGCACCACCTCCACCTCCATCTGCAAACCGGGTCCATCTCCCCAGTCACGTCCATCCCTCCCTCCTACCAACTTCATCTCGCCATTGCTCTGTTGCAGTCCTTGTGTCCACCCGTCCCTGCGTCCAAATTTCTTCCCCATGATCGCATTACACTCTTCTCCTTTACGCCTACGCGACCCACTCCTTCACACCTATGCAACCCCCTCCACTCTCCTACGCGTTCTCTCCACTTCCACTCGCCCTTTACCCTCCATCGTTGCCATCTTCTCCCACGCGCCTAGCTATCCATTCCCCCACACCCTACGCAGTTGCAAACCCACGCTCCTCTCCACGGTTCTCTCCTCCCCAGCTTGCACACTCCCTAAGTTGTCGCTCCCTCCCATTGCAACCATTCCCTTCTGCACAATCCCCACACCCATCCACCCTTTCATTGCCTTCTCTCCTCCCCAGCCTGCACACTCTCCAAGCTCCACGCCCCTCCCTTTGCTTGTGCCTATCGTTGCACTCTCCATGCTAGCCTTCCCTCCACTCCCTGCGCACTCCCGCGCCTGCACGCCCTACACTTCCACCAGCCACCCCTGCACCTGCGCGCCTGCAAGCCCTCCCACCTACGTGCTCTCTCCTCTACTCGTCGCCCTTGCTGCTGTACTCCAGCACTCCCATCACTATTGTTTCAAGCCTGTACATTGCCACTCTTCAACCCTATAACGATTAATAAAAAAGAAATTTAAATATTATATAGTTTCTATTATATTAATATTTTTTTTTATTAAATTTTAAAATTTCAAAAGGAAATTAAGAATGAAAATATTTAAATATAATTGTATATTTATTATTTTTATTTTGAATCCTATTCAATAATCCTAATAATAATTGTTATTATAAATTATTATTAGTTCATCAAATCTATCAAAGACTTTCAAAGTCTTTAACTCCCCATAAGCCAAAAATAGCGTCCAAATACACACCTCCACATACAAGGACCAAAACCATGCCAAAACTAAAAGACCAAATCGAAAAATTGGAGGACATCAAGGCTTTCGCTACCAACCAAAAAAGCTTGAAGGAAGAAATGAAAAATAGAAATGCAACACTTAAGAAAGAAATCAAAGACAAAGTTGTTCTAATATTAGAAAGAAGACTTGATGACAAACTAGACATCATGAATGAGAAACAAAAAGAGTTAGATGACAAGATGAGCGTAATGACACAAAACGTAAGCATCATGGCACAGAACCTGAGCGTCATGACACAAAACCAGAATACAATAATGGAAGTATTAGAAAAATTAAGGTCTAGTACAAACCATATCAACAACTCAGATATGTTGGACCAGTATGACAACAGAAATGAGAGCAACAAAGTCGATCAAGACAATAAACAAGACAAGGAGACAAAATATCTTAGGGATGACCAAAATAACAATAATATAATTGATAAAAATAAAAATGGGCTCAACCAAAATCGTAATAAGAGTCAAGCCAATGGTTGATAATATTAATGACGATCAATACAATGACAAAAGATGGATCCTACAGTATGCAAAGGACTTCAAGTCAAAGAAATCAGATATTTTAGATTCATCTTCTACCTTAACTGTTCTACCACCCTGGAGAAACCTAAATGTAACACTATCTGGCAATTTCGAGTGTGAGAACCCTCAGGAGACGACACTTCTCGAGCTAACTCGTAAGGATAATAAAAGGGAAACATTACGTGATGGCATCCTAAGTATCGTGGGATAAGCGATTTCTAAAACAAAGCCTGATACAAGTTCTTAAAAAAAGACATAAAGGAAGTAATGACGTTGTTTCAACACAAAACGAGAATGAAAAGACAACAACAATAATCTAAGCTTTGAGGACAAAGCTTTCCTAAGGAGAAGACAATGTTACAACAATAAAATAATAAATAAATAGGTAACCATTAGTAATAGTAATTAATAATATTAAATATAGTTTATGAAGAGAAGTGTCTCTTCAATATTTGATGGCCAAGCCATATTTAAGGTGGCCATATCCATTGTAATCAATCATCCATTTATATATTAATCATTTATTCAATCATATTCTGAAGATGGAACATCTTCATCCATAACCCAGATACGGGAGAGCTAATTACACTAGGATACGGTGTAACACCTGGGTACCATCCTCAAAATGGAGGGAAGTGCCCAAGGTTTGCTCCAAGATAATTACTTGGAAAAAAAGAGAAAGAGAGAGAGGAATTCACAAGCAGACTGGCTATCCAAAGAAGGCCTAATAATGACTCCAAGCCTTTGGCATATTTGGGAGGATCAAAATGGCCATATTTTTTATTTCTCCAATCCTATAGCTTACTAAGGTTTTGCTATGTCTTATTATGGCACCACGATATATCAAATAGATTTTATGCTTTTCATCTTGTTTTGTACAACATGGTTTACTTTATGTTTTTTGAAGATAGGATGTTCCAATTGAACTTTATGTTACAAGACATTTAAGATCTTCCCAAGTATCATAAAGAATTTATTAGGATACATTTTGTCTATCACGAAATGTGATATTTTTGTTTATTGAAGCTTTTGAACCACCTATGAGTGATCAGTCCTCATCAAACGTTAGATAAGTATTAAATCTCCCATTAAAAACGGCAAGAACAAGTATATCTAATGGACATTACAAACCCTATACTAGATCTTGAAAAACAAAGAAAAAACAAGCATAATATTTTTACATACTTGGGAATATGGATATGGTAGATGGGAGTAAAAACCCACTCCACAATTGCTCAACTAATGGCAATGAAAACAATAGGTTTCCCCTTGAATGTGATGGTATAACTCCAGTATGTATTTTATTGAAGGCAAGTAGGTTATTTATACAATGGGAAAGGTGACCTTTGGCCTTTCATATGCCAAGGTACATTACTCATCTTTAGTGACTCTTTGTCTTATTTTTAGTAACTGAAACTTAGTATTTACAACATTTACATGAAACCATAATCCTTGCAAATTAGATTTCCAACATTCCCCCCCCCCCTTAATCTAAAGGGTTGCTCGTGAGTCCAAGCATCTTTCTGAACTTTTCAAGCTTTTCTCTTCCAAGTGCTTTGGTGAAGATGTCTACAATCTGCTCATTCGTGGAACAATGTCTCATGTGAACTGTCTTGTCCTCTACATGATATTGAATCAGATGGTACTTTGTGTTGATGTGCTTGGTTCGATCATGGAATCTGGGATTCTTGGCCAACTTGATTGCAGAAGTATTGTCAATCAGTAGGAGAGTGGAATTATCTTGTTTCTCCTGCAAATCTTAAAGTATTTTCTTGGGCCACACAATCTCCTTTGTGTAATATCCCAGAGCAAATATGAGCTAAAATTTTGCTTGGTTGACTGTTTATATCTTCTTGATTTAGGAATTCCGTCAAACCTGTGTTTCCACTGCTCTCATGTGCCCAATCCAAATCTGAATTGAACACTGATACTGTGTAATGGATTGTTCCAAGATCTGTACCAACTCTTCAGTAAACTACAGTCACAATCCTTAAACTCTTGTTTCTAAGTCACGGGTATTTGACCACTGTTATGTGATCTCATGCTCAAGCAACAATTTAACACACCCAGACTTATGATCTTATGTTCCCTTACACGAAATCTGAGTTTGCTGGGTTTATGTGTGTAGCTTGGTTAAAAACATTTGTCAAACACTTATCATGCACATGCTGTAGATTACTGTGGAATAAATCAGACTTAAGGTACACTGCTTGAATGAGGTATTTGTCAAACACTTGGTAGTCTTACTGCTGTAGCATCATTCTACCCTTCTTTAACAAATCTGATTGTTCACGGGGTGCTAATCTTATGTAGATATTTCAGACATTGATATGTTGTTCAAGCATCATTCATCAAGTAGATCCCATACAAAAACATTCTCAATCAAAAGAAAAGGAACTGCAATTTCATTATTTATGAACAGCAAGGAATATAAGCAAGATAAAACCTGCTAACACTATTTTTCACGACCTGATTAGTGGAGATTACATACAGTCACCACTTTTTAAAGACACACGGTCAATTGGTTTCCATAAACAGCCTGTCCTGTGGAGTAGACAGTTGATGGAATTGGAGTTGAATGCCCAGCTAGGAGATGTATCCTAAGTCACCGGGTTCGGCCATTTTTCGCCTTCAAAATCGAAAATCTCCGAATTTTGGAGCAACCCGAATTTTTTCAAAAAAAATCGTCGATTTTCAAGTGGTTAAACCTTCTTCCTCCTGTAAACTTATTACCCGATGAATTTTCTGGAGTATGAGTCGCAACCGCCTTGAAGTTGGTGAGTCGTATTTCATGCCCCATTTCTAGTCGGTTCCGGCAGGTCGTGGATCTCTTTCTGTCGGTTCTGGCTGCTCATTGTTCCAGCAGCTCGTGGTTCCGACAAGTCGTGGTCGAGGTGTACAGGTGAGTCGTATTTTATGCCCTATTTCTGGTCGATTCCGGCAGCTTGTGGTTCTGGCAACTTGTGGTTACAGCAAGTCATGGTTACAACTTACAGCAAGTCGTGGTCGAGGTGTACTTTTGTTAGATCATATTCATTTCATTTGCTCTTAGTCAGTCAAAGGGTGTGGACAGCCCACACGCCAATCATAATAAATTTTCTTAAAGTTTTTAATTCAAAAAAATCAATATGTATTTTTATATTTAATACTTATCTATAAATTACATTATCTACTATTCACATAAAGTAATATGTATTATTATATTTTAATATTTATATATAAAATTAATTTATACTATTTAAATAATTTATTGTATCTTATTATATTTAATATTTATATATAAAATAAAATATTTTTAATTTCCAAAATTTATAGATACACGAAATTTTTGTCGAATTTTATGACCAAAATTTTTCTTGTCGATTTTCAAGGTGTTCAAATTCGAACACAAACTCGAACTAGGTAACTTAGGATGTATCCACCAACAAACTTGGACTTCAAAGTACAGCCATCATCGGTCACAAATATCAGTCCCAATAAAATACTGAAAATGACTGTGTAATCCTTCGAAAGATTTTCAAGGTGTTCAAATTCGAACACAAACTCGAACTAGGTGACTTAGGATGTATCCACCAACAAACTTGGACTTCAAAGTACAGCCATCATCGGTCACAAATATCAGTCCCAATAAAATACTGAAAATGACTGTGTAATCCTTCGAAAGATGTTTTGTACCTAGTGTTACCACCTAAGTTGTACTTAGTGGTTTTTTATCAAGTGAGCCTGGTGAACCGAACAAAGATGATTTGTTCGGACTTTAGAAGACCTTCCAAATTGCTTCTAGGAAGTGCTTGTTGTACTATATCACATGTTCACACCCCGTGGGAGAGTTGTAATAAAATGTTCTAGCATGATAGTGTCTGTAAAAGACTCGGTCTCTTAGACTTTATTTGTCAATCCGATCAGCCCAGGGTGTTTTTTCCCTTGGTTATTATTGGTTGTTGAATAAACAACTAATAATTTCTGAGTTTTTCACTCAATACCTCCAAAGTTGGGGTGGTTGGCTTGGCATTTAGGCCTCTTGATGTTATTAGAGTCTATGTTACAATGTATAAACATGCTAGGCATCAAGGTCGAGTCATATGAACATGTCTAAGTCCCCCTAGGTTTTAATTTTTTTTAGTTTTTTAAGTTTTTTTCATTTTAATTTTTCTACAAAACTTAGGCTATTTTTTAATAGTCTAATTGGAAAAATTGGTTTTGTAATAAAAGTGGGCTCGAAAATCAGTTTCAGTCATGGGGGTGCTCATTTTCAAGCTTAGAGAACCCTGTAAACCCATAGACCTACTTTTTCTAAGTTTTGAGTGATTTGTCCATCACTCAAGTCAAAAATCCCTAAAAATCAAATATTGATTAATTAATTGATGAATTAATTAAATAATGGAGAAAACCCCAAATCCTAAATCATTGGGATTTGCTCGGATTTGACTGAAATCAATCTCATTGGCTTGGGATTGACTGGATCTGACAATTCCTTGACTGAAGGAGCTGATCTGGACTGAACAGAGGGTACATTAATGCATGCAATCTTGGGAATTGCGCCCTCCCTCTCTCCTCCACACGTGTGGGCTCATTTGGATGAGTTTTGGTGGATGCTTCAGCCAGCAAGTTGAGGTGTCAGTCAGATCAGATCTCCGATTGACAGTTACACTCAGTGAGACTCAGATCAGACTCAGATCAGGCTTAGATTCACTCCACATGCAATTGCAGTCTCTCTCTCCTTGGGATTTGCGCCCCCTGGGCTAGATCTCCTATTTTTGCTATAAATAAAGCACAGATTACCTCTTCCAAGCTAGTTAAAACTGGGATTGAGGTGTTGTTGCTATTGTACTATTGTTATTGTTCATTTGAAATAAAGAGAAGCTTTGGAGGCAAGACGGTGTCATGTTACTATGTGTGTGGATGAGCATTGCCATGTTTTACTGAGGTAACCTGTATTTATGTTCATAATTTGTTGATTGTTTGTGGATTCATTGCAAAAGATTGATAATAAGTTTATTATGATCTTGATAGGAAAAGAGTTTGTTAATAAGTTTATTGGCCATCTCTTTCCTTTGACGCATGTTTAGAGATCTAGATTCAACATGTTTTATAAGTTTATATGCATGCTATTCTGAAATCTCTGTTTATGTATTAACCGGATCTCACAAGCATTTTGGCAAGTCTTTGGATTCAGTTGTAGGTTCCTAGCTTGGAGAGGGTGTTGATCTAGCTTGCTTCCTCACTTTGCCCAAAACTTTCTCAAAGGCATAGTCCCTCGACATTCCACTGGAAAGCACCACGGTTGATCTTCAAGGCTTCCAGCACTCTTTCTCTCTCTTCCTCCTTATAAAAATCCAAATCTTACCTGGTTACTTTGGTTACAAGCTTTGTTATCATTTAGATCTGTCATATTAAAGTAAAACTTACATAGATCTATTATTTCAAATTTCATAATCTAGATCTCATTTCTAAAAGGTCTCATTAAGCATTCCAGATCTAGTTCAGGGAAATTGTCTGTTTTGCATGGCAATTTAAAGAAAATCCATAGGTTGCATGCGTTAGATTTTTGTTTCTATTTTAAAAAGATTAAATCCAGCAATCAGTGCATATCTCATTGGCTGCCCAAACAGCAAGCCAAGATCCCATGGAAAGCTTACTTTCCTTGGTTCCTTTTTCACCGTTTTAACTAGTTTTAACTCAGTTTTGTTTGGTTTAAAGTAGTCTAACCCAAAGGTACTTTCAAAGTGCTTTTGGGCATATTTCATTCTAACATGCTCGTTGTCTTTTAGCAGGCATAACAGAAAGAAGAGAAGCTGCTATTCGAAAGTGGCTTTGGGATCGTTCAAATCCCCCAAGGAGACTCCCCTTCGACTGTAAATTTTAAATTTTGGGAAAGTTGTAAGATCTTGGTTTCATCCTATATAAGAACCAAGAGGATTCAAATCATTTTACTGATATTGTAACAACAGATAATAAAAGTTTTCTCCGAATAGGCTCTTTCAAGCCCATTCCCCATCCCCCTAGGGCGGTTCGCGCATTTTTTGCTATTTTTCGCATTGTCTTATTTCTGTTCGCTTTAGATTAGTTTCATTCATGCAGAACAACATGCTTTGGTTACTTTATCATATATTCCACATTTCAGTATCAAAGTAACTTGAATACTTACCCCACAACTTCTCGATTGACCCGCAAGGGGAAAGAGATGCGTGGTAGGAATAATTAGAAAACTTGTGATTTGTTTCTGCTTGCTGCTTATCTTTAATTTCTGTAAGTAATTGTTCTAAAATCAACCCTCTCCTTGATTCCCCGATTGAGGTCCACTTGGACCGAAAGAGGTTCCCGGAGGGTTTTTCTTTCTAAGAAAACACACCCTTTAAAACTCACTAAAATTGACAAGACTCCAGTGCGTATGCTCTGCACTTGGTTGCGGTTCGTCCGATCAGTCAAGCTGCATCAAAAGCAACATGAGTGACTAGTTTAACTAGTCTTCACCTTCCCCAATCAACCACCATCAGGCGAAAATCCAACACCTCGATCAAACCGTAAACGATGGCAAAATACCCAAAGGAAGCGGGAACTCCTGAAAAGTGACCTCGAGGAGCCGATCTCTGTTACACCTCCGGGTGTATTATGAACAACAGCCTCAGAGACTCCATTCAGCCCACATATTCCTTGCGGTTGGCCGTGAAGGTTCATTTTTGGACATACTCCAAGTACCCTCGAGTATATCTGGAGTCCCCCCCTCGCCTAATTTAATTTATTCATATTTCACATTAACTTAAAATGTACCAAGAGGCAATCGCAAAACATTCACTCCAAGCACATGCAAGTACATTGATTATTTTATGACTCCATTTTAAGGCACTGGCTATTTTCTTTCTATATATATATATATATATATGTTGTGTCTCAGCATTGTGCTTTCGTGTGCTCATTTTTTATCTTGTCATCTATGGTTGTTTATGGTTAAATTTCAAACTCCTAAGTAACTCATTCAGTTTAACTTCACCATACTAAATAATTTTGCCTTAGTAACTTAATAGGGTCTACCCCCCTTGGCTTCGTTAGGAGTTGAGCCTAAACGGAGTAGTCAAGAACAAGGTGACAGCCTTGTCGAGACTTGCCCCCAAGGACACACCGAGTATCTTGAAGATTTCTGCCACGTCCCCCCCAGGTGTGTGAAAGGCGACAACAGCTGGCAGCATCTTGGGATCACTTGACAGCTTTCCAACTTGTCACGATTTGGGGCAAAATGTCAAGAGAAGATCCGTGAAATGTTGGAGAGCGACTTCCTGTAGGATATGTTTCCCTTTGTAGCGAATAATCAGACTGGTGTGCCCTTTTTCCTTCACTGTGCAGAACCACAAACTTCACCAAACAGCGATCTCTCTTTTATTTCAGATATGGGCAGGAGTACTCTCTAAACAGAAGCATATAACAGAGAATATATGAAGGCTATTAGTTCTCTTCACCTCTAGCTATAGTGGCATGTTGTAGGAGTGTGCCCTCCTCATATGCACTCTGCTCTCATTGGTGCGCCCTTTCTCCAAGATGTTTGAGGGAAGATACTCTTCTTGCAACAAAAATGGGAAGAACAAGAGATGAGTGCCCAGCCTTTCTTTTAACAAGCGCACCCCCTAGAGAAGATGCCAACCCTTCCAATACAAATGCGCCCTCTCAAATAATCACTGATATCTCTGGAAATGTTAACCAAAACTCAGATTTGAAGACATAGGAATGATCTCGATCCACGGCAAATAAAGAACAGTTGAAAAATCTGGGTGATTTCTCCTTCCAATAGCTAGGGTAGATTTGTCTCACCACCGAAACTACTCTTCTCCTAGGGTTTTCATCCCAAGAGACTCAAGCTTCAAGAGCTCTCCAAATCTATTTTCGAAATGAGAATAACATGAATGAGAGAATGGGGTCCCATGCCCCTTTTATAATTTCTCTTTTCCATTTTTTTGGGCCATTTTTTCCATTTCCTTGCTCAATTAATTAAATAAAGTGACTTTATAAAGTCATCGTCAATTTATTAATTTATTAAGCCTTTTAACTCCCAAAAAAGTGATTTATTTCATTTTAAACGTTTTCGGGCACTGAAAGTCACTTCTCATCTCCCCTACATTTAAAATTCTCCATCCTGGTTCCAACGAGGTATTACACTAAGGTGTTGCCTCAATAAATATGATTGAGATGACAACTTTATTGAATTTAATTAAATTATGCCTAATAATTCTCCCAATTTACGGAAATCGTCAGAATGCAATGGAACCCTTAACGGACTGTGTGGAAATGATCCTGATGATGAAAAATGGTAATCGAACATCTGAAAGCATCATATAAGTCTCCCAAATCGACCGAGCCCACTATTATCCTCATTTTACTCCTCGTAAAGCCACCTCTAACTGCATAACAAGGGACTCGAAAAATGGGGACAATACACTTTGTTGCTTTTGCAACAGCCACATAGTCTTCCTCTGTTGTGGAATTGATTATTTGTGTAATCTCTAGGAGACAATTGTTGATCCAAGACTCCTAAGGTAGCTTGAAATAGACACTCTAGATTCTTTGTCTCCATCAAATTCTAAATTAGAATAGCCAATAATTTTGAAGTCATCCACCTTATAATATTTTAGTCCAAAGTCTTGAGTCCCCTTCAAGTATCTTAGAAATCTTTTGGCAGCAGACCAATGTCCTTCACAAGGCTTTTGCATGAACCTAGAAAGGATCCCAACAACAAACGAAATATTTGGGCTAGTGATGGTATGGTAGATAAGGCTCCCCACAAGCTATCTATAACTGGTTGCATCCTCAAATTCATTTCCTTCTTTTGACGTGAGCTTCAAATTGTGTTCCATTGGAGTAGTGAGAGGGTTGCACTTTGTCATGAATAGATTTAACAACTCTCCAATGTACTTCTTTTGGGAGATGAATGTGTACTTGGGATTTTGAGTCACTTCAATTCCCAAGTAGCAATGAAGGTGTCCCAAATCTATCATCTCAAAGCCCTTCTTCAACTCTTTATTTATTGATGCAATATAGCTGTCATTGTTCCATATCATCAAAAGATCATCTACATACACAACAAGATCTAAGTTGCACTGAAACGGATACGAGAACGGATACGGATATGAGGAGGGAAACAGATACCACAAATTTTGAAAAATGTGGGATACGATACGGCAAGGAAACAACAACAGACTTATATATATATATATATATATATATATCAAAAAGGCCATGAGACATACATACTTTAGACTACCATTTATCAATTAGATTTAAAGGTAGTTGTTTCATTTATAACAATTAAAATCAACAAACTCAAATACTGTCTTAAAACAATATTCTTCTGTCTCAAGTGCCATAGATAAGTCACCCACTGGCAAGCATTTAAACAGGAACATGTCAACTACTTCTAAACATCGATTTCAAACCCTAAAATTACTTGATGGATGTATCCAAATGTTACCATCTAACAAATATTACGTTGTTTACACCTCTAGAAAAGTGTTAAAATTTGTGATTAAACACAATTTTTTATGTAAGACAAACTCAACTATGTTGTATTTAGGTTGGTCCACTCACTGATGAGACAATCAACTAGGCAAGTGAGAGTCAATTGACCAACCGACTGGTTCCAAAAGTGACTAACTGACTGGCTCTTAAAGGGCCTAAATTCATAGAATTGTCTATGATTTGCAACCGACTTGGATATTCAAATTTGGCATAATCAACCATGTTTTAAGGAGATTAATTAAGCACACAATTATAAATAAGTGAGCTCATGTTTTAGTGCAACTTAGGTGTGAGTGTGATGACATGCAATATTGCACTCTATGCAATAATACTATCTCTAGACACCAATGAGTTTCCTTGGATATGTTGTTTATGTTTTATGGTTTATACTAATAAAAATGCTTGAAATGAGATTAAAATATCACATGCACATCTTATGGAGAACTGGCTAAACGACGCACCATCATAATTCTCTCCACAACATAAGGATAGGGATATGAGTGTACTAGCAATGGAGTGAATAAGGCCATAGGTCAAGGGTTCATACTAATTCAAAAAGGAAAAGAAGAAAACAGAGGTTTGTTGGAAGATTATTGGAAATATGTGTTGGTTTATGTAACCCTTCATAAATGGAGTACGCTATTTTGTATGGCTAAAGCTACCATTGTATCAATTTTGATATGCAAGATGATTTATCACATATGCAAGTCATTGGGGTTTATTTAAAACGAAGATGTGAGGAATTGGCAAAAAAACTGAAAAGAACAATAAAATTTTAAAAAAAAAATCATTGTACTTCTACACTAAGCTGTGAAACTATCACTATAGTAGACAAGCATTTGATACAATAAAATGTCCACAAATCAATGATTTTTTGAACCAACGGTAGGCCTCTATCAATTTTGGAAAATTACAATGAAACACAATCAGTGAGATATAAGATGTCAAATTACCATTCGCTAATTTATGATTAAGGTTTTGCTCTTGATTTATAAGCTTTAAGGCTTTATATCTGTTTTGAGGTTCAATTTAGGGTTATGGTCTTATAGTTTGCCTTTGGGGTTATTTATTTGTTTATTTTCATGTCAAAAAATCAATATTTCTAGTCAAAAACTTACCCTGTAGCAGCTGAAACGTTTTAGAAAACCAGGAAACGTTTAAGGAAACTGCTGGAAACGTTTAAGGAAACGGCTGGAAATGGAATGGAAACATTTCTAATTTTTGGATACGGCTTGGAAACGTTTCAATGGCGTTTCCAAGCCGTAGACGTTTCCAAGCCGTATCCCCTCTATTTAAGTTTCCGAAACGAAGAACGAAGTTTCCCCTCCCCTTCCTAGAAGTTTCCGGTAACTTAGAACAAGATCTTCCAACTTTCTTTACAACCAATGTTGCATCATCAAGATTAAAATGTTTGAAATTTAACTTTAGAAAATGTTGAGTTCACCTTTTGTACCATGCGTGAGGTGCTTGTTTCAAGCCATACAATGAGTTGATTAGTTTGCATACCTTTTGTTCTTGCATACCTGGTTGAGACATGAAGGCATTCTCTTTCAAGTCTCCATTCAAGAAGGCATTCTTCACATCCATCTGATGAACTTTCCACCCGTTGTGTGCAGCCAAAGACAATAAGGTGTAAATGGTAACCCATTTTGCTATGGAGGAGAAAGTCTCCTCATAGTCAATGCATTTCTTCTATGCAAATTCTTTCACCACAAGCCTCACCCTGTGCTTGTCAAGTGAGACATCTGATTTATACTTATGCTTGTCAAGTGAGACATCTAATTGCACCGAGAGAAGCGAGGTGCTCTCAGCCCAGTGTGGGGGAGATCCTGTCACGTTAGTCACGTTATGCTAGCCGATATTAAAAAAACATTATGTTAACTGACATAAATAAAAAATAAAAAATATTATATTGTGGATGCATATATTTATATAGTGTCCATCAATCCAAAATCAATTCACCAAATAAACTTCAATCTACGACAAGGAAAGGAATAACTTGAGTGAAAAATATAAATGAAAAATATTAAAAAATAAAAAATGAGAAATATAAATTACATATGGACTTAAATAAAATAAAATAAACTAGCATAGATCCATAAATTAGATCCCTCTGGGTGTTTGATAAATCCAGGTTTAAAATAGATCTATGCTAATTTACTAGACTTGTTCTTTAGAAAATGATCATTTGTATATAATAAAACTAAATGAAAAGTAATCAAAAGATCCATGTTAAACCAGGATTTACCAAACACTAAAGGGATCAAAAAATTTGAGGTATAATGTTTTATGAACATTTAAAAATTTAAAATAAAAATAACCTGCACCTAAAGAAATTGGATCCCTCTCGGTGCTTTCTAGATCCAGGTTTAAAATGGATCTATGCTGGTCTATACTTACTCTTGTAGATCCACTTGCAGCCAATTAGTTTGGTTCCACATGGAGAGGCCACCAACATCCGAGTCCCATTCTTAATGAGAGCATCATACTCATAATGCATGGCTTCTTTCCAGACATCACGAGCAGAAAGGCTTCTTTCCAATCATCCGAAGTTGGTTCAAGGTTAGCAAATGAATTTAATTCACAATCATATGAGACCCATATCTTCTACATCACTTGAATTATCTACATCTCCTCCATCGTCTTGTCTGGTGGAACTTCTTGTTCCCGCCTTTTCAACTTCTTCAAGATGGACACTCTCAAGTGTCTTTGTGACCCATTTCAAATCTTTTCGTGAATGTCCAGGTTGATTCTTTTCAATATTCAGTCTTCCAATTCTTTCAATCACATCATCCAATTGAACCTCCTCTTTTGGGCGAAGTGGCTGGAACTTCTTTATGAGGGGGTGATGGTGTTGCAAAAGGAGATTCCAAATATTGATCCAAGATAGGGACGCCCCCGCCTTCAAGATATGGAATCTCATTATCAACTTCACAAAATGTCTTTACATGCGTAAATTTAGCCAAACGATCAAGTTGCCTTTCAATAGGCTTGTAATTTTTATTCATCTAAAAAAAATGACATCTCTGAAAAAAATAAGCATTTTGTTTACCTCATCATAAAGACGATATGCCTTGGTCGTGTTTGAGTACCCCAAGGAAATGCATTTCCAACTTCTAGCACTGAGCTTGTTTCTTTGTTCTTTTGGAATTAAGGCATAACAAGTGGAACCAAAGACCATTAGATGCCTCACCAAAAAAATGCAGCCATACCATATTTCGTTTGGAGTCTTGTTTGCAAAAGCATGAGTGGGGCTTTTGTTTCTCAAGTAAACTGCATCAACCCAAAATATCAATTTTACATTCTTGAAAAATAGCATGTAGAGTATCATTTTCAAAGTGTCATGTTTACTCTTTCTATCACAACATTCTATTGAAGATTGTATGGAACAGTTGTTTGATTTCTAATCCCATGTTGTGTAAGATAGGCTTCAAATTCGTTTGATGTCTATTCACCTCCATTATTAGTACGAAGAGAACCAATTTGCAATTGTGTTTCATTTTCAATCCATACATGAAAGTTCTTAAATGTTTCAAAGGCTTGAGATTTGTCTTTCAACAAATACACCCAACACATCCTTAATCTTCAATAAAAGTCATGATATACTTGTTACCATTTGCAGAAATAACAGGTATAGGGACACACAAGTCAGAGTGAATCAACTCTAGTTTTCCACATGCTCTGAAACTGGAATTGTGGAAAGGTTGCTTACTATGTTTGCCAAGAATTCAAGCATCACACTAAGTCAACTTCTTTGGAATGGTGGGAAAACCAGAAACATCATTCTTCTTCAACAATCAGGGATTAACATAGTTTGTGTGTCCATATCTAGCATGCAGCCACAAAAGACTAGAAGACAATGTACCTTCTTCGTGCTGAGAGACACAGGAAAAAGTCTGAGCGCTTGCAAATGTTCCTTTCTACTTCAACAACTTCTCATCTTCATATCCAATCATAATGACTTGGTTATCAGAGGATCTCCTTATCTCAGCTTTTCCATCAAACATGTGGATGAAATGGCCTTGCTGCCAAATCTTCACAAGAGTCAGCAAGTTTCTCTGGAACTTTGGAAGATAGAGAACATTATGCAACATAAAATCAGAGTATCCAAGGCATTTTGAGCCTAATGGAGGCAATCCCCTTGGACTTGAGGCTAGACTTGTCTACAAAATACACTACACTATCTACATTGTCATTCAATTCTTCAAAAACAATCCTTTATGAATGCCATGTGGCAATTTGCACCTATGTCAAGTAACCACATATCTACCCAGGAAGCAAATGAAGTATTAAATAGAACTTTATTTATGCCAATATTATAGTGTACAATAATAGAATAAGTAGATTCGAGGGGTTTCACTGATTCAAAAGCTTTACCTTCTCCTTCTTCTTCTATGTGATCTTCTCCCATGGAATTATGCATGTCTTTGCCTCGTGTTGATCTCTGTCACGACGGACACGATGAATACCAAGTTTCTCACTTACCCCTGCCTTTGACAATCCTTCTTCTATGTCCTCTCCGAGAATACATATCGACAAGCTTTACAATCACTACAAAAGTGTTCACAGTTAATTCTTTGGTGACCTCAAAAACCCTAATAAAACTGGAAAAAAAATCAAGGATTTATTGTAGGATAACGAAGCTTTGTCTTTTACAGACTAGCCGTCACCACCACCTCTGCTAGGCAACATGAGAATTCATGTTCCTGGAGCTCGAACTCAAGACCAACCCATTATTTTGTTCTTTCTCTAATGAATCTCATAAAACTGGATAGAACATACTTAAACACATTTCAAGATAAAGTGCATAGCCAAAGCTTTACAACCTTCTCAAACACGTACAAGGCAATTAGACCTTTCACTAATTCAAATAACACAACCTAATGTTCTCAAGAATGAAATAAACCCAAAAATGATTAATACATCAAGGAAAGTAACTGGAACAATATTATGAGACACCTTTCTTTATGTAATACTATCATGCTCAACACCTTTTTCCCCTTATGAGACACCAGTGGTGGTCTTTCCCCTATAATCAAAACGTTACACCAAAACCTGCAAATATATAAAGTCATCCACACACCAAAACTTGCAAGTATATACAATCATCCAACGTGTGCAAAGGCACAAGAATGAAGCACAAATTCAAAATGATACCAATCGCAACAGAGGTAGAGACTATGAAGGTATCCAAAGAAGCCTAGCGCGCAAACCACGAAACCCTAGTGTGTGTGAGAGGTGGAATATAGTTTGAGCAGTGAACAGTCAATCCAATATTCAAAATTCTAGGCTTTGAGATGAACAAAAACACAGAGATGAAAACTAAGGTAAATCCACACACAACTAGAACTTGCAGAGGTGATAAACAAAGTCAGGCGGTGTGAGAGACTACGCACAGGTCGTAGTTGCAGGTTAGATGTCTCTAGTGACTGGTTTCAATACGCGGAAAAGGATAAGTACAGTTGCAGGTTAGAAGTCTCTCATGACTAGTTTCAATACGCGAAAAAGAAGAAGTACAGTTGCAGGTTAGATGTCTCTAGTGAGTGGTTTCAATGCGCGGAAAAGGGGAAGTACGACGACACAAGCTTAAAGCAAAAGATTTAAAAAACAAGCAAGCATGTGGAGGGACATAGGCATAGCGAGAAGTCGTGTTGGAGCTCATTGAGCATCGTGTGTAAAGACTCTAGTCACAAATTTGAATACCAAGCAACACGCATATATGAATAATGAATAATCCAGTCGTAACATGGTATGTGAACTCCATTGAAGGAATAACTCCAATTGCAACTACCAAGCAAAGGAGGCATAGGTAATAAGGATGTGTGGATAGAAATCGAGGTAGTGTACTTGAAATAGGGTTTTCACACACAAAGAGAGCAGATTGAAAAAACAAAACGAATACCAATAAGCGAAATTAGGGTTTTCACAGACAGATAGAACAAACTAAGCAAGCTAAACTGGCAAAGCGCAGCTCTAATATAGCAGAGAATATGGCAAAGTGGCAAACAAGACTTACGGGATAGAAGTTATGGCAGAGCCCAACTATGATGTCAATTTATGGTATAACTCCAAGATGTATTTTATTGAAGGTGAATAGCTTATTTATACAATGGGAAAAATAACCTTTGGCCTTTCATATGCCAAGGTATGTTACTCATCCTTGGTGACTCTTCATCTTATTTTTAATAACTAAAACCGAGTATTTACAACATTTGCGCATAATCCTTGCGGATTAAGTTTCCAACAGTTTGCTTGATGGAAGATGATCACAGCATCCTCAAATCTCAATCCCCTACATCACTTTTGCAAATTGAGAGAAGAAAAAACCCAAAATTTACTTTTAACATGGACTTAACAAGGCAAGCCGATAATTTCTGGTTTATCACGATAAATTCCCAATTTAATGCGATAAATTCAATTTATCACAATAAATTCCAAAACAAATATATTCAAAAAAGTTATGTCGATAATATCTTCGATCCCTAAAAATGGCAATATACCATCTTATCAATGACAAATTTATTAAAAAAAGATATGTCGATAATATCTTCAATCCCTAAAAGTGGCAATATACCATCTTATCAATGATATATCGCTGATAAGTGCAACAACGATAATGTTTTTGGCATTATTTTGCTTTTGTATTTGTAATAAAGAAGCAATGACAACAAAGTTAGATAAATTAGTTAAATAACACGTAAGTATTTTCAATCCAAGAAACAAACAAGCAATTCATACAAGCTACACTATTCTAATTTATATATTTGTAGTGAGGAGGCGTTGATGACATAGGCAACGATAGTTAAATGACGCTAATTAATTTTAAAAGGAGTTGTCTAACTAGGGGACGATTTTGACTTTCCGGCTGATTTTCAGTCGGAATCCGGTGAATCTAATTCACAAAATTTTGTAATTTTTGTTGTTTGTTGGGCAATTTTAAGTGCAAAAATGAAATCACATGACATGAAAACCCCCAAGCACCCACACTCTGTAAGATCTAGCAATGTTTTTGCAGGTTTTGAAAATTCCGTGAAGATTTATAGCCAAAAACTGATAAAAACCAGCCGGAAATAGAGGGAAAATCATCACCTAGTTAGACAACTCGATTTTAAATTCAAAAAACATAAAAACAATTCATACGATCCAAGCTGAAAGAATTATAAGTAATTTCGACACTCCAATTTTTGGATCAAATCCAAAATTTTATTTATCAATTGGCAATACATTATATTTACTCTAATGACACTACTTTTGAGAATTAAGGTTTTGACTCCCAAATAGTTATGTTAATCATTGCATAAATTAACACACAACCTTATAGGTAGCTCAACAATGGAATATAGTAGATTACTCAAAAATTGTAATTGTAGGTACAATCCACCCATTCCTGAATTTAGATACACTACTAATTGGGATTGAATTAGGCATTACAACATCACAAAGCATTTATGAGGTTCAATTCTTTGAGCTACAGGTACAAACAATTTTATTTCAATTCAAACAATTTTATTTGGCTCATTTTTATTTAGTTATATGCAAGGTTGAATTTACATTAAATGTTTAATAGTAGTTTTCCTTTTTTTTAGTATACCTTTTTTTTTATATTTATATTGAAAATGTGTTTTTTATTTCTTTAATCTATTACTTTGAACCTTTAAAAACCAAGGCTGCGGGGAATCGCTAGGGACCCCCACGAATCGCTCCCAATTTGCGCTCCGAGAGGAATCGATGAGAAATCGCTCCCGGAATCGTGATTCCTCCTGGGAGCGTTTTTGGGAATCACGATTCCTAAGGAAAAAAAACGCTCCCTGCCATCCCTGGAATCGCTGAGGGAGCAACGCTCCCGAGCAACAAAAAAAACGCTCCTGAAAACACTCCCTCAACAATTTCGTGCATTAAGAAATTTATTTTCCATTTTTCTCAATTTTGCAAAAAAAAAAATTGTTTTTTAGTGATTGGCTAAGGTTCAATTAGCCTTTATAAACACTATTGGACTCCATTTGGACTCATTCTAGTCCTCATTTGCTTGTTTTCATTTATCTTGCTAGGGCTTTGAGTGGCTTTGGTAGTTGTTTGAGAGCAAGTTTGTAGGAGAATGAAGGGGAGATTGAAAGGTTCTATTTGTGAGGGCTTGGAAGGAAGATTGAAGGCTTCCATAGATACATTCAACCATCCATGAAGAGATAAAGAGGTAGGCTCTAAAAACCCAATCTTTGTTTGATTTTTAAAAAAATATTTCACTATGTTAAAATTTTAAATCTTGTATGTGTTTTTTTCTTACTCTTTCCAATTTCATCTTCTCCATCATTCTATTGCAGGCAAGAAGTGATTCTCATATTGAATCAAGAAGCATGATGGGTATGTGGTTTTTGTTTTTGGTTCCAATTCTTCTCATAATGATGGTGGTGGGAAGTAGAATTGGTGGTGGCAATGATGAGGAGGAAGAGATAGGGAGTGGCACATACCATGGAGAGGAGGAGGAAGACGAAGAGAATGAGGAGGAGATTGAGAGTGATGAGGGGCAAAAACAAAAAGACACAACACCTTTGTGGAAGTATGTGACAAGGCTTGGGGGAGGTAGAGGGGGTGGAACCCCGAAGTTTGCATGCCTCCATTGTAATAAAACTTACACAGGTTCATATACTCGTGTGAGAAAGCATTTGTGTGGGCTTATGCTATGTGATCAAGGTAAGGCTACTGGAGTCAAAACATGTGACAAAGTGTCAGCTAAAGAAAGAAACAAATACAAGATGGAAGAAGAGGCCGCTCAAAACAATTCCAAGAGATCAAGGGTCGAATCTGAATCCCCACAGAGAATGTTTAGTAGTGGATTTGGATCATCATCCACCCATGCTAGTGGATTCTCGCCTATGCGAAAAACATTATCAGATTTCCTTGACCATGGTGGCAGAGATGATGTGGATTCAAAAATTTACAGGTTTTACTATGCATGTGGTGTGCCGTTCAATGTTCTTCGCTCACCCTATTGGCATGAAATGGTACAAGCCATCAATGGTGCCCCTAAAGGATACATGAGCCCTGGGTATGACAGAGCTAGAACCATGGGGCTTGATAGGGAAAGAGCCAAAATCAACAGTGCTCTTGGAAAGTTTACAAATGATTGGTCCAACTATGGGGTATCCATCGTATCTGATGGGTGGACAAATGTTAAAGGCAAGCCATTGATAAATATTCTTGGTGTGTCTGCTAGTGGTGCAGTCTTCCTTTCAACTCATGATTACTCAGATTGCTACAAGCCTAGTATTAATAATGCACAACCTTTACTTGAAACCATTCAAACAATTGGGCCATACAATGTCATTCAAGTCATCAAAGAAAATGTTGTTAATTGTAAGGCAGCAGGAGCAATCATTAAGGATAAGGCAGCAAGAGCAATCATGGTTGATGTTATCTGTTAGACTTTTAGATTTTGTTGATGGCAAATATTATATGTTAAAATTTGAAGGTTGATGTTGTTGATGATTGATCATTTGATGACAATGTTACAAGTCGGAGCTCTTAGATGATTGATGTTATATGTGTATTAAATGGTTATATCTATGTTTTCTATAGCTAATTTGGCATAATACATGTTTTTTTTAATATATATGCATCAAAATATATTAAAATATGTATTATATAAAATAGACTCCCAAAAGGGAATCTTTTGAAAAAATCGCTTTTCGCTCCCACTCCCCACTCCCCACTCCCAACAGCATAAGTTAAAAACAATCATCCATCTCGGTTTTTTTAAATCACAATCTATAATTTTTTGTGAAACTAAAATAGATGAGCTATTAATGTATGCGAACGTAAATTGAAGTGCAATAAAATAATGGAATGTTGTGAACTTTTTGTTTGACATAAAAGGGTGAACATCAAATTTTAACATTGAGCCCAAGGGATTAGCTCAACCGATTGTCACCAATGTTTTTGGGCGGTCTAACCAACGGGTTTAATCGGGATTCCATTCATGAATGTGGGGAAGCATCCCTTGGGTTCCCCCATAAGGTTTTCCTAGGTTAAAAAATACAATAATGCATAATTATGCATTGACGCCAATGCTTGGTTTAGATAACAATAGGCACCACTGAACAATTCGAAAAGGCAAACAATTACACAAACTATGAGCAATTCAAACAAAAACTTTGCTTGCAATTGAACTAGAAATGCACCTAATCATTTATAATCAGTTACCATGAGTTTTTATAACTCTTATGACAATGGATTTAAAGAAGTAAGCTGCATGCTTTTACTAAATCAACTAGCCCAAAAAGTTTAGAACTTGGGGATTGAAAATGGGTTTGATGAATTGACAATGGGCATCACTAATGATTTAAAAAATTAACATAATGTCAAGCAAAAATTCTCAAATACTTGCAAATAAACTGAAAATGGGCTTAGGGTTTTTTAATAAATTCTAGGGTTTTAAGCATAGATCTTGAAAATTGAAGGTTGGGTTTAAAGAAATAGAGATAAGCACCACTGGCCAATTTGGAAAGGTAAACAATTGCAAAAACTATCATAAATTCAAACAAAATCTCACAAATACCTAAAATTAAACTGAAAATAAATTATAAGGCCAAGCATAGATCTTGCAAAATGGAGAATGAGTTTAAAGTAGCGACAAGCACCATTGGACAGTTTGAAAGGTATACTACTGCAAAATCTGCGATCGATTCAAACATAAACTCACATATACCTGCAATTAAACTAAAACTAGACAAATTTTTATGTAACTTCAAAATTGGAAAATGGATTCGTAGAAGTAACGATAGGGACCACTGGTCAATTCCAAAAGGTAAACAATTGCACAAACTGCAATCAGTTCAAACAAAAACCCATGCTTACTTGCAATTGAAGTAGAAATGGGCCAAGGATTTTATATTTATTATTTATCCACTGGCCAGAAATTTTTATACAACTTAGAAATTGAAATGTGGGTTTAAAGAAGTAACAATAGTCACGAATGATCAATTTGAAAAGGTGAACAATTGCACAAACCGTGATCAATTCAAAGAAAAACTCCCGCTTACTTGCACTTTAAGTAAAAAATTTATTGATCCACTAGCCAGAAATTTTTCTACAGGTTGGAAATTGATACATGGATTTAAATAAGTAACGATTGGCACCACTGATCAATCTGAAAAGATAACCAATTGCACAAATTGTGATCAATTCAAACAACTCCCGCTTATTCGCAATTGAAGAAAAAACGGGTCCAGAGATATTTTTATTAATTTGCTATCCAGTAATTTTTATACAACTTGGAAATTGAAATATGGATTTAAAGAAGTAACGATAGGCACCAGTGATCAATCTAAGTAAGCAATTGCACAAACTGCGATCAATTCAAACAACAACTCCCGCTTACCCGCAATTGAGGGAAAAAAAGGCCTAGGGTTTTCTTATCAATCCACTAGCCAGAAATTTGCACACAACTTGGAAATTAAAATGTGGATTTAAGGAAAGTAACGATAGGCACCACTGATCAATCTCAAAATGTAGGCAGTTGCACAAACTGCGACCAATTCAAACAAAACTCCCGATTACTTGCAACTGAAGTAAACATGGGCCTAGGGTTTTTTTAATTAGTCAACTAGCGTGAAATTTTTTGAAGGGTTTAAAATATTAACGATGGGCATCACCGATCGATTTGAAGAGGGTAAAAAACTTGCAATACATGCCATCAATTCAAAGAAAATTTCGCACCTGCAATTGAACTGAAATTAGTCCTAGGGTTTTAAACAAATTCTAGGGTTTTGAGGTTAAATACCAATAACGTGCCGCCTTGCATCGAGAACAACGCATGCGTCCAGGCTCCTGGCATATAGCACAGACATGCGTGGAGGAATCCATCTGGAGAGGTTTTTTTATCACGGCTGGGCCGTGTTCCTCCGCTTCGAATCCGAGAGGGTAGAGGTACTTTGAGGCCGTGAGCTTGAAGAGGTTTGCAATGCCAATGCAGAGCAGCAAAGCCGTTATGAAGTATGGTAACAGTGTGGATACATCCACATATCCGCCCGCGTCATGCATCTACTTCGAATTTATAAAAGTGGAAGGAGGTGTATATTTTGTGTGTATACTTCCAGGACTAGCGACTATTTTTCTCTCCTTCTTCCTCCTGTGCGAGCAAAGAGCCCCAGCGGATTTGGATTTTCTAGCGTGCGACATCGAAGGAAGATGCACTCACTTCGTGGCATATATCCGTTTCATGTTTATTTTTTTGGTGTTTTTAGAGAATAAAATTACTAGAAGCTTCTTCGCAGAGACAACTCTTGAGTGAGGGTGAAAGCAACCCATTCGGTTCCTTCAAAGTGAAGTTGACCCGGATTACTTTTTAAGGATTGTCTAATATCTCGGACAAAAGATGGATACTATTTATAATGTCTTTCACGATGAGATGCATGAGACCCAACGATGGTTGACATGTTGTTTTCATGATGAGATCCAAGTGATAGTTGATTCAATGTGTTTTTAGGGATAAGATCTAAGTAAGCAATATTAGTGATATTATGTTTCTATGCACTTTATCTAAGATGAGCAAGAAAGAGTTTATTGTGTCTTGATGCATGCAATTGTATAATAGTTGACCTTTGTAGTTCTTGTGCACAAGATCGAAGTAATAATTGACTTTTATTGTCTTTGTGCGTGAGATCTCAATAATCATTGACCTTTATTTCCCTCGAGTGCAAGATTCAAGCAATAGTTGAACTCATTGTCTTTGTTCATGAAATCCAAATGATAATTAATGTAAAGGATATTCAATTAAGTGGTATTCTCTCAACTATGCCTATGCACAAAATCCAAGTGATGATCACCCTATTGTCCTCATGTGCAATATACAAGTGATAACCATCCTATTGTATCCATGACCACTATATCTAAGTAATAGTTGACATGTTGTGTGGTAAAGCACTAAATTTTAGCGATAATCAACAAATCATGTGCTCTAGCACAAGATACGAGCAATAGTAAGTGAAGTATGGGCTCTAACGCAAGATCCAAGTCACTCAAAAATCAACATTTCATGTCTTCATGCACAATTCAATCAATGGTTAACCTCCATTATCCCTGTGCATGAGATTAAGTGATAATTGGCCCATTGTATCCATGCACACTCCAAGACAATGTTAATAAACCTATTGTCTTCATGTTTTTTATTTATGTGAGCAATTGTCACTCAGTGGTCCCCATGGTTGAAATTCATGTGAGAATTACCATGTTGTCACCATGCACAAGATACGAGTGGTAGTCATCATGTTGTCTTTGAGCACAAGATTCAATCAATAGCCTTGCCCTCTTATGTTTATACATGAGATCCAAGCAATAATCCCCTTGTTGTCTGCATTGGCATGAGATCCAAGCAAGCAGTGGTGGACCTATTGTCCTTGTGCATGAGATCCAAGTCGAATGATAGTCAACCCACTATATGAACATGCACAAGATCAAAGTGATACTTGACCTTTACTATCCTTGTGCACAATGTTTAAATTATAATCATGTTGTCTTCATGCATGAGATTTAAGCAAGCAATAGTCAACCCCCTAACTTCATTCATAAAATCTAAGTGAGTTATGGTTACCCTACTATCCTTCGTAAAATCGAAGCAATAGGCACCACACTATCCTCGTAGACAAAATCCAAGCAACAATAAGCTTGGTGTATCCTTCTACAAGAGATCCAAGCAATAGATGATATATTTTGTGTTTGAACAAGATATTTGAGCAAGAGTTAGCCTATTGTGTGCATGAGCATGAGATCCAAACAAGCATCACTTATGATATTTCATGTGACTTGTATAGTCACATCCATAAACATGGCTTGTTGTTTTTTTGTTTTGTTATACTGATTTTCAACTTTCTTATCATCCAAGTTTTCATGTGTTGGATGACCTCTGTTTGGTTTTCTTCTCATCCAAGCTTTCCTTCTTTGGATGAGCTTTAATTTTAAAAGTTAAATGACAAAAGCTATAGACGACCACTTTTGTGTGTTCATTCCAAATTTGGATTTTTTCTACTCTTATATATACATAATACAAATAATTGTATAACATGGATAGATATGTATGTATAGTTGAAGCGAGCTCTTTATGTGCATTTACATAATTTTGTTACCAGTTTTCCCATATCACTATGTCCCATGCATAATGTCCAAGCCAAGCAATAATTGGTCTACTATGTCTCATGCACATAATCGAAGTATTAATTAAACTTTGTTATTCTCATAAAAATTATCTAATTTATAGGTAACATAATGTCTTCATGCACAAGAACTAAGTGAGTGATAATTAACCTATTATCTTCATACATAAATCCAAGTGAGCTATAATCACCCCATTGTCCTCGTGTACAAAACCCAAGTGATAATCACCATATTGTTCTCATGCACGAGATCCAAGCAATAACCAACATGTTGTTCTCAAACATGAGATCCAAGCAGAATTCAACCCGTTGTGTTTCAAGCACAAAATCTACTATGTTCTTGTGCACGAGATCCAAGTCAAGTAATAATTGTCTTACCATGTTCTTGTGCACAAGATCCAAGTGTTAGTCAAAGTCCATTTTACTCATGCATGAGACCCAAATGATCGCCACCCTAATACCTTCAAGCACAAGATCCAAGTGAATGATAGTCAATGTATTATCTTCATGTAGGAGATCTAAGTGAGCGAAGGCACCCTACTATATGTGCATGAAATTCAAGCATCAAGGGATTGATGGTACTCGTGCATGAGATCCAAGAGATACTTGTCGTGGTGTCCTCATACATTAGATTCAAGTGATAGTAGCCTTGTTATATCCTCAAGTATAAGATCAAAGAAATGATTGTCTTGTTATGTGTTCAAGCTTGAGACTTAAGCCACAGTCATCCTACTATGTGCCTTGATGTGATGTCCAAGCAAGTAATAATTATTGAAATATCTTCCTACACAAGATCCACATCAAGCAATATTGATCTAAAGTGTTCACATGCATGAGATCCCAACAATATTCAACCATTATTATCCTTGTGCATGAGATTAAGCAATAACTGCCTAATGGTATCATGCATGAGATCCACATAGGCAATAATTGTCTCGTTATCTTCACGTAGGAGATCAAAGTTAGCCAATGGTTAGCCATAGTTACCCTACTATACTCATGTGCAAAATCTAAGTGATAGTCACCATTCTCCCCTCGTTTGCAAGATCTAGGCAATAGTTTCCCTTAAGCACGAGATTCAAGAAGTATTCAACAAGTTATGTTTTTAGACACAAGATCAAAGTGATGGTCAACCAACTATGTCTTTATTCATGAGATTCAAGCAAGCAACAATCAACCTACAATTGTGTCTGTGTGCATGAGGTCCAATGTAAGTGACATTAATTTAACTATAATCATTGGATATGTGTTATACTCTTTGTAGGCTCCCAGCTAGTGGGGTGTGAGGGGGAAACACCCCCCAAAAAAAAATTTGGGTTTGTCTTTGATCCTTTTTTAGGTATTTTCGGCCCATGGTTTTTCACCTCATTGTAAATTGATTATGGTAAAGGAATTGGGGTTGTAATATAATATGGGTTAATGTATTAGGGTTTTGGATGTTGTAATATTATATTGTAGATAACAAATATAATACAATGAGATAGAGAGTTGAAAAACTTCCATGAATATTGGTTTCCCTGATTTTGGGTTTTAAGGGTAAACCTTTGTGTTACGTGTGTGTGAGCCATTGTTAATTCTTATGTTTTAGATTATATTTGGTATTGTTTTTCTTACACATGTTTATTAAAACCCTTCAATGACCTCATGCAAAAGATCCAAGTAATAATCAATCTCAATTTTCCTCATGCATGATATCCAAGTGATAGTTATCCCAATGTCTACATGAAGAAGATCCAAGTAGGCAATAGCCAAAATACTAGGTTCATGCAGGTAATCCAAACGAGTTATAGTCATCCAGTAGTCCTATTGCATGAAACCCAAATGATAACAACCTTGTTGTCCTCATGCATGAAAACTAAACAATAATTGACCTAGTGTGTCCTAAGGTACGCGATCTAAGTGATTACCAACATATCGTTTGTTCATACACAAGATCCAACTGATAATTGACCTAAATTGTTCTTATGCATGATATTAAGTGATAACTATCCCATTGTCTTCATGCAAGATATCCAATGGATTGAGAGTTGATATATTATTTTTGTGTTGATATTCAAGTGTGCTTGATTCTCATTGGGTCACTAGTGTATGTGCATATGTGAGTGTAACCAAATAAGTTAGCTTAATGAATTGACTATAATCCAAGTGAGTGATAATCACCCAATCGTCCTCCTATACAAGATCCAAGCTATAGTCACCACATTGTCCTCATCCATGAGATCCAAGCAATATTCAACATGTTGTTCTCAAGCATGAGATTTAAATGACATTCAACCCATTGTGTTTCAAGCACAAAATCCTAATAATAGTCAACCTAGTGTGTGCTTCAAAGTAATATATGAGTAAGAAACCATTGACTACTATGTCCTCATGCACAAGATCCAAGTCAAGCAATAATCATACTACTATGTGTTCATGATAAGATGCAAGTGATAGTCAAAGTCCATTTTACTTACGCATTAGATCCAAATGATCACCACCCTAATATATTCATGCATGAGATCCAAGCAAATAATAGTCAATGTACTTTCTTCATGCATGAGATCTAAGTGACCGAAACTACACTACTATCCTCTCACATGGAATCCAAGCATTAATGGACTTATTGCACTAATGCACGAGATTCACGAGATAGTTTCCATGGTGTCCTCATGCATGATATTCAAGTGACAATGGCCTTGTTATATCCCCAAGCATGAGATCAAAGCAATGATTGGCTTGTTATGTGTTCAGGCTTGAGATCTAAGCGACAACTGTCATACTCTATGTTGTGGTGTGAGATCCAAGCAAGAAATAATTACTGTAATGTCCTCCTACACAAGATGTAAGCCAAAATATTGTCCTGTTATGCACAAAATTCCCAAAATTGCATAAAAATAGAAAGGAAGAGTAACCCAAATCCTTGAGAATGAAATAAAGAGATGAATAAGAAGCATCTTTAAAGGGGCAACCTCCTTCTACAATGTATCAAATGCATAAGACAAGTTGAAATGACTCTAAAACTAGGTCTCTTTGATATATAAATAAGAGACAAAGGGCACAATTACAATTAAGGTCCTCGCCAACCATATGATTACAATTAAGGTCCTAGTTAACCAATAAAGACAATAGTAATATAATGATGAAAATGTAACGTCACAATATATAGGGCTTAACATACCCCTGCCCTTCAAACAAGGGTTGCCATCAACACTTGACTAACTATGGATGTTTCTGTGTGAAGAACTCGTCTTCCCATGTTGCCTCTTTTATTGACAATTCTTCCACTTGATGAGGTACTCAATAATTCCTCAATTTTGTAGTTACTTGATCCTTATGTTATGGATTGTTTCGGGTTCTAGCATCAATTTCCCTTCTTCATCAGTCATTGGTAAAGTAGTTTGGACCATGATCTTGTCACCAACTACCTTTTTTTGGCAATAAACATGGAAGAATGGATGTACATGTGAAGATGGAGGCAACTCCAATTTGCAAGCCATACTTATTGTTACCACACAAATTAGCACCCTTATGATAGGTCAGAAGGGTTGATGTTAAGATTGGCAGCTATTCAGGAGATGCACCCATTGTCACCACAATGCACTCTCCTCTCTCTGTAGGCTTGCTCCTTTGGCCACATGAGGCTTCCCATAACAATATAGAAGTAACCCTGTATAATATAACAACAAGAACAATTATACTTCTAACAAAACCCTCCTATTGGATTGGTAGACCAATGCCTTATGGAGTCAACAAGATATTTAATAAAATACTCAAATATTATGCACAGGATTAGGAGGTTAGGAGCAATATGATTAGGTGTTATTTAGATTAAATGAAACGCAACAGTAAACCAACACCAATAAATTTTAATGAAACTTGATTTAAACCCTTGAAAAATCATCGTTAGATGCCTCTTACCTTTCACCAACCAATTATGAGACTTGTACCTTTTGTTGTACCTCAAGGTTGGTAATTACTTGATGCATTTTATGGTTGTTAAATGACTTCAAATATGTACAAGCTTGCACATTTTGTAGATATATCTGATTTAGCACTTCAACCCCCCTTAAGTCACCCCGCAATGCTTGGAGACCATTATTAGACCTTTTCCACCCCTCCTATGGTTCCTTGTTTTCCAAATATGAGCTTGTAAAATAGTCAACTAGACCTGCACTAGGGTTGCACCAAACCCTATGAGTTAACATCATGCTCCTAGCGCTGACGTCACCCTAGTTTAAGGACTAAACTAGTTGTAAACACACATTTTATTGGATTTTTTACTTTTTATGGATTTCCAAGTAAGATAAATAATTTAGAAATAAATAACTATAGTAAACACTTCGAATTTTTGCAAGTAAAATTTATACTAATAGAAGTACTATGACAATATATATATATATATATCCAATTTTTAGGGTTTTTTCATATATGTGACTTTTTTGCATTTTTTCCAATATAGTACAAGGAATTTTGTAAAATTGAGATGGTGAAGATGAGGGAAATAGACTTGGGCCTTATTTCCTTGGGCTATGAGAAATCAGAGCTAGTATTTCTCCCAATAATCAACAATACAATATTTGAATGGAATTAGGGCAAGGCTAAGAAACCCTAGGTTATGTTACCACTTGACCTAATTAGGGAGAATAAGATGTTGAGGCCCAAACAAGAGAGAACCTTTAAGAGGAATGTCTCACCCAATAAAACTGGACTATCATGCATAAAACCCTAAATTGCTCCTACCTTGGATTCCTCTGACAGTGTAAGGCAAGAGGTTCAAGATCTTACCATAGTCAAGAGGGAAAGGAGAAGAGAAAGAACCTCAAGAATCCTTTCACCTTGGAATTACCTTGAAAGATTGTAAAGAAAACCTCAAACATCAAATTTGATCCTTGAAAAAACCTAGAAATGCCAAGAAAGGAGGTGCACGCCACTTAATTGTGCATATACACAAGTAAAAATGAGAATTCACTCATAGTTGTGTTAAATTTAATGAAGCATAGGGTCTTTAGGCCTGCATGAATTCAATGAGAAAAAAAGGCTACATAAGAAAGATAAGACTTCAGTAAATATTGATCAATAACTCATGGCAAATTAAATACTCATAAGACCAATAATTGGAAGAATTTCATTACATCCATTAATTAATATAAAATATGTAATATAATGGTGTTATAAATAGGAGAATTCGAATACCTAAGATAGGATTCGAATCTACCAACTTGGACTAACTCCAGAGCTAACTCGGTGTGGGAAAATCACCACCAGAGCTCACTAATGCAACTCCAGATCACTATATCAGTCCACAATCGGTTAACTAATGTAGATAAGTGAGCAAATTCGCCCTACCTCCATTAAATCATGGAAACCATTGCTAGGATGACTGAGAGTGATTTAACTTATGGGAATCAGAGCATAACTGAACACCGACTAGGGTCAACTGCTGGACAATGTTAGTGGCACTCAGAGTGGGTTCCTAAATTATAGGGATTGGTCCTCGAGGCTCCCAAACTCATGTAGACTTACACATTGAGTGTTAAGTGGCCTTCAAGTGATTCCCCCATGCATTAGTGAAGTGACAATAATCTCCTAATCTAGGAAATATGAATTTAGACTATGGTGGTCAAGGGAGGATTAATTAATAACTAACACCCCCCCCCCACCTTAATCCTAACTTGGACAACATGGGCCCTGACAGCTAAGACCAATGGTCACCCTTTACATTCTTCGAAAAAACCACATGGGGAAAATACTTCCTAAAAAATGGACATGAAAGGAAAACCAAAAATGCTCTCCAAACTAAATGATTATGTCTAGAGGAACTTCCTCTTTGGAAGAACATGAATATTCTCAACTGAATCAGGAACATACATAGTTGCAAGATGGAAAATGGAACCATTTAGAGCAACTGAGGTAAACGAATGAGAGAGCAAAAGTGCTTGAGAATTTGAACCATGTGATGTAACCCCAAGCAACTGAGATGTTGCAGCCTTGAACATTGAACCATGTGAGGTAAAATCATCTCCAGGTGTGAGGAGAAAGTGTCCAAGCAAATGCGGGATGTCTCCAATTTCATTATTATTGTAAGGAAGTGTGCATGTGGTCATGCATGAAGGAAGAGGAGGGTTGGGACCATGGAGAGTGAATGCTTGAGCTCCATAATCTGATATAGATTCCAAAATATCCAATGAATCACTATCCAACACATCAGTAAACTCATGAGAAGAAACTGATATAGAATCCTTAGTAGTAGAAATTTTGAAGGAGACTCGAGATCTACGACGTGGAACTCGACAACAAGGACGAAGAACAGGTCGAGTTCCTCAACAAATGCAGAAACCTTGCACAATCAGTAATGCCAGGACCAGTAGAGGTCGACACCGACAAACCGCTTGAAAGAGCTTATCAGCTATTTGAAAGCATGGTGTCGACACTCCAAGCACAGATTCAGGAAACAAAGGAGGAGCATAAAGAAGAAACCGTCTGACTGTTGATGGTGCAGCACACCGCCTTTTCTGAAGCCTACAAAGTGTTACAAGATCACATGGAAGAGTCTGTTATCACAGAAGAAATACTACGAGACTGGCCTGCTTACTACAGGCAAGTCTATCAACAAACCAGGCAGACCCGACAGGAGATCCAAGCGCTTGAGAAGAGGAAGACCCCTGATATAGCACTTAGACACACAATTGAAGATAAAATAGTGTTGGAGACAACTAAACTGTAGAAACTTGAGCGGGAAGCTCATCAGTGGGTGCACCAAGCTATCCCCAACTTGGAAAAAGTCAACATCATCTGCCCGTAGATGAAACGACTTATAGAGACTGTAGAGGAGCCAACAGAGACGTAAGGAACTCGACAACAAGGACGAAGAATAGGTCGAGTTCCTCAATAAATGCAGAACCCTTGCACAATCAGTAATGCCAGGACCAGTAGAGGTCGACACCAACAAACTGCTCGAAAGAGCTTATCAGCTATTTGAAAGCATGGTGTCGGCACTCCAAGCACAGATTCAGGAAACAAAGGAGGAGCAGAAAGAAGAAACCGTCCAACTGTTGATGGTGCAACACACCGCCTTTTTTCTATGTAAGCCTGGAGGTCTCTGTCCCTGTCAAACTTCTCTTTCACAGCTTCCGACATAGCACTTTTGCACAAGTTGAGTGGGCTTATCGAATGATATTCTGGTATTTGCTCCTCTGTTACTTTTGTCAGGTATGGAGGTGGAGGCGTAGACATAAGATCTACGACGTGGAGGCGTAGAAATTTTTGAAGGAGACATAAGGTTATCAATAATACATACCAAAACATACATACATAATAGAGATAAGAGATAAGAACGAGTATATGAATTAACAGATTATGTTAACATGAATGGGTCCATACAATACAGAGAACTGAACCGAGTTCTCTTCTGGCTCAACAGCCTAATATATATGATTACAAAATAGTTACAAAATAACTACCTGTCGGTTCGGTGAACCGACACGACCTTAGGTGGCCGACCTAATCTCTAGTTTAGTCGGCCAACCAACTTAGTCCGCCGATCGACTAAGTCGACTATCGTTCAAGTCGACTTACCGACTTGCTCCTCCAACATCTCCCCCACAAACAAAACGTTTCTTCGTCCCAAAGAAACAGGGAGGTACAAAAATCTTCCTACCTGTCTTAGTAGTCATTATGATGTGCTTGGTCTTCATGGGCTATGAAGTCTGATGGTCAGTCCTTTCTGTAGATAGACTTTGACAATTGTTGGGGCTGTCACTGCTAGGTGATGTTGGAAATCTGTCCAACTTTGCAATATTTTCTGGATGTCGATGGTGAGTGTAGTCAGACTTGATAAGATCAACATCTTCTCTGAAATGGAGATTTAAGCTATTCTCTCCATGTTGGGACCCATAAACTGGTCCTTCTCCTCTGCAGTCTCTATAAGTCGTTTCATCTGCGGGAAGATGATGTCGACTTTTTCCAAGTTGGGGATAGCTTGGTGCACCCATTGATGAGCTTCCCGCTCGAGTTTCTGTAGTTTAGTTGTCTCCAGCACTATTTGATCTTCAATTGTGCTTCTAAGTGTTGTATCAGTGGTCTTCCTCTTCTCAAGCGCTTGGAACTCCTGTCGGTTCTACCTGGTTTGTTGATAGACTTTCCCGTAGTAAGCAGGCCAGTCTCGTAGTATTTATTTCATGATAACAGAATCTTCCATGTGATCTTGTAACACTTTGTAGGCTTCAGAAAAGGCGGTGTGTTGCGCCATCAGCAGTCGAACGGTTTCTTCTTTCTACTCCTCCTTTATTTCCTGAATCTGTGCTTGGAGTGTCGACACCATGCTTTCAAATAGCTGATAACCTCTTTCGAGCGGTTTGTCAGTGTCGACCTCTACTGGTCCTGGCATTACTGATTGTGCAAGGTTTCTGCATTTGTTGAGGAACTCGACCTGTTCTTCGTCCTTGTTGTCGAGTTCCTTACGTCTCTGCTGGCTCCTTATCTTTGCTTCGGCTGCTAGGGTTTTTAGGAGTTGTCCTAGCTTTGCATCGGTGAGTGTGGTTGCATCTTTCAATTTGATATGGACCGTTGATGGCTGCCCATGATGCTCCTTCTTCTGTTTCTCCTTCTTCTTCTTATGCTTTTTCGTTTCTGTTTGTGTCGGCACCTGTGTACCTACAAAAGTCGAGTCGAGATTTTCGGTTTGTGGTATAGCAGTGGTTGATGGTTTCTCTATTTGGGGAGGTGGGATGACTGTTGCCTCTGGTTGGTTAGATGCAGGGGGTGCAGAAGTGGATGCAGTTGGTGCTGATGGTTGAGGTGGGGGTAGTTCTGATACAACTGTTTGGATCAGGGGTTCTGAGTCGAGGGGTGGTGGTGGTGGTGGTGATGGTGTTGGGGAATGGTCGGGTGTGATTGGGTTGGTGGAATTGTAGATGAGTGGTGGGTTGTCGGTCTGAGGGGTTGAATCCAAGTCGGAGAAGAGTTGGTTGATTTCTCGATTTATGTCTTCGATATTTTCTTCTTCTTCTCCTTCGGTCAGATCAGTGGCTGGTAGGTGGGGTTCTGGTACAATCGGAGTAATAGTCGAGGTTCGACATTTGACAACTTCAGCTTCCTTGTCTAGATTTCTCTCAAAGGTCGAAGTGATAGTTGCAAAGATATTTGGTTTGTGGGGTATTTGGCCAGTTTGGGGGACTAGTAGTGGGTACCCATCGACTTCGAAGAGAGGTGATTTTGTAGGGAGCTTCTGCACCTGGGTGAAGATCACAAGCAATTTTTCTATGTAAGCTTGGAGGTCTCTGTCCCTGTCGAACTTCTCTTTCACAGCTTTCGACATAGCACTTTTGCACAAGTCGAATGGCCTTATCAAATGTTGTTCTGGTATTTTCTCCTCTGTTACTTTTGTCGGGGATGGAGGTGGAGGCATAGACACAAGATCTACGACGTTTTCAGGCGTCGATGGGTTGGTGATCTTGGCTTTCTTTGGTCGACCTGGTAGTGCTCCTGCCTCGACAAATCTTTGGAACTGGGTTTCTATCAGCACTTTATTTGCTGCGGCATCTTCTATTATGTCGATGGTTGTAGCTCCCAGTTCCTCCTTGTCGTCTGATGATTCTGCAATGATAAGCTTGCGCTTACCTTTTCCTTGTTGTCATTGTTGTGTTCTTATCCTCTTTCTTGCAGCTGCTATCTCTTTTGACAATTTTCTTATAATGTCTTTTGTGATAGCATATTCTGGGTTTTTTGGTTCTGTCTCTCCCCTTGGCTCCTGGGTCGGGATGAGACTTTCTGCAGTCGGAGTGATTACCTGTTGCTCTGCCTGTGTTTCTTCTGTCTATGGTTCTGCCCTCTGTGCTGTCGGAGGTTTGATGATTATTTGAAGTCGGCTAGTGTGTTCGACCGGTGTCTCCTCCGACACAAAGGTACTGATGTAGAGGTTCAGATCATAATCCTCTTCTTTCTCCTGGTCTGTTAACGGCTCCTCGATTGAGAAGTTGATTTCCTTGGCCTTCGTTGGAATTTGTATTTTTGTCCCAGCTTGTCGAGACAGTTCCCGAAAGATCTGTTCAACCGACAGATAATAATCAAGGGCCTTTGCATTTGATTTTTTGCCCTGCATGTACCACTCCAAAGTATGGTCGAGCTCTAGCTGGACGTGGGACTTTTTCGGATGTTTTGAGGCACCCTCCATCTAGTCATGTGTACTTTTAGCTGATGGAGCCAGTTCTCCAACAACACTTTTCCGTCTTCAAGTTCCTTCAAAGTTTCGTTCTGGGAGAATGGTTTGAATCTCCACATGTGGAACCTTGTCGATTCTTGAAAAATTTGGTTTCCTTCAGAGCAAATATGGGACATGACTATCCATAGTATGAGGGATGGGAACCTGATGATTCCTCCCATCTCTTGGCATCTTTCATAGATGGTCTTGACCATGTCGATGACATATTCAACCCATCTGTATATCTTTCCATTTGTCGCAATAGTGTCGACCGCTTCTAACATATCCAGTTTGAGGTCGTTGCCTCGACCTGCCATTGTAAATGTAATAGCGATGATTTTGGCCACAATCTGTGGCGTTCGAGCTGTAATTTGGCTAATCATCAACCCTTTCGAATTTTTTCCCAACACTAAGCCTGTAAGTTCTTCGACCAATCCTTCTTTGATACCGACTGGTACTGGGTCTCCTTTGTTTGAGAGACCTGTCAGCTTGGAGATGACTTCCCCAGAGATGTCGACCGATTGGTCAAAGTAGAACTGACTGTTGTGGTACCGGCTTATGACAAATTTTACAGTTGTTTCCTTGGTGCCACCGAAGCTAGCCATGAGCGGTGCAATGGCATAGTTGAAGATGGTACTGTATTGTATTTTCTCTGCGGCTGGAGTAGGTTTCTTATTGACGTAAGCCCGTTCTTTCATCTCGGTCCATAGTTTTTTCCATGAGCCCTCCTGCACCTTAGCATTCTTAATGTTCTTTAGCCTCTTGACTAAAGGTGTTTCCGCAGTCTGTAATTCCTTGGCTTTGGCTAAGGTTCTAGTTTGTTTGGGTGCCATCTTGTCCGTTTGCTGGTCGATTTCACTAAGGTGCTTTTGTTTTTTAGTCATCTGGATGCTCTAATGCTCTCTGAATTGCGGTGACTGATCTTTCGGTGGTTCAGTATTTACAGGGGATGCGTTGGATGTTTTCGTCAAGAAGTGTATTAATGGTGGACGTGATGTTCCAGCTGGAACACTTGAGTGTGCGTTAATGGCGAATTGGTTTCGGCACTCGAGGTCATGAATGCGCGATGGGACTCTCGAGGTCGTCAATCGATGTCGATTATGAAAATGGTCGATGGGGTTATGTCGATGGGCATGATGTCGGTTGTCGAAGTGGTGATTTCCTGTCATAGTTTTCTGCATGTACGGTATTATTTTGCTTTTTGGATTTTTAGATTTTTATAGTTTTTTTTTAACCGTTATGGTCATTATATGATTTTTTTTTATTTGTTTGTTTTAGTTTCTGCAACGTTTTAGTCGGGCTCCATTAACGAGTTTCTGAAATACTATGCCTTATAATGTTCTTAGTCGGACTGATCCGTTGGTATGTATCTCTTCGACAACATAGGGTCCCATCCATTATGTATGTAGATTTTTAGGTTTACCTTTTACCCGACTATTGTATAGTAAAGCAAGATCTCCCACCGACAAGTTTTTGTTTTTGATGTTTCTGTCGTGCCATGCTTTTTGTTGTTGTTTCTGAATTTTTTGATGTTGCATCGCGAGTAGTCGGTGTTCTTCTAGTTTACTCAGTTGTAGTAGTCGGTCCTTTCTTCCTTGTTCGACATCGACATGTAGGATCTCTGCAATAATAGGTGTCTGTTGTTGGAAGTGTAATGGAACTACTGCTTCTTGTCCATAGACTAGTCGAAAGGGGGCTTGGTCAGTCGAGCGTTTATATGTTGTTTTATATGCCCATAATACTGCAGGTATTTTCTCATCCCAGTCGTCCTTATCAACATTACATATTTGGGTTAGTCCTTTTGTTAATGTTTTATTAAATGCTTCAAATGCTCCATTCGACTGAGGATGGTATGTTGTACTCTGACAATGGTCGATTTGGAATTGGTCGGTTAGGGTTTTGATAGTTTTATTGATAAAGTGTGTTCCCTGATCACTGATTAAGGTTAGTGGACATCCAAATCTGGTAATGATATTCTCATAGATGAATTTAGAAGCTATCTCACTGGAACATGTGTCAACTGGTTCTGCCTCTGCCCATTTGGTTAAATATTTGACTGTAGTTATGATATACCTCGCGTCTGTCCTTTTTGCTGGTATAGGAAATGGTCCTATGAAGTCTATGGCCCAAGTTTCAAATGTCAAACTTGAGTTTACTGATATCAAAGGCATTTCTATGTTAGGCATGGGTCGACCTAGTCATTGACAATTGTCACATTTACTTACAAAATTTTTTCAATCTCTGTGAAGTGTCGGCCACCATAACCCTGACTGTTGGATTTTCTTTGCAGTTGTGTCTGCTTGGAAATGTCCTCCTGCAGGTCCTTAATGTTGTCTCTTTCATGTTCCAGTACACACCTTCTGAGGATGTCATCTAATCCCATCTTGTAAAGAAATCCATTTATAAGACTGTATGGTGCAACTTTCATAGCTAGGATTTGTTTCTTCTTTGTACTCATTCCTTCTAGTGCTTGTCCATCTTCTAAGAACTGGGCTATTTCCTCTAACTTTGTTGGGGCTGCTTCTATCTGAAATAGATGTGCATCTGGTAAGTCATCTTCGACTCCTGTCGGCTCCTCTCCTGTGTCGATTCGGGATAAATGGTCGGGACCGACATTTAACTTACTTGGTCTGACAACAACTTCGAATTTGAATTCTTGGAATAGTAGTAGTCATCGACAAATCTTTCCATGATGTAGTGGTTTATTGATGAGATATTTAAGTGCCTGATGGTCTGTATAGAATATAAATGGGTTAGCTAGAAGATAATGTTGATATTTTTGTAATGCAAAGACCATTCCTAGTGCTTCTCTTTCTATTGTCGAATAATTTCTTTCAGCTTTGTTTAATTTTCTACTACTGTAAACTATAGGATAATCCATTCCATCATCTCCTGGTTGAGTTAATATTGCTCCTATTGCTAGGCCTAATGCATCAATATGAACATGGAATTTGATCAACCAGTTTGGAAACCCTGGGATTGGTGCTTCGACTAGTTTTCTTTTTAATTTTTCAAATGATATATGGCACTCTTCTGTCCAGTTGAACTCTTTATCTTCCCGTAATAGTTCTTTGAGTGGATAGGTCATATCTGAATAATATCTTATGAATTTTCTATAATAGCCTGTGTGGCCAAGTAACACCTTGACTTGTTTTGGGTTTACTGGTGGTTTTAGGTCAAGGATAATTTTGATTTTTGCAA
>LPNX010602661.1:262964-275055 GCA_001517045.1 Pseudotsuga menziesii
TGCAACCTCATTTAAGATTTCATCTGTATAAGGAGTTGGAAATGGGTCTGTTAGTGTCACTTTATTTAGTTCTTTGAAGTCGACACAAATTCTTAGTTTGGTCGGATCATGTTTTTTAGGTTGGGAAACCATTGGGCTTGCCCATTCTGATTGGTCAATATGGCAGATGATGCCCGCTGCCAGCATTTTATCAATTTCCTTTTTGACTATCTCTTTGTGTTTGTGAGCTAGCTTATATGGCCTTTTTTTCACAAGTTGAACATTAGGTTTAGTGTCAATCTTCATTTCTCCCATTTCGTGGACTAAACCTTTGAGATCTGTATAATCTCTTGCAAATACATCCTGGAATTCTTTTAATAGGTTCACTACTTCTGTTGTTTGTTCTTCATTCCAGTAGTCTCCAATCTTGGCCATTTTTGGTCGGTCATCATTTGAGATGTCGACTTCTCTGGTTTTGACTTTAGCATCTAGCCATTCTGGAGCTTTGGCTTCATTGATTGGTCGACTTCCTTCCTTAAACTATGAGAATGTGGCAGGAAAGTTAGCTGCAGTCATTATGTCGGTATCCTCTTTGTCGGTTGTTTCAACTTTGAATACTGTACGAATAGGTTTGGTCATTTTGACATGGTTTGATTTCCATCAGAAGCTTTTCCCTTTGGTATTTTCATTTTCTAACTGTAGTCTTGTCGACTGTGGTATTGTCCCGGTTTGTATACTGTTACATTTCATTGTCTGTCGGTTATCTTTTAAGGGTTTGTTTTTTGTCGGCTGTATAAATTCTTTAATCTGTTTTGCTGTTTCGACCAAGTTTTCATTTTGTGGTATAAAGTTGAAATCTTTAATGAAATTTTCTCTGAGTTCATGCCATATGAAGGCTTCACCCCTAGCCTCTTCCATTTTATACCATTTGTTTGGTAAGTTGACGAGGGTTGATGGAAATAGGTGTGGCCATGCTCGTTCATCTTTGTATCTAAGTTTTCTCCATTCTTTTTCACATGTCTTTATATGGTCTTCTAGATTCTGACCTTGAGTGAATATGGGTATCTGAGCTTGTTTGGTTAACTTCTTTCCTCCAAACCTTTTGACAAAGTAAGTCGAAGCTGATGACCAGGTCTGCAATCTTGTTTGATGGGTATCCCACCATCTAGCAGCTTGTCCTATAAAAAATTCTACTAAACTTTGTAGTCGACCATGTTCACCAATATTTTTGGAAACTTGTTCTATGTGCATGACTGGTGACTCTCTTTCTTTGTATCTAGGTATTTGTGTGTTACTTATATTTGTTGGTTTTAGAGTAGGGTATTCCCTAACTTTTCTTTCAAATATTTTTGGGACAATGGACACTATGAAGCATTGCTGGGTGGACTTTTTCTGTACCTTTTGGATAGTCCAGCACCCTCTTGCTTGTGTTTCGTAGTTCTCGACTTCCCAATCATATAATTTTGCATCTGAATTATATGCGACTGAGTCTTGGTTTCCTAAATGAAGTTCTCCATAGATATTAGGTTCTGTATAATCTGCATTGTTTTGTATCTGATAAATTTGTCATATGTCGACTTCTTCATCGATAGGTTCAGTCCAAGGTTCTCCTTGGGATGGATGAATAGGTACAATGACCTTATGTCCGTTTCGTTTCAATTTTATTCTTTCCTTGTATAGGGATATCGACGCTTTCATCTTTCTACCCCAAGGTCGACCTACTAATGCTAGGAAGGAACTGGATCCTTCCTTAGGGTCAATGATTTCGAAGTCGACTTTGGTCGATATTCCTTTTATCATTGTATCAACATTTTTCCAGACTTCAATAGGTTCAATTAGGCCCTGGTCGGCTAGTTTGAGGTATATTCTTGACTCATATAGTTGAGGTCTACCCATTTGTTCCCAAGTGTTACGAGTCATGATGTTTAATTGTGATCCAAAGTCGAGCACTACTTGTCGGACATAGTATCCTTCAATTTCCAGGTCGACAAGTGGGCCGGCATCACTTTTATCTTTTTTATTTAAACTGCAGATATTCTTTGTTTGTTTTTCGATGTTGTTGTGTTTTATTTCATAAAACAAATCGATGAACTGGGATACTGAGTTGTCTTTTTATACGAGCTGTATTAATTCTTTTATTGTGTTATGTCGATTGTCATTAGCCTCTTCCCGTCGTGCAAATTCTTTGAATACATTTGTTGCCTCTTTATATGTTTGTTTTTCTTTAAGTAGATCAAGGTAGACATTTCTCTCTTTTATTTTGCCGATTCTTGGGTTATCACTTCCTGTTTTTGTCCCTTGTCAGGTTACAATATGCAAATTCTTTGTATTTAGTACATCATTTTTTTTCACACTCGACAAGACATTAACATTTTTCTTTTTATTTATTTTTTCCAGCATGGTAGGGCAATCCTCTAAGGAGTTATCCCCTACTCCGCAACTAGTACAAAATTTGAGGTCAGTTCTGTCTTTATATGGAAAGTCTGCATACCAATGTCCCTCCTTATAACATGTAAAGCATTGGATGGGTCAACATGGTCGGTTGTCTCGATTTCCATAGAATCGACCTCGACCTCCGTAGCCTCCATGTTGATTGTCATACCGACGCTCGTATCTTCGACCTTCATATATTTGATTGTTCTGATCGTTTGGTAAGTTGTTTTGCTCATTATTTTGTGCAAATGCAGTGGTCTGGTAGACTGCATGAGAATTATGTCAGTTCTTTAGGTTCAGATGGCAGTCGGTTGTGTTATGATTTTTACTTTCGTAGATTGCACACCAAGATTGTAAGGCTTGAATATTTCCAGACATATGTATCGGGGGATTTTCTGAGATAAACCTGCAAGAAACCACTGGATTAATAATTGTTCATCTATAACATAGTCCAGTTGGCTAAGAAGGTCTTTCCATCGCTTATCATAATCGCGGACAATTTCTCCTGGCTTCTGCGATGTTGTTTTTAATTTCTTTGCTGCCAGATGTTTTGCATCTGGAGTTTTGAAAAATGATAAAAATTGCGCTTTGATCTCGGCTTTGGTTGCTCGAGGTTGTCTTTCAGAAAAGGTCATATACCAAGTTAATGCCCTTTTCCTCAAGCCACCGACGAACTGTGCCAGCTACCTATCTTCGTTCGTAACTTGGTTAGTCTCCTAAGTCGACTCACAGACGAACCAGTGTTGTTCGAGGTCCTCATCCCCCTCATATAGAGGAATGTGTGTTGACCCGTGACCCATGTCAGAATCACTGTCGCTGCTTTCAGGAGGTGGTGGTGGGGGTGGTGGGGTTATTTGCTTATTCCTCTATGCAGAACTATCGTCGACGGAACTTTCGTCTCTGTCGGTTGTTTTTGTCGTTTCATCTTCGACCAACAGTCGGTTGATTTTGAATTCTTCTGTCGATGTCCAACTGAAGTTACCTATCGGTAAAAGTAAGTGGATACTTCGGTTGGAGGGTACCGCTTGAAAGGTAACCGAATTTCCTTCTTCTAGTTGACGGATAATGAGGTGTCTTCCAGTGTATGTCTCGTCATCTAGTCGGCTCCATATACCAAAGTCACCAGCTCCTAGTCGGAGGTCCTCTTCGACAATAGTTTGTATCCGGGTACGTGGATTCAATGAAGATAGAGTTGTTCCTTCTTGGGGAGCTCTTAATTGGAGAGATTCTGGCTGCTCTATCCACAATTCTTCTTCCATAGGGGATGCCTTTTCTTCCACGCCTTCTTCTTGTCGGTCATGACCCGACTCTGGCAGATTTCTTTCATGGTCGGTCGCCCTAGTACTCATTCCTCTGTGTAGAGCTAAGGCTCTTTCTCTTCTTTCTTCCCTCCTTTGTTGTCTCTCTTCCCTCTCTATTTTCTGAACGTCCGACATAGCTTTGTGTGATACTATCTTCTTGATTTCCCTTTTGGTCGACTTCTCATTACTGGTGATTGGTATTTGCTTCTAGTCAACTAGAATCCACTCCACTTTATCCCGACATATGACCAGCTACCCCCCCATATCCTACCCGACGCTTTAGAAGGCCTGGATAGTTTGGTCTACTTGCTTGGGAAGTATTCCCACTCCCTTTCTGCAATGAATTTTTCCCACCTCTTTTGTTTTTCTGCCCAATTAGGGTTTAATGGCGGTTCGTGAAGTGATGGACGAGGTTCGACAATATGACCCACTCCCTTCTCGATCAGGAACTTAAACAGCAAGGTCGGTAAGGAACACAGAAATTGCTCGGTGAGGTCTGTGTAAACTTTCTCCTTGACAGTTTCCACCGAAGTTCTGTCGTTTGCAGCTTGCTCCTCGCAGAATTCGTCGGCGATCTTTTCAAACCACTCCGACAAGTTTGTTCTTCCCCCACGAATCAGTTTTTCTAGCAATTGTTGATCTTTAGTCCCTTCCGGCTTTCTCATCCAAGAGTTTCTTCAGAAGTTGGGGCACTGATTCTACAAACTTCTCATGTGTCTCTGTAAAGAATCTCGCTTTTGCTTGTGCGGTTGTTAATTTGTTTCTTCGTGCGTAATTCTGCAAATAATTTGCAATTTTACGTTCCCACCAGTCCTTAATCTCTTTATTTGATATCATTTGTTTGCATACATCTCAGACATGTACTACCGACGACGGAACCAATGTTGTAATCTCACAGATCACATAAGGTTATCAATAATACATACCAAAACATATATACATAATAAAGACAAGAGATAAGAACAAGTAGATGAATTAACATATTATATTAACATGAATGGGTCCATACAATACAGAGAACTGAACCGAGTTCTCTTCTGGCTCAACAACCTAATATATATGATTACAAAATAGTTACAAAATAACTACATGTCGGTTCGTTGAACCGACACGACCTTAGGTGGCCGACCTAATATCTAGTTTCGTCGGTCGATCGACTAAGCCGGCTATCGTTCAAGTTGACTTACCGACTTGCTCCTCCAACAAGGTGCTTGATTTTTCACACCAATAGTGATGAGATCAGTCCCAAGCATAACTAAAAGGTCTTGAAACTTGAAATTTGAACCAAATAAGGTGATATCAGATCCAAGAATGAGTAACATAGGTTCTAAGTGCGCCACTAAGATGGCAGATGCATAATTTTCTCCTTCTTCAATAAAACTCTGAGAATTGGTGCAAGCAATGAGGTAGGAATTTGTTGGAAGCACTAGATCAATGAGGGTGAATAGATCACTTCCCAAATATGATATTTGTTCCAAAACATCGAAAAAATCACTTTTATTCACACCAACAACAACATTAGAGAGATAAATCGAATTCCTCTTCATTTTCTGAAGCAGTCACTGGCAAAATTTGCACATGATTTAGAATAGAAGAATCACTGGAGAATGACTAAGAAGGATGGAAAGAGAGTTCTTCTTCAACAATGGAGGTTATAATGTTTTCTTCTAGATCATCTATATGAGAATACGAGACATCAAAGATATCATAAACTTCTGGAGCAACAAGAGAAGGAGTTTCTTCAAGGAGACTTTCACCAATTCGAATTGAATGAGTTGAAGATTATGTTATTTATTCATCTTGAACAACTTCAACAGAGAGAATTGAGGCCGAGACAATTAAAGGAAGAACACTTGAGGAGGTGTTGGATTCATTATCTACTTCTTCTGCACACCAAAAGTTCTATCTAGATTTCTCCAGAGATCGAATGGATACTCAGCAGAATCCATGAGATAAAGCATATTAGGAGACATTACCATACCCATGCTACCATATGCTCTATCACAGCCATTTAGCCAATCATTTTCCTCTTCATAATATTATTCACCAACTCCAATAGACACAACAAAGAGATCATGGCTTTCGAGATATGCAACCATCTTCAATTTCCACTAAACATAATTGAATGGTGATAGAAGAGGAACTGATATCAAGTCCATATAAATTGTTCTACATGCCAAAAACACTTCAATTGCTATCAAACCAATTTATACAGTCTCCACTTCGACATGTGCACTTTCTTTAGGTGCATCACAACTGCCTAAACTTCTCTAGATAGAATCTAGAGGGAGCAAGGCAAGAATACCAGGATTTATGTGGAAACCAATTGCTTCTGGTGCATCAATGGAAGTTTCCAAGGTTTTAAGTTGGTCTGGATAGTTACTTTGATACCATGCTAAATTTAATGAAGCATAGAATCTTCAGGCATGCATGAATTCAATTAGAAAAGAAGGCTAAAGAAGAGAGAGAAGAATTTAGTAAATACTTATCAATAATTCATGGAAAATTAAACACTCGTGAGACCAACAATTGGAAGAACTACATTACATCCATTAACCAGTATAAACTATGTAACACAATGGTGTTACAAATAGGAGAATCCGAATACCTAAGATAGGATTCAAATCTAGCAACCTGGACTGACTACGGATCTAAGTTAGTGTAGGAAAATCACCACTAGAGATCATTAATGCAACTTCAGATGACTGAATCAGTTCACAACCAGTTAATTGATGTAGGTAGGTGAGCAAAGTCACCCTACCTCCCTTAAATCACTGAAACTGGCGCTAGGATGACTGAGAGTGATCTAACTTATGGGAATCATACAATAACTGAACATAACTTAACACCAACAAGGGTCAATTGTTGGACACTATTGGTGTCACTCATAGTGGTTTCCTAAATTATGGGGATTGGTCCCTAGAGCTCCCAAACTCATGTAGACTAACGCATTGAGTGTTAGGTGGCCCTTTGGTGAGCCCCCCATGCACTAGTGAAGTGACAATAATATCCTAAGCTAGGAAATATGAATTTAGACTATGGTGGTCAAGGGAGGATTAATTATTAATCCTAATAAATTTGATCCCATGATCTTGGTTACAAATGAGAGGATGATGCCTTATTTATAAAAAAAGACTCACTTTATCTCTCCTCTTGGCCAACCTACCTAATTTGTTTTTAAAATTATTTTTTAGGGTTTGTCACTCATAATCGAGGGACTAAACATCATAAAACATCAAATAATGATAATAAAAAATAATGATATGCTTCAACATGATTAAAAGTTGAGCTTGGAAGGAGGACGTCTTTCCCCATCTAACCCCAACAAGTGTATTTGTATCGCAATGTCGTCCTTCTTAGATGGTACGACCTTCAAAGCTTGCTTTAAGAGGTGGAAAATTTGGATTTGTTCATTAAGATGACCAAAAGTGAGGGGCAATACAACAAAGTAAAGTCCAAGAGGGTATTAATGAGGTGTGCTATAGCGGGTATGATGACCCTTACAAGTTCAATCACCTCTACAAAACATAAGACCATAAGTGTAATACCCCAACTTTTAATCCCGTGACATATGTAATTGTTATTTATTTATTATTGTGGCACTAGGTGCCGGTACAATGGTCTTTCAACAATATTTTATATCAATAAAATAACCGACTCAACGTGGACAATTGATGAGAATGGTGGGCCATGGTTTTCACAGGTGTGGAGGAATGGGGAGTAGAAATAGTTCCTAACTGAAACACTTGAAGTTGGACCATATTTGATGTTATTTTCTAAATTAATGAATAAATCCACCCCATAAATGCACCCTATTCCTTGATTATAGGGATTGTAAGCTAGATTTTAGTTTCCACAAGCTTGATTTTAGCCTCCACCTCCATAAGTGTGCCCTCCTTAGCTATTATTGGCCAAACTCTGCTAAGTGTAACTCTCATAATTTATTATGGCTATTCTTGGAAATGGAATCTTTCTTAACTTAAACTCCTCAACATCAAATCGAGTTAGCCTCCTTGAGCTCGAATTGCCTTCCTTGAGCTATATATACATGTGATATCCCCTTTGTTTGGTGCTAGTTGGTTGGATGGAGCTCTTTGTGACTTTTGTGTTATGTGTTTGAGAGTGATGTTGCCAAAGAGTTGTTTACCTTTGTTCCCTTAAGGGCCATTACTTGTCTCTAGCTAGCATGTAAATCCATTGGGCGAGGGTGGTGATATCCGAAGGTCGCGGTGAGCGCATGTAGTCACGACTCACCAGGTAGTGTAGACGGAAGGGAAAGTAGTGGTGAGGGAGTGAACTATGGCTACTCTGGTTGAGATTACCTCTACTTGTGAAACCATTTCCTTAGCTCGAGGGTGACTGTCTTGCTAAGAGATGCAGAGCATGGCATGTCTATGGCTAGGAGGAACATTGTCCTATTGAAGCCAGTTGCTTTTCAAGATAAGTATTATGTCATGAGTTTATTTATTTGATTTTATGATGCATATGTTCCCGTGGAGGTTGATCTTATTATGTTATGGTGCAAATCTAATTTTGCTATAATTTATGTGTTTATGTTTTTTTTTCCTGGAAACAAAAGCATAAATTTATATCATCATATTCAGAACAAAATTACATTCAGAATATACACAGTCTGTGTATTTTAAGTAAAATATAAAACATAATGCATGGATATATGCTGAATATATATGCCGCTGTAGAGTCCCTCGACCAAATGTCTTCACAAAAAAGAACCATATACCATCATCACAGTCTATACTATTGTATCATGCCCCCAAAAAAGAGTCAAATCTGCAGTATTTGTTCAACCCAGTGTCGAAAACTGAGTCATATAAGGCGAATCACGACCTCCGAAGTAAATAATATATGAAACAGATCAAATAATATCTCCCGCAATATAGCCAGAGTCCACATAGTTCTCATAGAGGTGAACAAAATAAAGCAGAAAAACATAAACCAACCCCCTCCATGAAAAAAGGTGGGGGTTCATATACCGGTTCATGCTCCTATAATGCAATGCACCCTAAACATGCCCATTCATCGAACCACACTCCCATTCAAGTGAGAAATGCCTTCGAGAGAATCGAACACGGGTCACACCGTCATTACAAGAGCGACTTACCATTCAGCTACTTACTCCACCTTTTATGTGTTTATGTTATGGCTGACTGTAAATCTATTTTTATTAATTTTATATGGATGTAGATGGAAGCCTATAGATGTTGTTATTCATATTTAAACTCATATTAATTTCATGCTTGAATATGATTACAAAGCATGTGCATTGCGGAAATTATATACATTACATTTAACAAGGATGAATGTTTTAATCTACTTGCTTTTGGCATGATAGCCTAGCCATGGATACCTTATTCCGATGTGCACTACCTTGCTTCATCCTTTTCCATGGGTTCCCTGGTGTCTCTGGCCTAGTTTTGGGGCCGAGAACATCACAAAGTGGTATCAGTGCGAGGTTTCAACTCGACGGTTATTGGGCCTTCTACAGATTTATAACTCTGTGTATATGCATTTTGTATGTGGTATTTTATTGAATTAATGGTTTATTGATTGTGTGGCAAGCTTTATTTAATTATTTTAGATTCTTCTATCTGTTATTCATTATTTTTTATTTATTACATGTTGGTAGTTTTGAAAATTTTCAAAACCCCAACTCGGTTTTAGTTTCAGTTCATCATTGTTTAATGCCCAAACCCCAACATTAGCATGTGCATCAAAATTTAAAAAATTATTTCTGAAAACATAAAACACATGAGATTTATTTCTTCATTTTGAAAACTGGAAATTATTGCAGCCTTAAATTCTTACTCAAAAAATTAAAACCAGCCACACACATGAAATTTAAACACTCATATTTTTGGTCAAATTGACCCAGGAAAAACCCTGAAGGGAAAACCTGTATGAGAGAGAAATTTATTTTATTTTTCAGGCATAAAATCAAATCTGAACAACAATACTTATCTCCCTGAAACACCTCGAAAAACGTGCCAAAACTTCACTGCACGAAATGCCTCGATTTCCATGTTTTACGGCTCACACGTGTGGTTGCACGACCTCGATTTCTGTGTTGTTTTTCTTGCCTAAAAAAACATGCCTGCTGCTGGCTCTAAATCTATGTTGTACGGACAACATTAAATGTTGTTCTTCACCTCAAAATCATGCATATACAGAATTGTACGGACTATACGGAACAATCTCGAAATTCATGCCTGCTGCAAATACTTCTTTGGAAATGTGCCCATAAATTTTCTCTTCTTGTCTCTGGAAAATTTGTAGAAATATTCTCTCTCTTTCTCTCTCAAGTTGAAGGAATGAAATCTCTTCAAACCCTAGTTTCTTCTCTTGCTCCTTCTCTCTAAAAAATCTCTCTTGTGAAAGTGAACAATGAATCTCTCTTTGCTTTTCCCAAACTCTTTTTGTGCGAGTAACTTCCTCCTCAAATCCAATGGATGAGATTAGATGAGATCCTAGGGTCAAGATCACATCTCACCTTTTTTTCATTAAAAATCAATTAATGACTTTTTAAATAATAAATGTGAGACTTTATTACACACTCATTTTAATAATCTCATTAAAGTCACTTAAGACTTTATTATTCACTTTTAATTTATAAAGTGACTTTATATCAACAAGTGGAATTAGCAGCAATGCTGCATACCTGCCTTTTAAGAAAATAAAAAAATAATAATAACAAAATGATCTTATAAACAAATCAATTGTTGTTACTTTTCACTTAATATTTTTTTTTAAATTAAAAAAGAGCCATCATTTTTTTAACAAAAAGTTGTCTTTTCCGTCATATTAAAACCATTAAAACCAGAATAATGCATAAGACCATAAAAACCAGAGTAATGCATAAGAATAATTACTGAGCTATGGATTGAAACAGGATCAGTAATGTGTAAAGGAAAAAGTTGACTTCGTAGTCATTACAAAGCTTGAATCGGCTTCAATAGAGTTTAAACCCTAGTCTTAATTTTGTAAAACAGTGGAATCTCCATGCGATTAGCTATTGGGAAGAGGGGAGCTTCTCGAAGTTTGTAAAACTATGGAAGCCCTGTGTAATTAACTCTTGAGAAGAGCAAAGATTCTCCAAGGTCATAAAAATTGCCAAAAAAAATTGCATTGAATTCAAAAAAATCCAATGTATTTATGGGGAATCCATTCTCATTTATGAAAATTATTGCATAGTATTTATTGCTAGCTACGTGGCATAATAAAATTATATTTATTTTTAAAATTATTTTATATTTTTAAATTTTGATAAATAGCCATCAAACCACATAAAATTAGTCTTTTCATGATTTTCTTCCAATCATACAATAGAAATATAATATTTTAAAATTAAAAATATATATATTTTAGCTTTTGAATAATTAAATTAATATGTGTATTTTTGTAAACTATAGGAAATCTTTTTGAAAAAAAATAAAAATTAATTAAAAGTCAAAGAAGTTTGACTCGAAAGCGATTACTATATATTTGCCTTCGGCAGGTATAAAAAGTCAATCTCACTTTATAAATGGCTAGGGGATACATTTAAAGTGTTCTTGTCCACCCCAAGGCATGAGTGAACAAACACTTTTCTAGGTAAAAAAATCATCAAGTTTGTACATGACAAGTGGCTTTGCCATTATCCTAATTTTATGTTTTCCTTGTTTATTTATTCTGCTGCTTGGATGACAGGTTACATGGAGATGTAACTCCTTATCCATTTTTGGAGTAAATGAGCCAGTTGACCTTTAATTTAATTTTATTTTATGTGTGAGATTTTCTATTTTGGGTGAACCTGGGGAAATGTGAAGAGCTTTAATGATTCCTTATTTAAAGGAAGATAAGCCATTGTTGAGGGTTGGTTTTCTATTTGATTAAGACGGGGAAACCATTCCCAGGACTGTTTTGTGCTATGATTGTTTGTGGAAGGGATTTACATGATTGTACATATAAAGGAGAAAGGAGATGCCTCCCGAGGAGAGTAGTGCTCCCTCCTCGATGTTGTGTGTTAAATGTATTAATTATTATTAATATTTGTAGAGTTGGAGAGGCCGCTACCCCTTTTATGATCTCATGCATTTGATTGTTGTTTTGTTTTAACTACTGTATGTTGAGTGGGAAGAGGGTGTCTCCTCTTATTAAGGAGAGTGCAACCACAAATTGGCAATGTAATTGTCTTATATTTATTTCATTAACATATAGAATGTTGTTGCATATTTGAGTAGGGCATCACCTCCAGAGGGAGAATGCAGGCCCTTAATGCATCACCTCCAGAAGGAGAATGCAGGCCCTTGGGTAGTGCGTCACTTCTAAAGGGAGAATGCTCGCCTTAAGGAATTTCATTTTCATATGTATGTGTGTGTGTG
>LPNX010602661.1:275146-316520 GCA_001517045.1 Pseudotsuga menziesii
TAGTATGGGGGAGATCTTGTAACGTGACGTAACGTTACTAACATGTCGGCAAAAAATAATAGTGATGGTGAATATTATGGGAGAGATCTTGTAGCGTGATGTAACGTTTGTAACATGTCAGCAAAAAATAATAGTGATAGTGAATATTATCGGGGAGATTTTGTAACACAAAATAAAAAATAATATCACTTTCATAACTTTATTTTTATTAATAAAAACTAAATTTTCTAATAGGCCAAAATAAATGTCGGCCACAAAAACAATCTAATATGGGGGAGATGTTGTAATCTTCCTACCTAACAAAACAATAAAAAAGTAAAAAATTAATTATGTGTAAAAAAAATATGTGGGTTAAGAAAAAATCACAAAATTGAATTATCCGCAAAAAAATGTTGGCCTTGAAACCATGTGCAATGCATTCTAAACAACCCCTGGTTTTATTGTACATGGTTTAGGAGGGCCTTGCAAATGGTTTTAAGACCATGTGCAAGGCCTCCTAAACAACCCATGATTGTAGGAGGGCCTTGCATATGGTTTTAAAACCATGTGCAGGGAAATGATGCAATGTTCGTTCCTAACAAAATAAAAAATATTATATGTTGGCCATAAATAATATTAAATATTAATAATAATAAAATTATATGTGGACCTTAAATAAAAAGATGTGTCATTTGGTTTGAATCAAATCAATGGATACCTAAGAAGAGGCTTGCACCTCGAGAGATTTGATCCATCTCGGCGCTTGATAGAGCCCAGGATTTGGATCTACGCTGGTTTTTAATTTAATGTTGGTTGCATGTCGCGTATGTATTTTGGAACGGTGTCTCCCAAGATGAGAGTGTAGCCTTTCTATAAGCAATTTATTCATATATATATATATATATATATATTTACTCCCATTGTTGTAGATGGGCGTCCCCTCTATGAGAGGGCATAGCCTTTCCTCTAGAATTTATTTTGTATATTCTCTCGTTGTATGCAAGTTTTATTGAAGGGTGTCTTCCCTTTTGGAGCATTTTGCTTTTGTTTAAATTGATATCTCTTCTTCTAGGTATTTTTTTGTTTATTAAATGCTACATCTTAAGTTAGAGAGGGCGCAATCCTCATCCATGAATTATTTAAGTATTTATACTATGTTTAACGCATGGGACAGATTACCAATTTTTCAATGGAAATATAATTTCCTTTGTTTTATATAAATGCAAGTGTGCAACCCAATCTCTGGTTGTGTATTAAGTTTGATATATTACAAATGTGTGTATGTGCGCGCATTGTTAGGAGGAAGCAATCGAAGGAGCGTAGCCCACCTCTTTGTTATGTTAATAAATACATTTTATGAGTGTGGAATGATATTGGATTACATATTCATATATGCATGTTGATTAATGTGGAATTACATACTTTATATGCGAATAGTTTGGTATTTTAAATATATTAAGTATGAATGTATTGAAGAGAGGGTAACCCTGATCCGTTACTTTGTTTGCTTTGTTTTGTTTTGTTTTGGTTTTTTTTTGTTGACAAGAACACCCCTTGATTTTTTGGCCGGAGTCGGGGACTTATATTTTGATCACTCTTGGGAAAGAGGACTCCCCTGTGGGAATCGAACCTGGGCCAGTGATGGAAACTCCCACCGATTTAACCGCTAGACCACAGCTCAGCCGACTACCTTGTTTGCTTTGTTACTGCATATGCATTGGATTGGTATGGGATGGATATGCTATGCATCCAAATTTTGCGAGATGGATAATTATTATGCACGAAGTCTTATGTGGTTTTCATTACATTTACATGCTTATGTAAATGCGGGAAGATTTTTTCCTAAAATTTTGTGTTTATATTAATTAATTGCTCACGTAAGGAGCTAGGAAGAATTCCTTTTAATTGTATTTTATATTAATCAATTGCTTATGTGTATGCTTAGTATTTTTGTTATACATAACACACATGGTAGACAATGCATTAGATTAGTATACATTAAACTCACAAATGAATATCGATTGAACAGTGCACTTTAAATATTGTATACATTGGAATCATATGCATTGAAAATTGCATATTTTATTGTGTAGTAAATTGATTTCTTTACTATGCATTTCATATTTACTGTGTAGTGAATAAATGCTTAATGACTATGCATTGCATATAATTGATTTAATTATTGTATTTTAATGCTTATTTAATCACTCATTTATTATATAATAAATTTTATTGTAAATGTTTTAATTATTCATTTATTATATAATGAATTTAATTACGTGGAAGGAGTTTCACAAGGGTGATGTAGTCTCAAAAGATTTTTCGTCTTTTTGGTCACTAACATTTCGACATGTGTCTCTTCGGCTTAGCGAATGGGGACTGAACAGGTATTGTGTCTTGCGTCTCGCGTGTTGAATTGCTTTACATGGCCACTTTTGTTGACAACCTGCTTGATGTCATCCTCTAGTTTCTTTGCATGCACGTATGCTAATCAATTTTGGTTTTTTTTTGTATTGCACGTCAGTTGAGTCCCTGATTCTGCAATCTCGATTTCGGAACTTCTGTCCCGCAGACCGTAGGTGTCCTCTTTGTTACGGCCGCTGCTGTGCGTGAATGGATTGATGGACTTATGGACACTTTTTTCGTATCAAATTGCCAATTGTGGATCCTTCTTCCTACTTGTTGTTTAGGGTGTTTTTCTGGTAGGTGGCTTGTGTGTTTTCACTACACTTCTATCTGTTGCCCTAAACGACTGGTCCTAGCATATGTTTTTGTACAGGGTTTCACTGTCCTTCATTGCAGTTCATGTCTTTCAATTGGGCATATCCCTTGCTAAGATTTTACACCCATGATTTTGTGAAAGTTTCAATCCAACCGTTTTTGTGGGTTTAGGCTAAGATTTTGTCGACGCCTTTTGTTGCTTTAGGCTCATAGTTTGTGGGGTCAATTTGGTCATGGTTTCGTTTCATTGTTGCTTCAGTCGATGAAATACACTTTGCCCACGTCCCTTCATCCACATTCATGCTTCATCAATGCATTGTTGCTCCATTAATGCAAGAAACCTTGCCATTTGATTCAGACATGGGCCTATATCTTAATTTTGGCTCACCTTATGACAATCTCCAAGATCTTGTTACAATAATTGATTTACCGCATTTATTGTTGCACCACCTTTGCTTTGCACATATATACAAGGCTTCAGGTAACCACTCTTACTGTTTGCCTTTGCTTTGCTTATATTGATTTTGCTGCGCTTCGTTTACACTAGAGAGTTTCCAACAAAGGTTTTCTCACCTTGTCAAATTTGTAGGTATTCCTTGAGTCTGCTTAAATGTTTTGAACATTAATTGTGGTAGAAAATTTTTTGCGTCGTATTTGACCTTACAAACATGTTCTATTACTGTCTTTAAATTTCCACAAATCTATTTAACTCATGGTATATATGTATATGTCTAAAGAGGTGTTTTAAATTTCAATAAAATGATAGGTATCAGTTTTTAGGCTAAATGAAAGTGTTGCTTATGAGATGGTTAATCACCCAGCTTGCTTTGTTTTAATTGACCGTGACTCCTGCTCTGTTGAAGAAGGACTATGAATTGCATTGGTTATGTGGCTTCATAATGGTGTAATACTCATGCTATGTTTTGAATCAGCGAGTCTTGTATTTGGTTATATTTTAACCCTCTCGTCGTTGCAGCTTAGTGAGGTCCATGTATAATACTGTTAGTCTTTAAATGAATGCTGAAGTTGTAAAGGAAAGTGTGTCACATGTAGTTTTCTTAAAAAACTGACTAGTAAACCCCATTATCAATTTCCTAGGCTTGCACTTGTTTTAGGTAAGGAACTGGTCCTAAAGCTGCAAGGCCATAAAAAATTGATAACCTCTTACAATCATTCTCAAGCTTAAAAATCACTATAACAGTTGTTCTGAAGCTTGTAGATCCAATCTGTAAGAAGAACAGTCGCTTCTAAACTGAAATGACTTTTTTGACTTCCGCCTTCCGCCTTCCGAAGCAGCTTTCATTTTTAAAATTTTCGCTTTGGCCGCTTTTTCCTTCCGCATTTTGCTTTCCGCGGTGCAGCATACAGGGATCTGTTTTTTTCAACTCATCGGGGAAATCTATTCTCAACTTCTGCCTTCTGCCTATGCGGATTCCAGAATTTTTAATTTTCATCAATAAAACTTTCTTGCCGACTTCCACTTTCCACTGTGTGGAATGTGGAAATCAAAAGTTACAAGTTCACAATTAACTTTCTGTGCTTTCCGACTTTCTCTTTCCACCATGCAGAATGCGGAAGCCAAAAAAGTATTTGTCACTTTTTTTCTCATTTTTTCGACTTCCACTTTCCGTGGTACATAATGCATAAATCAAAACTTTGATGTTTTTCTTCGCAATTCTTTTTTTTTATGCTTTCCGCTTCCGGAGTACGGAATGCAGAATGCAAAACTTCGATACATTTTTATCTCAAATACATTTCTTTTCGACTTCCATTTTTCGCTATTGGAATGCGGAAGCTGGAAACACCAAATACAAACTTTCCCAAACTTTCTATTTCTGAAGTTTCAGTTGCGTGCTTTCATCTCAGCTTTTGGCTATCTTTCTGGTTCCCGACTTTCACCCAAGAAAACACAGAGAAAATAGATTCAAACCTTGGCCCAGAAGGCCCGCGCTATTCTTCCAACTGTTTTATGATGTTTAAAATATCTTCTATAAGCTCGAAAAGCCACAAGGCATGGTTTTATGTTTGTGACAGTCCACATTTAATATTTATAATAGATAATGAATAACAATAACCAGACTCATGCCATATGTTCATGTGAAGATTTTATTATATATATATATATATATATATATATATATATGCATTTTAGTTAGGTGACATGGATACGTTACATTACAAATAGCTTTTTTTTTGTTAATGCCCTCTTTCATTCCACAAGAAAAAAGAACCATCACGTTATGGAGACTATGCTAACTGAATATTCTATTTCACTCTTGCTACATGGTGTTGTCAACCTTTTCTCCCTGGTATAGGTCTCCTCATTAAACCAAGTGAACTCACTCAACTCATCGTCTATTCGGTTCCGAATTTCTATCTCAGGCGACCTTCACAAGCATGAGCTATTGCTTCCAATTATATATAGTAGTCTTGTAGAAAATGGACAGCTAAAAGAAGGAACTATAATCAAAGTTACCCAATGTACATGCAACATTGTACATAATGTAACGTATGTTTTATTTCCTCGTTGTTTTTCCCCACTTAATCAATTTCACACTGCTCATGCATCCAATTTTTTTCTCTCCCATTACTCTCTAATATAGTTCTTCTCACAGGACTATCGCATTGCTTGCACTCGAAGTTGTCACAGTGGATGCAACAATTATTGGAGAGCCTGCACCTTACTACTTACCTGTAGCTTCTCTTTCGCAGAGTAGTTCCTCTATTTCAGTGAACCCTAGCCCAATAAATGAAAACCCCTGCCTTTCCTGCATCGACTATCCCATTGACATCACTCTCCTCTTCTAGCAAAGTTTAGAACATTTAAGGTCGAGTTATTGCCTAGACAAACATACATCAATATGGAAACCAACGAGGGCCTGGCAAAGTGTTTGGATTTTACCTTGTTAATGCTTCACACGATGAAATACATATATCTGCATTCAATGAATTAGCACTCTCTTTGTATGACCAAATAAAAATAGGAATAGTGTACATAGTATCAAATGGCACAGTGAAAGCATCCAATCCAATTTTCAACCATTTGAAAAGCCATAATGAGAATTTCCTAGGTTCCTCCTCAACCATCCAACCATGCTTAGATGAATACCCCTTAATACCTTTATATTTCTTTAACTTTAAAACTATTCAGGAGATTCAAACTATATCTGTCAATTCCATGGTTAACCTTGTTGGACTTGTCATTTCAGTTTCACCTACATCCATGATACGGAAATAGGATGGTGTTAAGACTGTACGACACAGCATTGGACTCTGTGACATGTCAGGCTATAGTATGGACATAACACTTTGGGGAGAGCATTGACAAATTGAAGGAGCCGAGCTTGCCAACCTTCCTGGTTTAGCTACTCCTCTAGTTGTAGCAGTCAAAGGCATTCGTGTTACAGATTGTAATGGAAAAACTGTTGGGACTATTTCCAACACTACTATTTTTTATAAACCCAAAGATTGAAGAAACTGTGGTTCTCCAGAGATGGTTTCATGACAATGGATTTCGTTCAGCATCACCATCTTTGAGCCGAAAATTCAATGCCTCTCATTCTGCTCCTCGTAAAATCATTACCATCAATGAGCTACAAACTCTTCAACCATCTGAAAAAACCTATTTGGTACTCTCTTGTTGCAACCATCACAAATGTTAAAATGGATGACTTTCATTTCCTTGCATGCCCTCTTTTTGTTGATGGTATACAGTGCATGAAAAAGATTGCCCACAAAGTTGGAGACATTTGGCATTGTGGTAAATGTGATGGGGAGTTTCTTGAATGTGACTACCAATACATACTAAAGGTTGACTTGGAAGACACCACTGGATACCTTCATGGTGTCATAGCTTTTGATGATGCTGCAAACCAACTCATGGGCGTTTATGAAAAAGACCTATATCTCCTCTCAACTGAAGCAACATCAATTGTTGAAATAGTTCAGAAGATCTGCAACAAACAATTAGTTTTTACTCTTTCAGTTAGAACATAGACCTTATGTGGAATTGCATGCCTAAAAGTTGTAATTGTCATGGTTGAAAATACATAATCGACAATTTCAGATGGACATTTAAATACATAGGCTATTTAGACTTGATACTTAAGCATTCTTTATTGTCTATAATGAATGCCCTCAATTCTCAATTTTAAGTCCTTATTTCATAGTTCAACATAGCAGGGCATTTTTTTTAACTCCCTTATAACAGTTCTATTTTGTAGTCTCATAATTCCACTGTACAAGCTATCACTTAACGTTTTTAACCTAAATTGTTGATACAACTTATATGGTAACTTTTGAATACAATACTAATTTGCTATTGTGTTTATTTATAAAATAAACAACTTTGTTCTATTCTTTGTTAGAACAACTTTTCATTCTTTTGTACAAAATAATAATTACATTTTTTTTTCATATATCCTTTCTCATACTATAATTTGCTCTTCTATATTGTTTCTTTCTTACAATTATCAAGCTAGGACTTGAAAAAAAAATACTTACTCCATAAATATTATTTTAAGGTACATTCTTAGTTCCCAATATGCAATCAGTTAAGATTTGCTTTATATCTTCTGTTTTATATCCATATACTTTGCAGTTAATACATATAGAAAATGTATCACTTCCAACAATCAGAGCTTCCAAGTCTTTAACAAGTTTACGGTTTTCTTGTAGGCATTATGCCGACTCATGACAATGAACAAGCCAATGCACGAAGAAGAGTTGTATATGCACAGAACAGAGATAAAAACAACAAGAAACAACATCTTCTTTACAGAGTTGCTCATCTACCTGTGGATATGTCTTCTTCATTTTCTCTTTCCCAACCTTTCGATAGACCTTCCCTTCCATCCCCTATGATAAATCCATCGAATACCCGCCTCGATGATGCACATAAACGATTTCGTAAAAAATGGACCAACTAGCTGATATGCATGTCTGTTCAATTTGCAAAGAATGTTACCCTGGTATTGCAATGAAAAAGTTCCATGGTGCATACACTTGTTCTCGTTGTATTCTAGAACGAAAAGGCCATTGCTTTTCATTGGAAAACAATATGGACCCAAGCATCTGACCACCTATCCTTGTAGTACTTACACAAGTTGAAGAAATGCTCATTAGTCGTGCTAACCCAATCTTACAAGTCACACATGCTCATGGTGGTCAATATAAATATTTTGGCCATACTATTTGCTTCCCCCAAGACATTTCCAATATTGCCACATCCCTACCCCATTTAATATCAGAACTTGACATCCTTGCAGTTCACAAATGTAACTCTATAAAAAATCCATATGAACTGTTTGTTAGTCGAACACATGTTCTTGCTGCCCTTCAATACAAAATGGAAAACGACCCATACTACAAGGATGTACAAGATTGCATTAGCTTCTTTTCCTCTTATACCAACAAACATTTCACCTATGATTCTGCATGTTAATAGCAATGATACATTATCTCATCAACAAAGTTTGTCCTGTATGGTTCAACCACCAAATTCATTTGAACCCTATGAATTAGAATCCTCCTTGTTTATTTCAACACAAACTAATGCTAGAACTGAGGTTGAAGAAATTAGACACTTGTTACACATACCAAATATCCCACTACCACCTTCCATTGATTTCCCCCCTATAGGCATCTCCCCTATCAATGAGTACAACACAGAAGGCCTTCTTTCCATGGCTTTTCTAATCTTGTTCCTCACAGGTGCAAAATGCCTAAACAAGCACACATTCATGAAGTTGAGATGCATGAATATGCACTTCACCTCATTCACTATCATGACAACATATTTGGCCAACATCCTTGCTTCCGGTACTACATATACAATCTAATCATGCGTCATCAGAGTAATGCTACTGCTTATGTTTTTGTCAAAATTAATCTTGAAGATACACTACCTCCTACAATACTTGAGTTTGTTAACCAATTGCAAGACATGCCTAATGACAAAATTTGTGACCGAGTCGCAAGGTTTGGGTCTTCATTACGTGGAACACGGTCGTATTGGAACAAAAGTAGAGCTGAACTCACAAATATGATCAATCAACAAGGTACACCAACGTACTTCTTCACCCTTAGTGCAACTAACACAAAATGGCCAGATTTGCATGCTCTAATGCTTGCTGGACGTCCTACCAGTTTAGCTCAACACTATCAATGGAAGATTCACAACATCATATCAAATCCATATATTACATCACAATACATGCACAATATATTCAAAACATTCCTTCAAGAGGTGCTTCAAAAAGGTTTTCATATAACAGATTATTGGTGCAGGTATTCTACTATCTCTTCCTTCTTATTCTTCTCTTCATGTTTCTCACTTTATATAATTCATTTCTATTATATTCCTTTTCCTCCCATGTAGGTATGAATGGCAACATAGAGGATCCACACACATTCATGGTTTTATTTGGTTGGCAGATGCACCAAATATGGACACCTTAGAATGGGAAGATGTTCTTGTAGTTGAAGCTAATTTTTTTTTTGAAACATAAGTTACAGCTTGGTATCCTCGTAATTCCCACTTGTCCACATCTGGATTACACCATTCTACTACAAATGATCCATGCAATCTTGCATCACCATCCATATTTGCATCAAACTACTCAGTTGATTATGAAGAACTTGTAAATTGTGTTCAAAGGCACACCAGATGTTCAGAATCAACTTGCCTTCGCAAAAAAGGAACATTTGTTCAATGTCGCTATGGTTTTCCGTATGACCTACAAGCTACTTCTTCGTTATTCATTGATCCAAATGGACATAAAACCTACAATCCTGCAAGAAATGATTCCCTTCTAAATATTCACAACCCTACCATTCTTTCAATATGGAGGGCTGATGTTGATTTCCAACCTGTTCTTTCTAGACCTGTTGTCCTCAAATACATTTCAAAGTATGCATCAAAAGTAGAGCCAAAAATCAGAAAGCTACCATGCAATTCTCTCTCGCCTTGCACATGCAACACCAAGTGACGACCCCATTCTTCAACCAATCAAACAATTGCTTGCACAAATAGTTGCAGAACGAGATATTAGTGCACAAGAGACGTGTCACATGCTCCAAAAACTCCCTCTTGTGCTTTGTAGTCGTCACTTCTTTTCCCTAAATGTCAGCCAAAGTGTCTTCTGCTATGTTTGTAATGACACTACTAACACCCCTCCAACCTCCCCCCCTTCATATTTGCATACATGCAAAGACCCATTGCTCTTGAACATCTAACCTTGCTTGAAGCTGCTCATTCTTGGTCTTTCTCGCCTAATAGGAAAAAAAACCCATGGAAACAAAACTTGCGTCACAAGATTGTTAGATTCTATCCACAATTCACTTCCATTCCTCCCTTTGATTCTTCATCATTCGAACTGTTTTGTTGGAGCGAACGTCTTCTATACAAACCTTTTCGTTGCATATGTTAGGATATTGGAACAACAAGTTCTGGAATTACTTCTCATTGACATCACATTAAAGGCACATATGTTGTGTGTCATGTTGAACGCGAATAAGAACAACCTCACGCTCAACACTATTTTTCGACAACAAGGAAATACCCCTTCTCAAACTGCCTTTCACCAACTCTTACTAAACCTTCGAAATGCAACACCAACTGTTGAAGGCTGGGCACTCCCAATGACAAGAACAACCTCATGCCTTTCACATGTGGAAAACTATTCATTCCAACAATCTATCCACTTGTATCCCACTAATAGCTCTGTTGCACTGCACAACAAACATATGCTCAAACACCTTAATATGACAATTGCACATTGCTTTGCAGAACAAAGGAACAAATATGCCCACCAATCCATTGATGACAAACCGTTGCCATTAAAGGTCCTTCTTGCTATTGGTCAACAAGTCACGTTAACTGCAAATTTATGGGTTCAAGCAGGCCTTGTTAACGACTCACTTGGAAAAGTCATTGACATTGTCTACAACTCTAATGAACAACCTCATACCTTACCATCCTTTGTTGTTGTCGAATTCCTCCATTACAATGGACCCTTATGGGATGCTTCTAATCATACTTATGTTCCACTATCTCCCATAACAAGAGGATCGCGTAGGCAACTACCACATCGTATGGCATTGGGTTTAACAATTCATAAAGCCCAAGGTATGACCCTACACAATGTAAAATAGATATTGGAAACATTGATAGACAAAGGCTTACATTCACTGCAATATCAAGAGTTACATCTCTTTCAGGCCTTCACATTTCTCCAGCTTTCTCTTTTTCCAGATACTCTCGAATGCAAGAAAATCCATATGTCCAACATAGGAAACAAGAGGAAATATTAATTGCTTCAAAATCTTTAAAACCAAAATGTGGTTTAGGCTTATCATTGTTTGCTCTATAGATGTATTGTTTTTATTTGGTGACTTGTTGATGTAAGAGATCTACTTTTGTTTCAAGGAAGATCCAAGAAATTTTGAAGTAATTGAGTTCTAGACTAAACTGTCTTAGGAAACTGAGACACTGGCTGTGAAAGTTTATAGGTAGGACAATTATGATATATAATTGATGGCAAGGACATAATTACTCAACAAATAAAAATAGATAAACTCTTATTTCCTTAAATGAACTTTAAATAAAACTCAACAATAACAATTGCAATAATTTATCTAATATTGAATTGTTAATTAATATTATCTCTTGGACTTGTTGTATATCTCTAATGCCTTGATGAAGCTCTGACAATTTTATTTGCTTAAGTTAGTGTAAACTAGAGTGCAAAAATTGATCTTGATTTGCATGTTTACACGTTAATGATTAATCAATAACAAAATTCAAAAATCATAATTGATCATCATTTGAATGTGAATTAAACAAAAACATTCAATTAATGCATCTTCCATATGTCGATTTCGTAAACATAAATCAGTACATCAACAACCACATTTACAAATAACAACCAATAATTGGCAACCGATATAAATAGGACTACAATCCATTAAAAACATTTAATGGACAACCATGAAACATACCACAAAATGGCTGTAATTTTATTATTTTGCACAAATTTCAAAGTGAAAAAATCATAAGCTTTTTTCTGTATAGATCCTAAGCTGAGTCTCCAACCCCCCTCTACTTGGAAACACCTTTCCCTTTCAATAATATTCCAAATTTTTACAAAAAAAGGAAACCGCTAACTACTTAATTATTGGTTTTGGAGTCATTGAGTTGATCAACGTTATTATAGCTCACATAAATCAAACAAAGACATTCGTTCGACATACATAGCACATGTTAACCAGGTCATCAACAGAACTCGTAAATTACAAGGAAGAAAATCTGAACATCCATGACCTTCCACTTTTTTCCAAACAAAATTAAAACATCCAAACCAAATTGCATCAAACTACTCGGTTTATACTTAACACAAGACTCACAAGCATCTTAGCCTGAAACTTAACACAAGACTCTGAGCCTGTGTAATGAAAAGAAGCGAGTCTATCCTTTGATGTGTTCCTAGGCTTAGTCTCCAAAAAATTCCTCCTCTCTACTTGGGAAACATCTCGCTTTAAAATTTATTACAAAGTCTTACAAAAATGGAAAATTCCCAAATGTGGGATTATAAGATCAAACAATTTAGGTTTGGCCAAGGGCGGAATGCCACTTGGCATATGAGTCCATCAAGAAATCGATGTCCTGATATTTTTCTTGGTCAAGCTGTATTTCTGCCCTTAAAATATTGGATGTGATCTCCCTCTTCTTCACCTTTTTCCATTCACCAAGATAAACCTGTATCCTAACCATCGCAGAATTAGGTCTCTCGATCTAGCTCGTGATATCTTGCAAGGTGAGCAAGGTGACACCCTGAATTTGCTCCTCAAGTGCAACAAAGGATCGTCCAACTTCTTCCAATTTTAGCTTGGGGGAAGGTGCCTCTTTGATTGGTCCTAATGTAGGCAACCCTAAGGAACTGAGCAAAACGTCCGAAGCTATCCACCTACGCTTGCATGATGCTTATCCATCTTGGATGATGGTCTCTACTTAATCGCAGAGGCCTTACCAAGTTTCAATGGTGACTTCGGTTTTCTTAGCCCGAAGTTTATCCATAATTGGCATATCCTTTGGTATGTCTCTGATATGTGTTTGCCAGCCAATCACATCTTCAAGCGCCTTAATTGCTGCAGTTCTTCGAGTATAGTGATCTTGCAAGACATTCAACTGTTCTTCAAATGAAAAGTACATTTCCTTCATTTCACCAAACCCTGTGTACGGACTGATCATGGACTGACGATACTACTCATTGACCCTACAAGCGAACTGTTTAAATTCTTTAGATGTTGACGTTGAAAATGTTGAGGCAACTAAAGATAGCTATAATTCTTTGAGTTGTTTCTCTAGGGTAGCACTTTGATTAGTCTGTTGTTGGTTCAGGAGCTTTGATTTCTCAAGATGACGCTTGAGATGATCGATCTTCTTTTGCAATTGTCTTTGTTTATCTTCATGCTCTTGTTTAAGGAGCTTAATCTCCTTAAGAATTCGTGCCTTTCCTACTTCCAGATCCTTTTTTTCTTTCTGTAGTTCATGTTCCTTACTGAGGAGATATTTAGTCAGCTATGAAACTGAATCATAGGTAGCCCCATTAAAGGCTCCCATAGCGGCTACTGTATCTATTGCTCCTTATTTTTCATTAGGGGCATCAGTTCTCTAGACAACAACTTGATTAAGGGCAGGCACATGTTTGGGTGTGCCTTCTCTCGTCCTCTTCGATCCTTTCTTCAATGTGTCCTTATCTTTCTTTCTCCAAAAATACTTCCCTACGGAAACAACAACATCTTCTCCAAAATCTTCCATTTCTTCTGAGGCTGAAAGGGTTTCCTTTTCGAGTGTAGTTGATGGCTCTGGTTGTGATTGTGAGACCGGAATTTCTACATTGATGGGATATGTGTCCAAGGGGGGAGTAGGGAAAATAGCTATAAGGGAAGTGGAAGAGGTGGGAATAAGGATTTTAATTTGTGAAGAAGGAATTGTAGAGAGGGGAGGGACTTCTACTTGGGAAAATGGGATATGTGAGGATGTGGTGGTGGTATGAGATGTATGGGGGATTGATGAAACAAGTGGAGAATAAGGGGTGGTAGGACTTGGAAATTCTACTGATACTAATGGGTCTCTAGAAGTGTCCTCAAGAATAGTCTTTAAATTCACATGAGAAAAAGAAGACCGAGGGAACAAAGCATAAAAAAGATCTATTGAAAAGTGTGCATCAGGGAGAGAAGATATCATGGAGGTAAGGATATTAACAGGGCATGTGGGGTTTCCAACCTCCTATTCTAGATCACTATGAATTTCATGGATCTCAGTTTCAGGTTGGGGTTCGGGCTCAACCCATTGGATCAGAGGGATTTGGAGAGGCACTTGCTCTTGAACAACAAGTGGAGCTATTCATCCTTGAGTACCTTCTGAGGTATGTGATATGTCCGAGCCACTAATGCTTTAGGTAGCTGTAGTTGCTAGGAAACACGTTGAGGTTTCTGTTTCTTTGGCTGAGGTTCAACCTCATGCAAATGTGTCTGGAGCTGAGCACTGAGGTTGAGTAGACCTTGTTTAAATTCTTCCCCTCTTTGCAAGACTTCCATCTCTTGTGAAGAGTGAGTGCTACTAGGGGTTTCTATGATAGCTTTGCCCTTATATTTGGACTAGGATGCTGAAGCTGAAGCTGCTTCTGCTTTTAGTCTTGCTTCTCTCTCCATGTTTTCCCTATGAATCATTTCCTCTGCATCAAATCTCAATTTTCTAAAATGAAGGGTAGACCGATTCATATCTTTTTGGTATTTGAAAACATGAGACTTTACCTCTAGATCAGTGATCTTTTCCAATGCTTCCTGAAAATCGACAGCTGCCCTATACATGGAATCATTTGGTAGATCCTCATGTGCATAATTAAACTTAGCCTTTTCTTGAGTAAAAAGGCTAGCAAGGTAAGCCTTAGGATCATACATTCTTTTGGGAGCTTCCCCGAGGTTCATAGTTATAATTTCCTTACCCAGCAGAGCTGCATGGGTAGAATTCTGTATAATCAAAGAATCTAAAGACAACGGGAACTCGGGCCAAGACTTCGTCTTATTCTTAGCCAATTTTGGATAGGTGCCATCGATCACTGTCTGGAAGGAAAATTCCTTTAAGACCATGCGACCTGGAACAATTATGGGCAATAAATTAACCGTGTTACTACCCCAATTCTGAAATAGGAGAAATATTTCCCGATGTACCAATCTCCATGTAAAGTAATCAAATCCTTGGCTCTTTCTGAAAATGCCGGAGCATCGGCCTTGAAGATCTTATGATACATGGAACCTAATAAAAGGTCGTAGATGTCATATATGCGACGAACAAAATTATCCTCCCACATGTCAGAGCAGTAAATATGGATCGATAGAGAATCATTCTGCCAATTCCAACCTAGGTCGAGAAACGCCGAAGTTTCACAAAAAACGTCAATGACATAGGCCAACATATAAAATTGGGGTTTTTTTGTTTGCCCGAGTTTACTGGTATTTATCCATTTCCTCCTGCAAGTTAACAGATATAATATGAGACCAATTAAAAGACTCACCTGTAAGAAGAATGTGGTGAGTTGCCGGAACCCATTCTGCTTTGAATAATGTGCAATTCGCCAACCCATATAATCGACATAACATAGTTGCAAGCATCGAATATGGTTCCCTGAACCATGAAGTAGGGTAGGCATTACTTGGTTGTGATATAAACAGGGTGGGATTCTCCATCCATGATTTCACCACTTCTTCATAATTGAAGCAGGAGGTTGCTTCATCCAGGAACTTACAACTTCGTAGTTGTTTCAGGTGTCCGAGTGCATAAGCCTTGGCAAAAATATCAGGGCTGAACGCGACCAAAAAAGTACCAATGTGGTCATTGAAAACGCGGTTCTCAGGTTTAGCGTGGTTGAGTACCCACTTCACTGGGTCTGTGTAGGGCATAAATGCTGGTCTAGTGGCAATTAGATGACGCTGTGAGCTCCGAATTCTGATATAAGCCAACTGGTCATGAAGAATGGTCGAGAAATCATCATTATCGAAGATAGAATAGATTCTCAACCAGTCCAAATGTAGGTTTTCAGAAATGCGTCCACTAGTGTCTGTGAAGATTCTGACCTTTGGGTCTTTCGACTTCTACTCTTGCAGAGCCGTCTTTTACCTTATGTTTTATGCGCGCAGGAGATGTCATTTCTACTCGAAATTTGGCGACCATGGTCAAAACTTACTACAGTGTAAAAAATAACAGGATAAACAGTGGTAAAGAGTTAACTTATTGATAGAAATCTTTAAAAACCAGTGAAATATGTAAGCTTGAGCGAGAAGAAAGCGTAGTAAAAATCTCCAGGCACATTAAAAATCGCAGGTAAAAAATGGTAAAAACCTCAGAGATTCAAACATAGTATATAGGCAAAAACTCAATGGCAAAACAAATCTAGACCGTGGATCTAGAAAAAAATAAATGGCTGAGATGAAGGCGCGCAACCGAAACTTCGAAAATAAAAAATTTGGAAATTTTGGATTTGGCGTTTTCAACTTCCGCATTCTGCATAGCGGAAAGTGAAAGTTGGAAATAAACTTATTTGAACTAAAAACATCTCGAGGTTCTGCACTCCGCGTTCCGCACTACAGAAGGCAGAAAGTGGAAGAAAACAAAAATTGCGAAAAGAAACATCAAAGTTTTGATTTCCACATTCCGCACTGCAGAAAGCGGAAGTCGGGAAATAAGAAAAATACAATTGCAACAAAGACTTTTCCGTCTTCCGCATAGCGGAAAGCGACAGTCGAAAGGAAATGAAAGTTTTATTGTGAACTTGTAACTTCCAATTTCCGCGTTCCGCACAACGGAAAGTGGAGGTCGAAAAGACAACTGTTTTATTAACACAAAATGACAATTTTGCTATCCGCATAGTGCGAAAGTGTGGGTGCGGAAGTGCAGAGGTTCGTAAATTGGAAAAGTGAGGGAAGTGCGGGTGCGAAAGTGTGGAAAGAAGTCCTGTTTAGTTTTGAGGTTTGTAAATGAATAGTGCCACGAGGAAAGATCTATTGCAGAGAATTTGTTGCGGTAAAGATTCAATATTTTTACCGTCTCGACGTTCCTTTGCACCTCCTGGTGCGGAAGTGTGGAAGAACGGAACCACAGAAGTGTGGAAGGATAGAACTGTGGAAAGGAGGAAGTGAAAAAGTGCATAGGTTCATAAATTGGAAAATTTAGGGAAGTGCGGAGGTGCGGGTGCGAAAGTGCGAAAACAAGGCCTGTGAAGTTTTGAGGTCTGTAAACAAACAGTGCCATCAAGAAAGGTCTCAACAATGCAATGCATCTAAGAATTTGTAATTTTAGCATATGCAGGTTGGGCATGAGCAATACTAGACAAGTCATCATTCTCAAATATGAAATAAATACTAGACCAGTCCAGGTGGAGGGTTTCAGACACTCGTCCACTGGTGTCAGTAAAAATGCTACAAGTCCTCCATTGACAAAATTATTTTTCAGATGTAGAATATGTCCTCTTTGAACAACTGAGAAAACTTTGAAATAGACTAATTCCTAAAACTGTTGAAGGAAACTTAAATAGGGTGAGTGATGATGTTGAAGGTAGGACCGTTGCGAAAATGAAATAGGTGGAAGAAATTAACCATTCAATGCGTAAAATTGCAAATCAAGATCAATTTTCACACCCAAGTTTACACTAACTTAAACAAATAAAATTGTCAAAGTTTCATCAAGGAATTAGAGATATACAACAAGTCCAAGAGACAATATTAATTAACAATTCAATATTAGATATCTATAACTAATCGTCAGTTGTGTGAATACGCATGTGAATTAAACAAAAAAGATCACTTTATGTACCTTCCATATGTCGATTTCGTAAACATAAATCAGTACATCAACCAACAAATTTAGAAATAACAACCAATAATTGGCAAACCATATAAATAGAAGGACTACAATCCATTAAAAACATTTAATGGACAACCATGAAACATACGACAAAATGACTGTAATTTAATTTAATTTTGGCCAAACTTCTTAGTCTCTAAAAACTCCCCCCTTCACTTGGGAAAAATTTCCCTTTAAATAATAATACAAAGTTTTACAAAAAAAGAAAATTCCTAAGATGTGGGATCACAAAATCAAACAATTTTAGTTTGGCCAAGGGCGGAACACCACTTGGCATCTAGATCCATCAAGAAATCCATATGCTGGTATTTGGCTTATTCTAGCTGTACTTCTACCCTCAAGATCTAGGATGTGATTTCCCTCATTTTTACCTTCTTCCATTCCCCAAGATAAACCTATATTTTAACCATTGCAGAACTAGGTATCTCAATTCAGGTCGTAATATCCTGCATAATAATCTGGGTCTCACCCTGAATTTGCTCCTTAACTACAATAAAGGTTTGTTCAATTTCCTCTAATTTTAGCTTGGGAGGTACTACCTGGTTGATCAGACCTAACATAGGAAGTTTCAAGAAATCGAGCAAATCATCAAAAGCTGTCCACCTACCCTTGCATGCCGCTTGTTCCTCATGGATAATGGAATCAACTGTATTGCAGATGGCTTCCCAAGTTTCAATTGTGACTTTGGTTTTTTAGCCCGAAGTTTGTCCATGATTGGCATGTCCTGTGGTTTATCCCCAATGTGTGTTTTCCAACCCAACACATTCTCAAAATCCTTAACTACTACAATTCTTCGAGTATGGTGTTCTTGTAGGACATCTGACTGTGAGTGAAATGATTTGTACAGTTCCTGCATTTCATTTAATCATGTATACAAACTGATCATAGACTGATAATATTAATCATTAACCCTGCAAGCTAGCTATTTGAATTATTCAGCTGTTAATGTGGAAAATGATGAGGCAGCTGAATAAAACAATGATTCTTTGAGTTATTTCTCAAGGGTAACATTCTGATCAGCCTATTGTTGATTAAGGAGCATTGATTTCTCAAGCTGATGCTTGAGATGATTAATCTTCTTCTGCAAATAGTCTTGTTTATATTGGTGTTATTGTCTAAGGAGATGAGTCTCCTTTAGGTAACGTGCCTCTGCTGCTGCCAGATCCTCTTTGGCTTTTTGCAATTCCTATTCTTTATCCAACAGATCATTATGCATATGTGATACTGAGTCATAATTTCTCCTGCAAAATTTCCCATAGCAGCTGCTGTATCCAATGCTCCTTGTCTAACATTAGGGGCATCAGTTCTCTAGACAACTTGATTAAGGGCAGGTAGATGTTTGAGTGTGGCTTCCCTTGTTCTCTTTGTCCCTTTTTTTATTATTGCTTTCTCTTTCTTGTTCCAAAAATATTTCCCTAAGCAAACAACAACATCCTCTCCAAAATCTGCCATCTCTTCTGAGCCCAATAGGATTTCCTCTTGGGAGGTGGTTGATGTCTCAAGTTGTGTTTGAGAGACCGGGACTTCTACACTAATGGAAGAAATGTGCAATGGGGAAGTAGGGAAAATAGATAAGAGAAGAGGAAGAGGTGGGAATGGGGATATCAACTTGTGAATAAATAATTCTTGAGGTAGAAGGGACTTCTACTTGGGAAAATGAAATATGCGAGGATGTAGGGGTAGTATAGGATGTATAGGGGATCAATGAGATAGGTGGAGTAAGAAAGTAGGGCTGACCACTTCTACTAACATTGATGGGTTTGTAGAGGTGTCCTCAAGAATGGGCTTTAAATTCAAATAAAAAAAAGAAGTCCGAGGAAATAAAGCATCAAACAAACTTGATGATGACTGTATATCACAAACCGAGGATGTCATGGAAGAGAAAATATTGACAGGGCGTGTAGTAGGACCAAATTATTCATCCAGGTCACTATGAATGCCATGCACTTCAATTTTAGGTTCAGGTGGAGGTTCAAGTTGTTGTACTAGAGGAATCTACAGAGGTAGTTGTTCTTGAAGAGCAAGTGCAACTACCTGTGCTGGTTGTTCCTCTCTGAGAACTTTTTGAGGTATGTGTTCTATTTGAGCCATTGGTGCTTCAGGTTCCTGTGCTTGTTGGGAAACATATTGAGTTTTGAGACTCTTAGGATGAGGTTCAACCTCTTCTACCTATGTTTGAAGCTAGGAACTGAGCTTCTCAACATTTCTCATGATATCTTCCCTTTTATTCAGAGCTTTGTCCAATTCTGAAGATTGACCAATCACAGGGGTTTCCATGATGGCTTTACCCTTGTATTTAGACTCAGAGGCTGATATAGAAGAAGAAGCTACCTTTGCCTGCTGTCTTTCTTCTTTCTCCATGTTTTCCCTGTGAATTTTATCTTCCGCTTCGAACTTTAATTTCCTGAGGTGAAGGGTAGTCTACTTGAGTTCTCTCTGATACTTAGCAACATGTGCCCTTACTTCTGGATTAGTGATATTCTCTAATACCTCACGAAAATCAATAGCTACCCTATATATGGAGTCATTCTATAACTCCACATGTGTGTAATGAAACTTAGCCCGTTCTTGAGCAAAGAAGCTTGCCAAATAAGCCTTTGGATCATGCATTCTTTTAGCTGCTTCTCCCAGGTTCATAATTGAAATTTCCTTACCCAACACTGCTGCATCGGTAGAATTCTGTAGGACCAAAGAACCTAAAGTCAAGGGAAACTTAGGCCAAGACTTCTTTTTGTGCTTGACCAATTTAGGGAAGGCGCCATTAATGACCGTCTGAAAAGAAAATTCCTGCAAAACCATGCAGTTTGGGACAATCCTTGGCTGTAAATGGTCCGTGTTACTGCCCCAAATTCTGAAGTAGGAGAAGTATTCTCCAACATACCAATCCACATGCAAAGTGATCAAATCCCTTGCACTTTGTGAAAACGCTAGAGCGTCAGCCTTAAAAACCTTATGGTACATAGACCCTAATAAAAGGTTGCAAATATCATACACCCGAGGAACAAATTTATCCTCCCACATGGTAGAACAATAAATATGAACAGGTGGGGAATTCTTGTGCCAATTCCAACCCAAAGCGGGAAATGCAGAAGTTGCACAAAAAACATCCTTTACATAAGCCAACATGAAAAACTGGGGTTTCTTGTTTGCTGGGGTATTCTGATACTTAACAATTTCCTCTTGCAAATTTACGGATAAAATCTGAGCCCAATTGAAAGAATCGCCCGTAAGGAGAATGTGATGTGCTGCTGGAACCCATTCAACTTTCAACAACAAACAATTAGCCGACCCATACAACCGACAGAACATGACTGTGAGCAATGAATATGGTTCCCTTAACCTGAAATAGGGTAAGCATTATCTGGTCGAGGAACAAACACAATAGGGTTTTCCATCCACCCTTTTACCACATCTTCATAATTGTAGTGAGAGGTAGCTTTGTCCAAGAACTTATGGCTCAGGAGCTTTTTGGGGGGTCCAAGGGCGTAAGTCTCAACAATAGTATTAGGATTGAAGGTGACTAGAAAAGTACCAATGTGGTAATTGAACATGTGATCTTCAGGTTTAGCATTGTCTAATGCCCATTTCATTGGGTCTGTGTAAGGCATGAAAGGTGGCCTAGAGGCAATGAGATGGAGTTGTGAGCTCTGAATTCTGATATAAGCTAGCTGGTCATGAGGCATAGTAGAAAAATAATCATTACCGAAGATAGCATATATTGTTGACCAATCCAAAAACAAGGTTTCGAAAACACGTCCACTAGTGTCCGTGAATATTGTAGTGTTTAGGTCTTTGGATTTTTCCTCTTGAAGAGTTGTCTTTGATCTTGTGTTTCTGCCTACAGTAGGTGACATTTCTGCCTAAAATTTGGTAACCACGGTCAAAAAATTACTACAGTGTAAAAGTAACAAAATAAACGGTTGTGAGATGTCAACTTACCAGTAGAGAGTTTCTAAACCAGGGAAACTGTGAGCTTGAAAGAGAAAAATGCTGTTAAAATCCCCAGGCATAGTAAAAAATGTGAGTTAAAATGGTAAAAACCCTCATGAATTTGAATAGACTAAATAGCCAAAGTCTCGACGGGAAAAAATATGTAGATTGTAGATCTAGCATAAATGAACAGCTAAGATTAAGGCGCGAAACTAAAAAATTGGAAGTAAAAAGTTTCGAAAGTTTGGCTTTTGCGATTTCTAGGTTCCGCGTCCTGGACATCGGAAAGCGAAAGTTGGAAAGTAATTTAGCTGGACAGTGTACATATTAAAGTTCTACGTTCTGCATTCCGCAAAAGTGGAAAGCGAAAAGCGGAGAAAACAAGAAAATATAAGCTGCGAAAAATAAACTTTCTAGTTTCCAGGAAACGGTTGTGCGGAAATCGGAAGTCGGAGACAAGAATGATAGTTTTATCGTGAATCAAAAATTTTGAGTTCCGCATTCCGGATAGTGGAAATTGGGAGTCGAAAAGTCAGCTTTTTTAGTGAATGAAAAATAATACTTTCGAGACCCGCCTTAGCGGAAAATGGAAGTAGGAAAGAAAAGAAAGCAAAAACACAACAAAATACTTTTTTGATTTTCACATTCTAGACATCGGGAGGCGGTAGTTGGAAAGGAAAAAGATTTCCCCACAAACTTGAAAAATGGATCCCCGCATTCTGGACATCAGAAAGCAGAAGTTAGAATGTGGAAGCGTCCAAAATGATACTTATAAAGGAAAATGTGCTTCCGAAAATCCAGGAGGAATTTTCTTCAGATGCTTCATTCAATTGCGGAAAGACTCAATATTTTTACCCTCTCAGCGTTCCTTTGCACCTCTCGGTGCAAATGCTAGTTGTAAATGCTTTAGTAGTATTGTTTACTATATTCCAAATTTGAGAGGGCGTCACCTTAAAGAGAGGGAGAAACCTCTCCTATTTTAATTTATTTACATTATTTAATGTTGTATGCAAAGTTGAGATGGTGTTCCCCAATAGAGGAAGGGCATAACCTCGTTTCAAAGTATTTATTGTGTATATTTAACATTGTTGTTGGTGTTAAAGGGCAAGGCTTTTACTTTTGATTTGGCTTCTTTATTAATATTTGTGATGTGAGTATTGCTACTCTTGTTTATATAGCATTATCCATATATGGATAATGCTATATAAACAAGAGTAGCAATACTCACATCACAAATATTAATAAAGAAGCCAAATCAAAAGTAAAAATATTTTTGATTTGGCTTTTTGGTAGAAAGCGGTCTGTAAATTCAAATTTCCTCTCAAGTCAAAGATTTTTTTGCTGGTTTTTACTTTCAAATAAGGTTTTAACTTGGGATAACCTTTGCAAGAAAGGTTGGGAAGGACCTGGTAGATGTTATTTATGTAAGGAGTTTGGTGAGTCAAATGTTCACTTGGGGTGGACTTTTCTTATACTAAATGTGTTTGGATAGAACTTGAATCTAAATTGAAGTTGAGAAATCTTTGGGTGGGTGATTTTGTGGAACATTGTCTTAAGACTCCGTGTTCTAATAAAGATTTGATGGACATCAGATATTTGCCTCTTATTGTTTTATGGTTTATCTAGAAGGCTAGAAATCAGTGTTGTTTTGAAGATCATCTTCCTTTTCCTATTCATGTTTCTATTCAGAGTTTGGGAGTTCTAAGAGAGATTTTTCATGATCTTATTTTTATCAAAACCAGATTGATGGTAGAGGAAACTATTGATAAAATATATCCATGGGGTTTTTTTAATGGATTAGCTCTTGGTGATCCTAGAATTTGTGGAGTTGGTGGTCTTAATTTCTTTTTCGAGGATCATTTTGTCACTTTTAAGGTTGGATTAGGTTGTGGAACGAATAATTTTGTAGAACTTCTTGGTTTAAAATTAATACTTAGGTTGGCACTGGACTTACATATTACTAAGCTACAGGTATTTGGTGATTCACATATTATCATAAATTGGGTTACTGGTAAGTACATAATACATAATATTCAACTCTCTTCTTTATTGACTGAAGTAATTCATTTTTCCTGAGCTACTAGAATCTGTGGTGTTTAAGCATATCTACAGGGAAATAAATTTTGCGGCTGATGAATTAGCTAAAGCTGGTACTACTGTCCAGGAAGGATTTTGGCATACTGTTGATCATAATATTTCTGAGAATACTAAGGCTATTCTTCCTTTCTAGGTTGGGTCTGTCTTTGTTTGATTGTGGACTGTTTTTGGTGCTGGCATGTATATGTCATTTTTGGTATATTTTGGATTGGGTAAAAAACATTTTGTTTTTTTATGGCTCCTTTGTATATGACAGTTATTCATACATAATTACAGATGTTTACAGGCTTAGATTGCCTTTATAGTGCAAATATGCTTATACATTATGAATATTTATGGATTGATATAACATCTTCTTATTTGAAGACTGATTTATGTTTATACTTGAAAATCCTTTAAAGATTTTGGTTAATGGTCAATACCGAATAGGTTTTGATTCATCTGGAAAATGTAACCTTTTACTTATAAATAAAAGATTATAATTTTTTTTTTCTGTGGACAAAAAAGCATTATCCATATATATATGTGTGTGTTAGTACCTATGTTATTTATTGCCTTAAGCATGTGATATATGCTCTGTTGTTTTTCAATAATTAACATTCGATATATCATGGAGCATTGGGATGCTTATCCCCTTTGGAATGATATTAATTACATATTAAAATATATGTGCGTAGAGCTTTGGAGATGGCGCAACCATACCCTTGAATTGAGACGCTTATTCCCTTGCAATGTGTTAATTAAAGAAGAACCACATGGTGGCAATGTCCCCAACATTGCCACTAGCTTTGTGACTGCTATGAAGAATTTTTTTTTGCAATGGAAACACTTGTTGAAGGAGTTGGTTTTTTGCACTTGATATGAAGCTAAATAATAATAGTTTAAAAGTTAAAATTGGACCATCAAAGCTTCATGATATAACTTAGATATGTTTGACAACTAATTTTATTAACGTAATAAACACTTTATATTAGATTTCTATATAATTTTCCGTTATGTTGGCAAAAAATAAACAAAATATTTTTAATAGCATAAATAACTTCAATTTGAATAATCCTTTAACATCATATCTATGTTTTTTGTTTTGTTTTTTATTAATATAAAAATTAAATTATTTTATTAATTATATTTTCTTGAAAATAAAAAAAACTATTATTTATAATTTTATTTAATATATATTTTATCAATTTTATGACAATACATTTACAAGTTTGAAAACAATTCTCACTTAAATGATTTGTAATAGATTTTACAATGAGGAAACAATGATTTGGTGAAATAAATTATTCTCTTACTATTACAGAATAATACAATTTTCATTTAACCATACACTTATGTTTCTTTATTAGCTCACCATTTCCCTGTCATAGATAATCATTTGGAAGAAAACCATATGGGACTAGCACTTACACAAAACACTAGGGATAGGTAGAATACTAACTTACTAAGTGACTAATATATCTAGATGGCTGAAAGTAATCGTGCCCGCTGCATCTTTATTGAGAACCTATTTCTGTTGGACAAGTAGATTGGATATTCATATAACCATTTACTTATCCCAAGCACTTATTTTTTCCATTATTAGTTTTCTTTCTTTTTAACAACAACCAGGAAAAAAGTTAGACTTAGATATACAATGATTTACAAAATCACCCCACTTGTACCTATAGGTGATATATATTCATCAACTCCAAAATTTAGATCTAAGACTGTTTTATTTTGTATCAATGTGTAAAAAAATAGTACATCTATGTCAATGCAAATCATGAAGATAAGTCTTATGCAAAAGACTAATTGCAACTGATATGGACCTTTTCTGGAGGAATATAACCCAATTGGAGAAGTACACAAGGGATGCTAATGTGGAATTCCCAGGGAAGCTTTGGTCAATGCTCCCTCTTTAACGTATGAACTAACATGGATTGCAAAAAATGCACATACCTCTGGGGCATCTGAAACATCTCCCAATATTCCTTGATACACCCCGCCACAACAAACTCATGGTGCTTATGTTCTGCAAATTATAAGACATACGTAAACCTATTGTTGGTGGCACTTATGTTCCAGGAGATAATGTTGTTGATGTAATTGTAACTTCAGAATGTATTCACCTGTATATCTTATGTATTGTACGACGATGTTTATTCCGGGAAGTGTTTATAATGTAATTGAGTCATGTCATGCCCCGATGTTTTGATCGAGAGTTTCTATAATGTGAACAAGTCATGTCAAGTCATTGTGGGTAACCCTCCTATTGATCAAGGGTTAAAGTGTCACATACCCCAATTTTGTAAAATAATGTTAATTGTCTTAATTATATTCCTGAGACATTATGTTAAATTTAATGCTAAGTAGGAACTGATGACTCAGCAGAGTCAACAGAAGTGGAATGTAATTCAGAATATTTTATTATTAATAGATAAATTGTGGAGACAACAGCATGGGAGAGCTGTTAAAAGAGGTTACTGGTCAAACTGGTGGATGGAACTAGATGGAGGGCAAAAGACAAGTGGCAACATCCTCAAACACTTCCTAAGTTGCAGGTGGCAACTTCCCTACAATTGGGGTCATGATCCCCCAAGAAAGTGGGATTAGAGCAGGTGGCTCATTAAATGACAACTAACCCAAAAAGACCTAGGCAATCTTTTAAAAGTACCCAATGAATAGAGCTGAGGCTGCTCAGTATTTTTCCAGAGAAGAAACATTCAGGTGGAATGCTATTCAGGAATTCATTTGGGGAAAAAGGGAAAATAGTAAGGAAGTTGTTCTGTGAGGATTGCTGCAGTAACTTGGTTATTTACAGCTTGATAGCTGGGAGAACTTACTGATAAGTTCTGGATTAATACTCAGTTTGAGGACTGGTATCTGACTATTGCTGCACCTAGTTCCAGCCAGGGAGACCAGAGCAAGCTCGGGGGTCCTGAGGAGTCGCTGTTTGAGCGCTCTCCAGGAATTGGTAGGGAGGAACGGCCTCCCATTGCTGTTGTTGTCCCAAGATCAAGCAGGTTCTGTCACTTAACTGTCTTTATTTAAATACTGTGAATGGTTGAATGTCATATTTGTAGTTTATGATATAAGAGTTAACTGGTTTTAGTGATGTAAATGTTTTAGTTTTTTTTTAGTAATGAAATCTTTTGATGATAGAGAAAGACCCACTGTGTTTTTTCACATCTGGGTTTTACCAGACCGTACTCCAGCATAGGGGTAAATTTAAATAAGAATAGTATGATAAGATTGCAGAGTAGTAGTTCTTTATCTATTTTCAGAAAAGATATTTTATTGACAGTTGTATGAGTTTTTAATCAGAAACTACTTCCTTGAACTGTATTTTGCTTTCAGAATTTTTTTATTGAAAAGAATAAATAGGAGAGTAGATTTTAGACTATATTTATTTACTGTTTTAACCTTCAGTTCTTTCTTCTAGATTAGAATAATTTTTATTACTATATGTATAATAATAAACTGAAAGTAGGAATAGTTATATACTGATTAGATACTACTGTCAAATCAATCTGGTCTAGATTTTGTAAGTGTTTTGTGATGTATTCATTTCATTATTTTCCTTCTTTTTATTTGGAATTGAGCCCAAACAAGTTCCAGAGCTATTACTTTCTTTTTATTTAGAATATGAACAAGGTTAATATTTGTGCTTATAAAATAAAACTCTGGATTGAGTTAATTAAATGCTGTATATATATATCATAACTAAGAAAAACAAATTAATTACAACAGAACATAGATAGTATAGCATAGATTACACAAGAATCAAATAACAAGTACTATTATTGATATATTTACAAAATAAACTAAGAATAATAATGCAGAGGCTAAAGGAATCACAGAGAAATAATATAGTTATTATAATAATAATAAGGTACTTTATTTATGCAATATAGTAATACTATTACTATTCATATAAAGTAGTATCCTTATTACAGTAAGTGTATTCTAGATCTATTTATACTGTCTGAGCTACAGGTAAACTGACAGTTCTTAAAACTATTGTAAAACAAAAGATATAAAAACCCTATATCATTAAAAGGGTATAAACTAAACATCTATAATTACAAATTCTTATTAACAAGAAAATTAAATTATAAATCAGGTACATAAAGCCTAAAAATAATATTACCTTTAAACAGTAATTTTTAAATAAAGAGGAACAGAGCTAATTCATCACTGTCAAATAGGGTTAAACCCTATAAAACCCTAATTATACAAGAAAATCAACAAACGGTGGAACTAACAGTATTTTACTCACAGCCGTATTATAAAATAAAAACAAAGTAAGCATTCGAATGTCCAATACTGCAAGTACAGAAGGAATGCAGAGAAAGGAAACATTATTTAAAACTTATATAATAACTGAGGGTAAAAAACCCTATCCATCCAAAATAATACAAAAGTAATGACTGTAAAACCCAGTCTTGTTTAATAACCCACGACTGTAATAAGAAAATTACACATGAAGGCTCACAGCTTGTTCATTACTTTAAACGCAGAAATTTAAACAAAACAAAATTTACAATCACGGCGAAAGCCAGAGAGCTCTGCAATAGAGCTAGGGTCTTATCCCAACGATGTTTAACAGCGAACAAAGAACCAAAATAACCGAAAGCATTGAGCGTTTAACAGGCCGCAACGACCAATCCCTCTTTACCCCATAAGGGTTTACACAAGGTGGATGAGCCATGGAGAAACCAGGGCTTACTGTAGCCCTTATCGCCGCAACCCTGTACTCCATGTGCTGACCGAGAAGAGAGGCAGACCGTATCTGCAAAATAAACATTCATCCGACTGTTAAATTTATATTAAAAGCAACGAGAGGAATATACAAGAAATGGGTATTATCTTTAAAAAGGAAATGAATAATCCTTTTACCTTAGCAACAGAAATGTTTGTCAACAGTAATGCAGCGACCAGCGATAGCATGAGACCAGCACGAGCAAGGAGTCTGCCCTTCAATGGCAAAAGAAACAGTGTTACAACACCCATGAACCACTGACAGCTGAGTACCCTCTAGTCATCTAACTGATGGAGTAGGTCAAACCCTAAGCTGAGTTGCTACTCTATCCAACAACGCATAGTAATGGTGCAAACTCAAACCTTAACATTTCGAAAAGAAAAACCACTCTCACTGGATAAAATGGAGGGAGATGGTAAGGTCAGACACAGTCAAGGGTTCGAGCTTAAGCAATGGAGGCAGCGAAGAAACAAACAAGAGCATGAGTAATGCATGAGGAGCAGAAGCACTACGAGACAGCCTTCACATTGGTGCAATGGGCAAGCTAACCAGGGAGGAGAAGCCATAGACATTCGCAACTCGACACAGGTGACAGAGTAACAGTGAGGCTGGTTTCTTCACAGAGGACGGACAATAGCCCGAAGGTGAGGGAGGATAAGGAGCTAGGTCTTGGAGAAGATTCTTATAAACTTGCAACGCATGGCCCAAACGAAGCCACGTCGCTTTACAAATAATTTTGCCACGGTGGGTGTGTTTCTATAGTTTCTTTGAGCTAATCATAAGAATCCGGAGTTGACAATCATTCGGTTGTCTCCAAGGTTAAACCTTAGTCCCGGCCGATTCAACCCTATCATTGGCACATTATAACAGGTGTTAGGTTGTTACTTAAACCTTGTTGTGGAAACTTACCATCGATACAAGGATAACAAATCTTTACGATACGTTATATTATATAATCACCATTGAAATGCAATCAAATGATAACACCATGTGCATCATGGGTACAACTAATACAATGGCAAAGAATCTTGTAACAAGATTTCATAGTTAATAAACCTTTGTTATAATCAACACTGTATCTAGAGTGGTAAGTGTAGTAACTTATCTTATTTATAAACTTGAAATGTCTAAGGTAAAGATTATAAGAGTACTCCTTAGAGTAAGACTTTAAACGTAATTTGTCATGGACTTGAATTATGAACCGTTCATCCTGGTGAATGACTACTTTGTCATTTAACACTTTATAGTCTTAATAGAATAGGTTGGTAACATTATTATAGGGAGGAAGTTTTATACATATAGTTAAGTAAGAAGGTTGGTTTTTTTTTTACAAGCATTCCACCAATTTTTATATTGTAATTATAGAGTATACTATTGGTACACTTTAAAGAGGTTGTAGATTCAACCATAGTAACTATGGTATTATAATGTTAACCTTTATGGTTTTGCCATAGTCATCTAACTTGGATACAAGCATACAAGAGGAAATGGCAACTAAATATTTTGATGAGTGCATCATCTGGATTAAATATCCTTAAATTTTAGAATTTTATCACATAGGAAGGTGAAGTCATTTAAGAGAAAGTTTATCAAAGTAAGGGTTAGACCTTGAAACTTGTACGAATCAGTGGTAATGTAAATAAGACCTGGTGTGACAGTATAAGTTTATTCTTATCATTGGATAGTTTAATTTTGGTAGCAGTAGATTGTAAACCCCCTTCTTTATACACTTTACAAAGTAAGAATATTTGTGCTTTCTTAAAACATAAACTATTGATTTTCGCATTCTACTTGTAAACAATCCTATTTAAAGATCTTTTGACACTGATAACTATGATAGATATCAAACAGTTCAGTAATCATAGGAATTATAAATCTATCTCTACTAGAATGAAGAACAGATAATGAATTTACCTCAGTAAGCATTGATATGTGCTTAGCTGCTACTGTCTTACTAAACTTTGAATTGCAAACAAACTTGTACATAAAGACTTTAGAATTTTTATTGCAGCAGCCAAATCTCTTTACCTGTAATCTGTAAAGAAAGAAGAAACTTTCTGCATTAGCTTGAAAGCTAAGTAAGCCCAGTTTTTCATGACAGCCCCACCTTATGTTCGCAAAAAGAAACAAGTCAGTAAACATAAAAGATCTGTCCTATCAATCTATGCAAATAACAGATGAATGTTAATAATAAGCTGATAACACTTAACTAATTAAATGATTAGTTAACTGCATTTATGTTAATATTATGTAAATTAAATTTTTTTAAATTTTTAGGAAAATTTGGGGTTTTGACATAAAGTCCCCACAGTTGTGGGGCCCTAGGGTTATTAGACTATCCTAGAGAAGTCCACCCTAGGTGAGTTATTGTAAGTCGGGGCAATAGTCCCCACCGTTGTGTTAAGGATAACGCTCCTTGTTGGTCGGAGGGGCAAAGTCCCCACAAGTTGTGGGGCACTAGGGTTATTAGACTCTCCTAGAGATGTCAGCTTTACTAAGTAATTGTTAAGTGAGGCTGACATGTTGGAGTGAACATTAAGTGAATGAAGGAATATAAATAGAGAGCGAGCCTCTCTATTTATCACACACACACTCACTCATTGGGGCACATGAGTGAGAGAGAAGTTGCTGAGACAAGAGAGAGACTACTGCTGTCGGGAGATCATCTTTATGTTTTTGGGTTTTGCTTTTGGTGCTGATTCTATCTCTGAGGAAGTTGCGAGGTTTTCTCCTTTATGGTTTCCCCGAGGAAAATCTTTGTGTTCATTGTCTCTTGTGTTTTATTGCTGTGCATGTTATTCTCTCAGTTAAAGATCCTAAGATCATAATGCTAGCTTGAATGATAAAAATCTAACATGGTATCAGAGCTAACCTGAGAAGAAGACATTGTGCAGCTGCAAAAGCTAGGGATTCTTACTTTTTGGGTCTCTCAATGTTGTCCTAGTAGAGATGGAAGGCATCTAGAAAGTTTCCATGAGATATGGATGAATGTTGTATTGGCTAAAATAATTGCATAATCATATATCTTGATGTATAAGAGTTTGCCATTATGAATATTCCTTATAAAATGTTTCTAACCATACAACTAATGCATTTGACTTGTAGGAAAGATCACGTACAATCACCTACAAGCAAAGAAGGATGAGACTTGTTCCGAAGAACAAGTAACAACAGTTCAGGATGAAGAATAATATGACGAATGCAGCGACATCATTGATGCAGAACCTTCCAACCATGAAGAAGTAACCAAGAAGAAAGGGAAAACCAGTTCAAGAAGAATGATGTCTAGGATGCAGTATCAATATGTGAAGGGAAGTTCATAGTTCCATCATGCAATAGATGGGAACATCGTGGGATACAAGGAAAGATTCGTAGCATGAGGCTTCTCACGAAAAGAAGGCATAGACTACGAAGAGATATTTGTAGCCAGTGGGAGTTGAAACACATACATGATGAGCTTGATGAAGATCTTAACCTTTTCTACAAGGTTGAATATGAAATTCTATACACTAGATGGATACATAGAATATTAGTAACATAGGAAGCTATTTGTCACTCCGGTATAGAATGTTTTAGTGCATAGAGTACGGAAGACAGAGGGAGTATGATGCTCCGCTTCAGAGGGAGTGACTACAGAATATCCTGAGGTTCGACATGGTATGATAGGATGGACAGAGTATTGAGGACTCTGGGCTTTACTAAGAGTAAAAGAGATTCCAACCTTTGCTTCAAGGTTGAAGGTGGAAGACCAGTGATGCTCCTGTTATATGTCAATGACTTGTTCCTAGCGGAAAAGAGGTTCCTTCCATGTCAGATGTGAGTGCTGAGCCATTCTGATGTGACTATAGGATTGGTTCCTACATGATCAGATATAAGGGCTATTGCCATTCTCTGAATGGAGGTACCTGGTCAGTTACTAGGAATACTCAGTCTAAGACTAAGGGCCATTCTGATATGACTGTGGGATGTAGTCCCACATGATCATATATAAGTGCAGGGCCATTTTGATGTGATTGAGGGATATGTTCCCACTTGATCATATATAAGGGTTGTTGCCATTCTGCCATGGTGAGAGGATTGGTTCCTTCCATGTCAGATGTGAGTGTTGAGCCATTCTAATGTGACTGTAGGATTGGTTCCTACATGATCAGATATAAGGGCTATTTCTATTCTCTGAATGGAGGCACCTGGTAAGTTACCAGGAACCCTCAGTCTGGGACTAAGAGCCTTTCTGACGAGTCATGGTTAGATGTAAGTGCAGTGCCTTTCCATAGATGGTATTAGGTGTGTCCTACCAGGTTGGTGAATGTGAGTGCTGTGCCTTTTCACAGGTGATAGTAGTTGTGTCCTATCATGCTGGTGAATGTAAGTGCTATGCCTTTCTAATGAGTCAAGGTCAGATGTAAGTGCAGTGCCTTTCCACAGATGATAGTAGTTGTGTCCTATCATGCCGGTGGATGTGAGTGCTGTGCCTTTTCACAGATGATAGTAGTTGTGTCCTATCATGTTGGTGAATGTAAGTGCTGTGCCTTTCTGACATGGTGTTGGATGTGTTCCTCTCATGGTTAGATGTGAGTGCTGGCCATTCTGACTTAGGGTCAGATATAAGCGCTGAAGAAGACCTACACAGAGGCTAGGCCTACAACTAGCATGAAAAAGGGTTGGATCTGTAGAACTTCATGTGATGAGAAGAATCATGAGATAGCACCAGTGATGTTGACCTAGTGATGATCCAGATCGAGTGATGATCTAGATCCAGTGATGATGATCCAACAGTGATGATCCAGATCAGGTGATGATCTAGATCTAGTGATGATGATCCAACAGTGATGATCCAGATCGAGTGATGATGATCCATATCGAGTGATGATCCAACAGAGATGATCCAGATCGAGTGATGATCCATATCTAGTGATGATGATCTAGATCGAGTGATGATCCAGATCCATATGAAGATTACTTGAAGATAAATATGACCTGAAGATGAAGATGACTTGAAGATGACGAGAACTCAATGATGATCCAGATGATACAGAGAAGAAGACTTGTGCTGATAAATTGTGTCGAGAGAATACCTTCCTAGTTAATAGGGAGTGTTGATGTAATTGTGACTTCGAAATGTATTCACTTGTATATCTTATGTATTGTACCCCGATGTTTATTCCAGGAAGTGTTTATAATGTAATTGAGTCATGTCATGCCCCGATGTTCCGATCGAGAGTTTCTATAATGTGAACAAGTCATGTCAAGTCATTGTGGGTAACCCTCCTATTGATCAAGGGTTAAAGTCCCTGCAGTTGTGGGGCCCTAGGGTTATTAGACTATCCTAGAGAAGTCAACCCTAGGTGAGTTACTGTAAGTTGGTGCAATAGTCCCCACTATTGTGTTAAGGATAAACCTCCTTGTTGGTCGGAGGGGCAAAGTCCCCACAAGTTGTGGGGCACTAGGGTTATTAGACTCTCCTAGAGATGCCGACTCTAGTAAGTAATTGTTAAGTGAGGCTGACATGTTGGAGTGAACATTAAGTGAATGAAGGAATATAAATAGAGAGTGAGCCTCTTTATTTATCACACACACGCTCACTCATTGGGGTGTATGAGTGAGAGAGAAGTTGCTAAGACAAGAGAGATACTACTGCTGTCGAGAGATCATCTTTATGTTTTCGGGTTTTGCTTTTGATGCTGATTCTATCTCTGAGGGAGTTGCGGGTTTTCTCCTTTATGGTTTCCCTGAGGAAAATCTTTGTGTTCATTGTCTCTTGTGTTTTATTGCTGTGCATGTTATTCTCTCAGTTAAAGATCCTAATATCATAATGCTAGCTTGAATGATAAAAATCTAACAAATGTCTACATTAATGTAATGAAAATGAATCGATAATTATACAAAATGCTTGAATTTACTTGTCCTTTAAGTTGTTTCATAATGACCACTTCGAACTCATTAGTTGTAATAACTAGCATTCAACGACATTAATGCCAAAATGCTCATTGCTAGAAAGAAACTAACAACTCTCAAGCTTACTCCAACATTCACCAAAGTCAAATTGAAGCAATGTATTTGATACCTCCCATAATGCCATTTCACAGTCATCATATGAATAGTTCTTTTCAAATAAGGGAGGGAAACCAACGTAAAACAAAGTTGCCACTGGAAACACAATGTGTCTAATTCACTTGAGTACCAAAAAACAGTCTGTAAATTTCCTGAACTGCATCTAAGCAAAAAATAATATCACACTCAAACAAGATTAAGTCTTGACACTCTAAACCTCTACAAACTTAGGTTTGAAACTACAACAAACTATCTCTGAGAGCAACAACTGAGGAACAATGCCTATCATAGAAAACCAATTTTATTGAAAATAATCAAACCCATAGCAGACCCTTATTTTCATCAAGGTGGCCCCGTTTGCAGATATAACACTGCTCCACACATTTTGCACTGAAATTTCCACACTACTATGGAAGCAGTGGTCATGGATAGTTATTCCTTGTGGTTCATCTCCAATACAACATGCTCCTAGAGAAGTAATATTGGTTGTGCCAATATTTATCTAAGTATTTTGGGTTTGCTCCTCATGTATGTTCTATTCTTAAGACGCTTTTTCCTTTATTCACATTTTTAACAGGCAGCTTAGTCTCTACATGAAGCATTGGTCATGGATACTCTAAGAAGTTAATATATTTTTTTCAATTTAACCTGATATTTCAGTGTGGATAAAAATTAGGTTAATCCTTAATTGTTTAGTTTGTTAATCTCTCACAAATGCCCTAACATTCAGGTATTAAAAAAAATCCTCAAATATAAGGGGTAAAGTTTAGATTGAAACAAACCAAGACATTTAAAAAAGTTCAGTTAGAATTGTTCAAAGCCATTAGGTATATAAAGTAAGTTTTACTTTATTTTAGGAATCACTTTAATTAGAATGGAATTATTTTGGTGATTATTGTTTGACCAAATTTTTTAACATATTTTTTGTGGTTTTAAGTAGAAGCTTTATGTTTATTCAAAACAATTAATCAAATATTCCTTCCTTCAGGCCACAAAAAAGTAAAACATGATCAAAGTTTTACAATGATTTCTGGTAGCGAAACAAGGCCATGAATATGATGATTCTCCAACAAAAAGTTCAGACATGATTTAAGTTTTGCAAAATTTAAATTCCATGCATTATGTAATGATCAATTGATTTTGTTTTACTCTAAATTTTGAGAAAATTTCAATAAAATTAGAATGTTCCCTAAATTTGAATCCTTATATTAAGAATAAACACCAATTTTCCAACATTACCCAAATAATTTACAATGTTAAAACACCATAATAATTTACTATCAGTTTAATACCAATTAAAATGGGTGCATACATATTAATATATATTCTGTTTACATTCTTGAAGATTGTAAGCGTGGCGTTTTTTTGTCAGTTGGAAAGCTTTCCACCTCTTCAAACCCTCCTCTGCATGGTTAGTGAGCAAGTGGCAGTTGGAAGAAACCAAGCTTGACAATGCTCTGCCATGGAAGAAAATTACAGATTTTATGTCAGGAAAGCATGCCATCTCTTCAAACCCTCCTTTGCATGGCATGTCAGTGAGTAAGTGGCAGTTGAAGGAAACCAGACTTGACATTGCTCTACCATGGAAGAAAATTACAGACTATGCCTTGATGCTCTAAGAAATGCTTACAAGATCGCAACATTATCATTGTGTTTGTATTTAAATTTAAGTGAAATTTTAGGCCTCAGATTCTGTGGACGAATTGGAGAAATAGTTATATCTTGTTCAAGGTAATAATTGTCGTGAAAGAACCAACCAACTTGTTCTCTTGGTTGCTGTGAAGAATGAATGAATTTTCAGGGAGCCATTGTGGGATCTCATGGAATTCATGTTTAATGCCCATAAATCATATTTAAATGGGTAATTTATCTAAGTTCTTTGACAACTCGAATTCAAATTTTCATGGAAAGGAATGAAGATAAATACCCATAAATACCTGCACTGGAGCATGTGAAACTAAGGGAGAATGCCCTTTAAAATCTTTCTTTGTATCCTCAATAAATATTTTCGATGGATAATCCTCAACAAGTCCCAAAAGAAGTATTGCATAAGCTCTAACTACATAAACAAAGTCACAAGAAGTTGTATGAAATTGTATCAGTGCATGGAGAGGCCATGGCGGTTCTAACCTATTTAGAGGAATTCAAAACAAGGTCTAACCCTAGATTCATATCATGTAAATGAATACAATGATTAAAATACCATATTTGTCATGAGGTGAGGATGCACACCTAAACATGTCCCAATAGCACTCAATCCCTTGTGGTAGAGGTGCGAAGGCATCCTTTGCAAAAATATTCAATAAACAGGACCCAATGAAGGCTCACCATTTTGTGCTCCCTTTCCCTCTTCGATCTTCACCACAAAAAGCTCGATCTTTCCATCTTGAAGAAACAATTACTTCCCCGTTCCTTCACGGCTGTTGCCAGTGAAATTTTGCAGAAAAATTATGTAGGCCCTAAAAACTCGAGACTATGGAACACACTTCGTCGTGGTTTGGGCAAGATGAGACCAACACAATTGATTTCACATTAAAGACACTGCATTTTTTGCATTAAATCACAACAACAGTTTTAGCCACCTATCAAAGTTAATTTGAGATCAGAGTACTGTCCTTGGCTCAAAACTGTGGGCAGCTAGGCTTGACCTGAACTGTTTTAAGCCAAAACATAGTGAAGAAAAACAACATTTATCAAGAACATCATCATGTCATGGTGTCATGTGTGCCTGTATGCTGAAGCATGATATAATATGGAGGAAGAAGCCTAATTACCTATAGATGGGTCTAATATGGTAGGGCCTGCTTCTTTATTAAGGTCAATAGCAACTCCCCATTTGGGTTGTTGCTCACTTGCCATCACGATCCCAGTTTAATCTAACTACCAACACTGTTTCCTGCTAAACACGAAACCTGTCTTCAATCTATGTAGGAAACAACAGATTAAATATGATCTCCTACAGTTTGTAAGCTTGAAGAAATAATTTATGTGTGGTGTCGAGCCTGAAATTCGAAGATATACAGTAAGAACGTGGAGGCCATGCAAACATTGATGTGTTTGAATTTCCATCAGTGATGCCACATTGCATTTCACCGTCGACTTGCACATATTCCATCACCTAAATATTTGAAACAACCTGCTAGCCATAAATAGTTTAATAATTACTTAACGCCGTCAAAGTGGGAAAGCATTCCCGAGACAGATTTAGCCCAATCAGAGTTTAACAAATTAATATTATTTAAAAAATTCATATAAATAATTATTTTGAACTATATACAAGCCACCCAAAACTATTGACTGAGGAAAAATTTATAGACTCTATGAGCAAATTAATAGGGGGTGACTGATTTATATATATTCCCTATCAGGGACATAATAATATAAATGCATGGCATTGATTAGTATTGGTTCAACATTTGCAATGTGTTAATTAAATAATATAAATGCATGGCATTGATTAGTATTGGGTGAACACTGTGTGTTGAATTAAACACATAAATACTTATGCATCAGGGTTTGTTATAGTGTTGGTAATTATATATTTATTATGCACAGGTAGTTGTATGGTGAATGCATAATGTATTAATAGTATGCAATGGTAATTGGTAGTTGTATGGTAATTTTTTTTTTGACTAGGGGAATCGTCACCTGGGGTCGGGCTGGTACTCGCGTGACACGAGGTCCAAGGATCCATTCCCGCTACCACTATAAACCTAGGTGCCCCAACCCGCTGCAAGACATGGGACACGGTTAAACCTGGGTGGGATTGATCTCGTGACCTCCAATTTACAAACAACTTCATTACAACGGAACCGCCAATGAGCCACACCTGTGCAGGCTAGTTGTATGGTAAATTTATAAATAATATTTATGGGTTATTGTATGGTAAATAACAATATGCATTGGTAATGGTATATACAATGTTTTGTAATTATATTACATTGAGTAGTAAATTGCATACATTTATTACCATGTGTTGGATTGAAATACCACGTAAAATAGTGGTATTAATATATAAACAATGTATGCAATATATTGATAGTTAATTGTATAAATAATATGCACTAAATAAGCATTAGAATTAAATAGTGAATGCATATGATATGTACAGATATGCATTGGATTTGAAATACCATATGTTGGATTGTTATACCATGGGCTGGGAAATGAGGGGCATAGCCCTAATCCCTTTACAATAATTGCTTTTATTAAAGTGAATGCACCATATATGCATTGGGATTGCATAGTGTTTACATATTTTATGTATTAGAAATGGAATGGGATTGCATGATAGATTGCATATTGTATGCACTAGAATGGTATAGCAGGTGCACATTATTGGAATTGAGTAGTGCTTTCTTATTATATGCCTTCAATTGAATATTATATGATATGGGTTCATGTACCTTAATGTTGATGAATATGGGTATATGAGAGGAGGAATGATCTGAAGTCAAAGTTTCCCTTAATAAGTCATGTACTCTTATGTATGTTCTTGAGATGTGGTAAAGGTCTTGTTGAGATGTAGTTCCTGTAATTGATGTTAATGTGTAAGCTGTTGGTCTTGCCAAGTTGGTAGCTGCAAGACATAACATGTTTGTACAATGGTCAATGTTGCATATATTAGAATTTGTTTATATTGTTGTGATGTACCTAGAGCTAATATGTTGTTACATGTAGGTTTTGTACTTAATGTTGATATGTAAACTAATATTCCTAAATGGTCTTGCCAAGCTGAGAAGCCACAAGATGGTAAGAGATTGTACCATGAAAATATTGTTTTATACTAACATGGATGATCAAGTTGTATGATGATGTTCCTCATACTAACATGTTGTTGCATGTAGGATATGCATATGCATATGGTTAAATGGTCATGTGTTTAAGATGTTACATGCATACACTCAACACCTATCTTATGATCATGATGTTGTCTGACTCTAGCTTATAAAGTTGGCATCATTCTAAGTGCAATTAGTTATGGTATGGTTCTAAAGTAAATGTGCATCATATATGTGTGTATATGTAATGGAGTTAATAAAGTAAGTGATGATGCCTTAAGAGCATGATGCACAGAGATGTATGATAAAAGTATAGCCATGTTAATTATATATGAGTTATGCTTGTGGGACTTGTTCCTCTCATGTAAAATAATATGCACGTTAGCCTAGCCTTAAAGATGTAATAATGTTATTATTTGATGCATGCCCTTGTTGTGTAGGGACATGAGCGCTAAATGAATGGTGTTGTTGTTGCAATACAACTTAAGAAAATATTAACCCTTTCTTTTTGAAAGGAAACTTTTTCAAGCTAACTGCTACATATTGTGCACCTTTGAGATCTGAGCTTGGATAGGTCCCATTGCTTATGAGCTTGCATAAAAGTGCATATTGTATTTCATGTATCTTGTTGAAAAGTATATAACTGATACTAATCATGTGGTTGATTGGAATGTGATTTCAGGTAGAACCGGAAGGGGATTTTTTTGGTACAACCAATTTCCATATTGGGTAGAAAAGTTAAGCTGCTCCAGTCCATTTTTTGTCTCTTTCCAATATAGCACATAAATCCTTGGACGAGGGTGGTGATATCCCTAGGGATTGTGTAGTGAGGGGAGTCACAACTCATCAGGTAGTGTATATGGAAGAGAAAGTAGACGATGGAGGAATATTTGGGAGGTGGAAGATGATACGAGGGGGGCATGCCCTCATATTTTTGAAATTTTGTAAAGGCATGTATGTAATAAGTATGCATCGAGGACGATGCATTGTTTTAAGGGGGAGGGGAATGCAATACACCGAATTTTAAGCCCAAGACATATGTAATTGTTATTTGTTTATTATTGTGGCACTAGGTGTTTTTTTTTAACATAAACTATTGAGGAACTTTTTATAAAAAATGAGTAAATAAATATTACAATAGATTGGACACTGACTGCTCCCAGAGGAAGACCAAGTCCAATGCTCCTTATGCTTCCTTTTTCCATTCTATTTTTTTCATCACCATTTCCTATTCTATGCGTGCTGAAACTACTTATAAACTTCCCAAGTAGGAGGATACAAAAGCAAAACATTCAAAGGATGAGAAGGAAGGGTTCACCATAAAGGGATCCAGTTTCTCTCATAATCCTGCTAATCACATAACAAGTTTCTGCACTCTAGATCCACTCCCTTATTGGCCATACTATCTGATTGTTTGTTATTTTCTCTCAATACATGAAGGAAGTTGATCCCCCTCGTCCTATGAATCCTCCTCCACAGCTAACATAAGTCGGATCATGCTGTGGTCCTGCTGCTGGACCCTGTGTTTCTGATTGAACTCTGTACAGGTCTTGCTTGCTCCCGACCATGAGATCATAGGCTCGACAATCGTGTTCGTCATGGCCTACGGACTTACAGAAGATGCAGTATAAGTTCTTGGGTGTCTATACGTACTTCTGAAGTAGAGGGCACTGGTGAGGTAGATGTCCTCTTGTTTTGCATATTTCACACCACGGCCCATGGGTATGTGGTAAGGGGTTTGGAGCCCCGGTTGCTATATATTCTACAAAGACTGGACAATTATCTTTAGTATGGCCTTGTGCTTTACACTTTATGCACCATATGTCTTGCACAATCTCTTTCCCTTTCTTAAGCTCATGCATATGTATCGTGAGATTAGCCAGCTGGTTTTGCAGGTTTGTCATACCTGTGCTGGTTTTAGCTAGAGGTGAAGCCTCTAGTTTCATCGCCATCTCCAACGTGTCGTCCTGCGTCTGGAGTTTCTACTGCATTAATGGTAGTCTGATGTGAGGGAGCAGTGCTACAATAAACCATTCCTTATGCTTCTCCGACTCAAACTCAAAGCTGACTTGGTCTATAAGGGCTTTAAATTTCTGATCGAAGTCCCACACTGACTCTGTAGGTAACTGTTTGATGTCTTTGAGCTCT
>LPNX010602665.1:7254-47332 GCA_001517045.1 Pseudotsuga menziesii
GGCTAACCAAGTGAACAGCGTAGGAAATGTCTGGGCGAGTAACCGTGAGATAGATGAGACTACCGACCAATTGTCTATACAAAGTAGCATATGGAAGAGATTCACCATCATTAGCAAGAAGCTTAACATTAGGTTCAAGAGGAGAAGTGCATGTTTTGCTGTCAGTCAAGCCCGCTTTGGAAAGCAAGTCAGAAGCATACTTAGCCTGAGAGAGATAATAACCATCTGAACCCGAAGTAACTTCAAGGCCAAGAAAGTAGTTAAGCTGCCCTAAGTCCTTCATCTCAAGATTCTGACTCAGAAAATGCTGAAGATCTTGAAGACCCGAGAGATCATCTCCTGTAATGATCATGTCATCAACATAAAGAAGGATAAGAATAGTACCAGCACCAGTTGTCCGAAGAAAAAGAGCAGAGTCATATGCACTAGGGACAAATCCTTGTTGAGCAACAACGCAACTAAATTTTGCAAACCAGGCTCAGGGAGCTTGTTTAAGACCATAGAGAACACGACGAAGACGACAGACTTTGTGAGGAGGATGTTCATAGCCAAGTGGAGGATGCATATAAACTTTCTCAGCAAGATCACCATTCAAAAAGGAATTTTTGACATCCATCTGAAACAGTTTCCAATGACGCACAACAGCTATGGCAAGCAAATATCGAACAGAGGTAAGTCGAGCAACAGGAGCAAAAGTCTCCTCATAGTCAATACCATACTCCTGAGAAAAACCCTTTGCAACAAGGCAAGCTTTGTATCGTTCTACCGATCCATCTGCTCGAGTCTTGATTTTGTAAACCCACTTACATCCAACTGCAGACTTGCTGGAAGGAAAATCCACCAGGTCCCAAGTATGAGTTTTGGTGAGGGCATCGAGTTCATTAAACATAACTTTCTGCCAAAGAGGGTCAGCACTAGCCTCACGATAACTGTGAGGTTCATGAAGAGTAGCAAGGGCATAAAAAAATGATAATCATGAAGATGAGAAGGAGGGGCTCTTACTCTAGTGGAGTGACGAAGTTCATTTACCTGGATGGACTCAGGGGCAGTTGATGTAACAGTAGTATCAACAGCTTCACGTGTAACAGGAGTATCAACAGACGTATCAGTTGAATCAGGAACAGTCGAAGAAGGAACGTCTGAGGAGCTTGGCATCTCTACAGAGAAGTCAGGGACTAAAGCAATAGATGGATCAGTAAAAACATGAGCATAACTCGAAGAAGACTGCGAAAAAGGAGAAATACTCGTAAACATCTTATGTTCCCAAAACTCCACATGACAAGAAACACGAAGACGTTTGGCTATGGGATCATAGCAACGATAACCTTTTTGAGTGAGACCATAACTAAGAAGACAACAGAGTCTGGATCATGGTTCAAGTTTGGTGCGTTCTTGTGTAGGAAGGGTGGCAAAACAAACATAGCCAAAAACTCGAAGCAAGGAATAGTTAGGGTCTTTACCATAGAGAAGCTCAAAAGGATTTTTATTGTGGATAGTGGGTGAGGAAACATGATTGATAGTGTAGATAGCAGTAAGAGCAGCTTCACCCCAAAAGCGTTCTAGAAGAGAAGCAGAAATGAGAAGTGCTCTTACCGTATCTAGAATATGACGATGTTTACATTCAGCTCGAGCATTCTGTTGAGAGGTGTAGGGACAAGAATGATGTGAGACTGTCCCATTTTGTTGTAAGAGGGTGAGAAACGACTTAGCTTTGTATTCCATAGCATTATCTGAACGAAAAGTTTTAATGGTACGAGAAAATTGAGTTTGCACCATTTTGAGAAAATTTTGGTAAACATCTCTAAGTTTAGACCGACGCTGCAAAAGATAAATCCATGTATAACGACTATAATCATCCACAAAGATAACAAAATAATGAGATCCCCCCTCAGTTGGAATTAGGGTGGTACCCCAAATATTAGAATGGACTAAATCAAAGGGTGCAAAAGAAAAAGATTCACTTTTATTAAAGGACAAATGTGTTTGTTTTCCAAGATGACATGAAACACAATCAAATGACTGAAAATTGGCTGAACCTAGATGACCTTGAGAGGCCAAGAACTGGACTCGTGGAAGCGAGGCATGACCCAACCAGGCATGCCATAAACTAGAAGTGACAGTGATAGTAGCGACGGAAGTCATTGTGTAAGAAGGAATTTGCAGATGTGAATGCTCGAAAAGACGTCCAATTTTACGGTCTGTCCCAATTAGCTGACTCGTCTGTGAATCCTGTACATCTACACCCTTGTTAGAAAATATCAGCTCAAGACCCAACTCACAGAGTTGTCCAACAGAAAGAAGATTTAAGGATAACTTAGGAACAAGATAAGTATCACCAACAAATAAATTAGAGGTAGAAACAGACCTTATGTGACTAATAGGCATTTGAGAACCATCGACAGTGTATATGGCGGGATTGGGAGAGAGAGCAGTTTTCTAGGAGAAAATAGTGGAATCAGATGTCATGTGATTACAACATGCAGAGTCTATAAGCCACTGAGATTTACCTGGGGTGACAGACAAAGTAGTTGATGATTGGGATAGAACCTGGTGAATTAAATCTTTAACGTCTGCTATAGTGAGAGATGTGGCCTGAAGTGAAGTCTTAAGTGCAGAAGAATCAGAAGAAGTGACCGCGGCTGTCTGTTGGGAAGCTGCTGCTTATGATACTGGAACTTGCGACATTCATTGATGGTATGACCATTACGTTTACACCATTTGCAAAAACCAGTCTTGGAAGTGGATTGGAATGATGAATGTCCAACATAAGACGAAGAAGCACCATGAGGAGCAGCAGCCATAACCATGTCAAAAGATTGCATCTTCATGGTGGAACATCGAGTTTCTTCAGAGATAAGTTCAGCAACTACAGCTTCCAAAGTCGGAAGTGGTTGACGATGAAGAAGAGAAGCCCGAGTAGATTCAAAATCATCCCAAAGGGCCATCATAAAGTGTATAAACTTTCGTCGATCAAGCCAAGTTGCAAACTTTTGAATGTCTTTAGAACATTCCAACTTAGGGTCTGCGGCAGATAATTGTTCCCAAAGGTGGTTAGTTTGTGAATAAAAATCTGCAATAGACCGACCTGGTTCTTGACGCATCTGATAGAGTTTAGCTTCCAGTATTCCAATGAAGCATCATAGGTGCAGTTGTATCTTTTTGCCAAAAAATCCCAAGCCACTTTAGCATTCCCAAGTCGAGGAAGAAGACTATGGATGGAGGGAATGGAAGTGTTAATGAACCAAGACAGGATCTTGTAGTGAATACTGTCCCATTCTTCTAGTCGTGATGCAAATGCATCTTCTGTCTCCTCAGGTTTAGGGGCTGCTCCAGATACATAACACCATAAGCAGCGTCCTTTTAAAAAAACCTCCATGTTCTGAGACCACATACTATAATTGGACCCATCCAATATCTGATCAATAGGGTGAACAATCGAATCGAGATTCGAGGTAGATTGCGACATTTTGAAGCTTCAAATGCAAAAAACATACCATAAGAATGAAATCAGGAAAAAAAAATGAGTAGGAAACACCTGATACCATGAAGAAATAAAGAAGGAAAACAGAGGTATTGAAAGAATTCTGTATTTTATTGTGTGTCTAAATTGTACATAGGGGCTTCTATTTACAGGAGGAGAGCTATAAAATATATGTAACATAAGCAATGTGGGACTAAATATTCTAACAAAATGCATCCAGTTTCTGAAATGCAAAAGGATGAGGACAACATCAAAGATATAAGATTGCTTGCTGCTAATTATACTGCTATTACTGGTAAGAACGACAAAGAAATCTATGCACCCGCACACAGACAACACTTGTACTATTACCTTAAGTACAATTTGGTGAATAATATAATCATAGAAGCTCATGTTATGAGGATCTGTGTATGTGAATGGGATGTAGTGCACAGAATAATTGAGTGGTTTAATGGCCACTTCAAACACCTTCACGCAGAATCCCCCAACAATGAAGTTTGTTCCGTTTCTTTCAACTGAAACAAATTCAGTGAACGTTGTCCTCCAAGGCACGCCTACTCTCAATATTCTTGCGCCTGGGGAAGTCATAGAGAATGATGGTATGGGGTGATTCTCTGCGTGTATATTCTCATAATAAGCATGCAAGGTAATAACAAAAATCAGGCGTGAAATCAATTAAAACAACTCCCATTGCTAGTCGTAAGTCAAGACCTACTGCTTGTAGAGAGCAATTTATAAGGTTAGGTACTTGGATTCAAAATTAAATTTGTAGTCTCACTTGGAATACGCGTAAATTAAATTTATTTTTGGAGTCTCATACAAAGCAAAATCGCCATTAGAGATGGTACACAGAGAAATTTTGTGTGGACCTATGTAAATACCTCCTTTGAATGGTAAGGTTTATTTTATGTCTTTAGGTTACTGCCTGTAGGTTACTGTTATCTGCAACAGTGAGCTGCAACACTCCTGTAGTTGTTGATTTGGGTTTAAGTGGTGTAAGTGTTGCTGAAACACAGAGTGACACTCCCCTACCTTTCCCACATTTTTTAGGAAAGTTTGGAATCTGAAGAGAATATACAAGTCGATTCTTATTCACTGGAAGGATTCCCCATTACGATAGACCCAATATGCATTACCATTTTACCTTTACCGCATCCCACATCCATGCATTACCCATCTTTTGGATTCTCTACCTGCTACAGATAGTACTGCATCGTCATGAAGATACAAGAGCTCTTTTAGATGGAGCAAGAGGCTCAGTTCACCATTCAATTCGAAGGGCCTATTTTCATTAAATCCAAGGATTAAAGTTTTCGTTTCTCAGGAGGGGATCATCATCTTCAACCAATTTTCCTTTAATGTTTGCACTTTCACCTACTAGATATTACTACAACAACATCAGTCGTTCTACAACATACATGCTATGGGGATTACAGGCATGCATGTTTGACAAGAGGGGGGGCCTGACTCCTCCACTTATCAGAGCTGGGAGAACGAGATCATCAACCATATTTTAATCCATGACAAGTCCGTTGTTCGTGAAGAGATTGTTCTCTGTATTTACATCCAGCAGGCTCAGCAATTAATAACTCCGGGTAGTCAACCCTGTCGTCACGGATACGATATACGTTGACAGTATGTGGACACAAGGGAGGCTCAACCATGAATAACTTCTAGTGGTAACCTTGTTGTCATAGATACGATATCATACGATATGAATTTTGTGTACATGGGGAGGCTCTTCACATGCCCTGTCTATCACATGCCGAAGATTAAACCTATAGAAAAACAACCCCTTAAATAACACTTTTGGTGTAACTATTTGGATTTAAAATTAAAATTATTATGTTTATGTTGTTAATAAATCTTTTTTATCGTCAATTTCAACTATTGATAAGAAAAGGCATTGATTAAAAAATAAAAAATTACATAGTAATATACATGTTAACAAGTTCATCCAAAGGACCACTGGAACAGGTTACCACGTAACCCTCGTTTACATTACGAGTCATTTTACAAATTTTCTAACAATCAAATATCAAATTACATTCATTTAAGATAAAGACAAGTATATATAATAATCAAATATCAAATTACATTCATTAAAGATAATACCAAACCTAAACTAGTGGATTGTTATACTTCTACTGCAATCACGTGGATTGATATTTCAAGAAATGGCATGACATGGCATTTGCAAGTGATTGTGTTCTCCTCAGAAAACGAATTTTGTTTGTTCCAAGCTACCGCCATATCCGTCGCCGGGAATATAGCCTCCTCCACCATGGCCGGAAGAGCCTTTCAGGAATAGTTGCTGCTGCGGCCGACTTAGAAGTAATCCATTTCCTTTGTACCAAGTAAAACAACAATACTACGACTGCAACCAAACCTAATATAAGAAAAAGGCCCCAGAAGTGTTTAACATGAAGCTGGCTGCTGGTTCCCGACTGATCACTATTTTTGCTGCAATCAAAGTCATGGTAAGGCAACCATTGATTTTGTAACGTGTGCAGTTGCCCATTTTCTGTTGGAAAATGTAATTAATTCGCAGATCTGTATTTGATCTCCAGCCGACTCTATCAGATTCTGGATAAGCCACGATCTTGTCTGTCAGTCTGACAAGAAGGAAAAGTCCACATGTAGGCAGCGTAACTGAGTCGAATTTATTTCAGAAGTTAAGTTGTTAGGTAGACAGTTATTGCAGTGTTTAATGCAAAGTAAGTCCGCAAGTAAGTCGGTTTATGCTGAAGTAATTTTCAGATTGCCTATAAATAGAAGAAGCATTTTGTAATTTAGTTTACACACAGACAGAAAGAGAACACGAACAGAACAGACACACACACAGAGAACAGGAACACAGACACAAAGGAACTCCGGGTGAGAAAGAGAAGTTGAAGCTCAAGCTTCTGTGCATTTGATTTAGCCGAAGAGCTGAAGCTCTGTAAATGGGCGAGTTTGTAACAGACAAGTTTGTATTACTTTGTATTTCCGCATAGTTGAATATATGAAATAGTTTGTGGTTGAATTCATGATTATTTGGCCGCTCATATTTCTAGATTTACTTCTGTAAATGTCTTTTACTGTTACTGATAAGTAAAAGAACAAGAACCCATAAAAATCTCACGGCGTGAAAGTTCCAGGTTTTACCGCACCTTGTTCCGCTCAAATATTCCTACATATTTGGGCATATGTTTTCCATAAGTTATTTGGATTTGTAAATGTGGTCATTTTACTTCATCTTACGCACAGGTGAAAAGTATTTGTAAAATTCTTAAGTCTTTAGACTAAGAATCATATTCTATCAATCTAGTCGCATCAAGCACCAAACTTGATCGCAGAGAAATTGATCGCATCAGGCATCAACTTGATCGCAAAAGAAGTTGATCGCATCAACTTGATCGCACATAAGTTGATCGCATCAACTTGACCGCCGCATCAACTTGATCGCAGATAAGTTGATCGTAGGGATCAACTTGATCGGAGTGATTGCACCACAGATAAGTTGATCGCAGATAGCAGATAAGTTGATCGCAGGGATCAACTTAATCGCAGATCACAGAAAAGTTGATCGCACCAAATTTGATCGCATCAACTTGGTCGCACCAACTAGTTGGTAGCAGTAAAAAGGGTGGTCGCAGTAAAAACAGGTTGGAGTTAAAAAGTGAAAATTATTTTCTTTTAAATATTGACTGATCACTAAACCCAAGTTTAGTGGGCTCGGTTTTGGCTATCATTTTCTGCGAACTCTAGTATTCTCTTGCAAATGTCCTTTACCACTTCATAATGCATGCGATCAAACGCCTGCCGGGAGCAGCCTATTAGTATGCAAAATTAAACACCTAAATAATATTTTCTATGAATATATTTGGGTGACTGAAATCAAATTACAGATCCAATATCACTTACGAATCCCCAGTTTAGAGGGGTGAACGTTTGGCTAACCAACGCGAGACGACTGCAATGTTTGGCCACAAAGGATTTCATGTATGGAAGTTCGTCTACAACAGCACCCACATCGCCTCTAGATAACACGTTATAATCAGTAAGAGCCACTAGTCTGTGATTGGGGATTCCGTAGTATTCTATAAATGACTCTGTGGGTGCGAATTTCGGCGGATACCCAATTCTTACGTCGCTCGTCGCCACACTTCTGATGTCTTTAAGTGTTGGCTCTAAACGTGGTGCTGTCAGAATAGCCGATAAATTTGCTGTATAGCACGAATACAGAACTCCAAAAACAAAAAGCCACGCCACAACCACTATGCGGGCCATAACAGTTCGAATATCATCTGCTATCCCGATTCAATTTTTCGATTAGAAAAAACATTGAAACAGGAAAAAAAAGGAGTAGAATCCAGGAATTTGTGATACACAATAAAGACTGGAACTTACCCTGATTGCTGAGCCAAGTTGAGAAACCGAACCTGCACACAAACTAATCTTGGTAAATATAGTGCGTTTTTTAAGCTGTTGCATGGCCGCCTTGACTGTTTTGTACATATAAAATAGGCCATGGCCTAAGTTGTTACTTACCACAATACGTTTCCAAATTGCTTGCTTGGCTGCCCTTGGAAACGTGGATTTTTTCTGCGCTCCAAGAGATAGACCACCATTCCTCCCGAGAAGAAAAGCCCCACTGTTAGTAGCCACATTTCAGCGGTGAAAGGCTTGAAAAAGGCCCAGCCAAAACTAATGATATCCTGATCTTTCAATGGAACTACTGCCACTAAACCAGAATCTAAGAAAGGTTGCGAGAATAGTACTTCTTGAGAACGTTTTGATGTGATGGTGAAGTCTCCAACAACTGCATCCAGTTTCTGAAATACAAAAGGATGAGGACAACATCAAAGATATAAGATTGCTTGCCGCTAATTATACTGCTATTACTGGTAAGAACGACAAAGAAATCTATGCAACCGCACACAGACAACACCTGTACTATTACCTTAAGTACAATTTGGTGAATAATATAATCATAGAAGCTCATGTTATGAGGATCTGTGTATGTGAATGGGATGTAGTGCACGGAATAATTGAGTGGTTTAATGGCCGCTTCAAACACCTTCACGCAGAATCCCCCAACAGTGAAGTTTGTTCCGTTTCTTTCAATTGAAACAAATTCAGTGAACGTTAACCTCCAAGGCACGCCTACTCTCAATATTCTTGCGCCTGGGGAAGTCATAGAGAATGATGGTATGGGGTGATTCTCTGCGTGTATATTCTCATAATAAGTATGCAAGGTAATAACAAAAATCAGGCGTGAAATCAATCCAACAATTCCCATTGCTAGCCGTAAGTCAAGACCTAGTGCTTGTAGAGAGCAGTTTATAAGGTTAGGTAGTTGGAATCAAAATTAAATTTGTAGTCTCACTTGGAAGACGCGTCTACGGTAATCTTTTATATCAAAATCACATGGAGATGAAAACGATACTTTGTTGAAATATTAACACTCTGTTCCTACCGCTTTACATAAAAAGTTTGTTTAAATCAATTTACTTTATAAAAATAAAATTGGTTAACAAAACATAAAATAATTTTGTTATGATGATGGTTATTATGGTTCACTAAAATCAATTTTGGTTAACTAGTCTTAAATTTTTTTTTTGTAAAAAATCATTTGTTTTGGATTGAATATTTGTTTTTGGTTAAAGAGTCTCTTGATTTTATTTATATAATTGTATTTCATTGTCATAGTAGTCATCATCATCTTCATCATCTGCTATTGCCCCTAAAACATGTAACTTCAAACACTTATATCCACCAACGGAAGAGCTTTATTAACCCTTAATCCTAACCTTTTGTTGAGACCTGGAAATTCGCAGGAGACAACAGTGAGGGATTCTCCCCAATCAACGTTCCCAACTAGCCCGTTGACTGTTTGGTATAGGGAATCCGTCCGGTTTGCGGTCCGGCTACCGTAGGTCAAGTAACAAAACAAAGGCTTTACCGGTTGCGGCCCGATCCACCGAGTTTTTGTGTTTTGACTTAAGATATGAAATGCAAGTGCCTAACTAAATGCAGGGTGATAAAGATGCCAGGAGCAGTCACAATGTGATGCACAGGTTCTTACCTCTCGTCTTATGGCTCATAGGCATCCCAATCGCATACAACAAAAAGCAAGCTCACTATCTAAACTATCCATAGGGAGCAGAATTACCATTTAATGGTGAGTAATGTATTTGTACGTGCATAATGAAGAATTACAGATAGCTGAAACTTCATTCAAGATACATGAACAATTACGGGTATTCAAATAACCAGATAGCCGATCATTTTATAAGCAACATTTCTTACTCACAGTGGAAGAAATCCTGAAGCTACTGAAGAACATATAACAAGACATAGGTTCAGTAAATTAGACATTCTCACAGTAAATGAAACATGGCTGAAAACGAAATAGTTCCTCTTCAGCATTATTCCTTGAGTTGCATTGATACATTCCATATTTTACTCTCTCCAGCAGGCAAACTTGCAGTTTTTCTTTGCAAAACGAAATAGTTCCTCTTACAAATAACATTACCAAATTCTCCAAGGAAAAAGCCCCGTGTCAGTCCTATCTTTTCCGTATTTGAACTACACCCTCTATCGTTAGGGATCCCAACGGCGTGTGACTTTCCAGTCTCTTCAACGTTTCAACTTCCTCTTCTGGCCGTTTTTCTTCCCAATCATTTTCTGTGAGCGTTTTTCTCCTGATTAGTGGCTGGTGGGACTTTCTAATCTGTCTCTTTGTCTTCATTCGTTTTGTCCTCATCTTCTGCGATCCTGCTGGTTTCGGCCTTGCTTCTACTAGACGATTCGTCTTCCTCCATGCCATGGTGGTTTGACCAATCTCCCGAACCATCCTGCAATTAATTGACAAGCATCATTTGTTGGAGAGGCGTTACAAAACAAAGCATCAGATTATAACAACTGAACAACTATTCCTCAAGATAACGGCCTGGTGCGTCTCTAGTTCTGGAAAAAAGCCTCGACCGAGTTGGGCGGGAAACTCATAAATCAGCAGTTGGGAGTTTTCTACGTCGGACGTGGGAGGGATCTAATAGCCGCAATGGCGAAAGGGCTGTAAGTCATGGGTAAGCGAAACGCTGGCAAAAAGACTTTAATCGGACGTCGAAACACTTTTAAATCGGAAGACGAAGGACTTCGCAAGACGCAATAGCGGAAAAGGGAAGACTAGAGCCAAGCGACGCGGGGAGGAACGCTTAATCAGTGGTCGGAAGTCACTCGAATCGGAAGCTTAATAGATTTCCTAGCCGAAACGGCGGAAGGGTAAAACTACGGGAAATAGATTTCACAGCTCATACGAATCGGGCGTCAGAGAGATTAGGGCGTCGGACGCTAAAATGATCTGAGAGCCGCAATGACGGCAGAACAGCAAACTCACAGCTTCTGATCTGACATCAGAAAGAGGCCCGACTCACAGGAAAATTTCACGTATCAAAACAGTTTTAAAGATTAGCCGCAGCTAGATTCGTTCTTTCTTCAAAAAGGCAACTCTGACGAACAAAGATTTTTCTTTTCTTCGACCAGTAAACCAGACATCCACGACTCAAACCGAAACTGAACAAGGCATAAACAGACCAGCTGACATCCAACTTCAAAGTAAGACTAAAATACGATATGCCCAAGAGGTTCAAGAGCCTAACGATCAAATCAGGCAAAACGATGAGGAGGGGCCCAGAATTTTAAAAAATAAACTTGGGAGAAAAGTTGCGGCAGCAAAAACTGGCGATTACCTGGTGAACCTAGATCTCTGGGTGTCTTTTCTTTGAGTGACAGACTGTATCACAACAATCACGTCTATCGAACTCTTCCAGCTATCCGGATTTCTCAAATGGTCGAAGTGTGTACCTTAATCATTGATAATAGTCCAATTTGTGAAAGTGGGAACCAGATTCTTCAAGTCCAGATAACTCTATTTAGGCCGATAGATGAGATTCATTATTAATTTTTTCTTCAGGTAGCCGACGGCATCGGACACCACAAGATTGTAGCATAGGGTAGACAGGGGTGTTCATTTGTTCTGCATTCCCATGTCATTTAGCACTTTTGTGCTCCTGGACTTTTGTCCCTTTTCATATGAGTCGTTATGCGTGCCTTTCTTACTGAATTTTTTTTTATTCAGGATCCTCTATCCCATAGTGCCCTTTTGTGTGAGTGATATATTTCATGTTTCATCTCACGGATGGAGAGGATATTTTGGCCAATTAGTACTTTTGATTTAGCGTTTGATTTGATGTAAGATGTTCTCATCGACTCTTCTCTGCCTTTTGGCATTCATTTCTTGACCTGGGATCATTTATATTTAACACCCTATGTACCTAGCTCCTTTCCATGGATCCTCTGTTGTAGCCCCTTAGAACATTTTAAGTGTGAAATGGATGGAGCCTCAACATAGTATTCTAGACTCTTCGACCCTAGTTTATTTCACAGGGGTTAAGTAGGACTTCAATGCACACATAAGTTTATTCGAGAAAACCGTTGGGCTGGAAGAATTCATTTAGCAGCACACAGGCTGACACTCAACATATTTGCTATTCCCAAAAAGATCTTAATATCCTCCAGACAACCGCAAGTTCATTCCCTTTATTGAAAATCAACAACTCCAAATTGAACCAAGTGAAAGGATGACTCGAAATGACCAAACAGCTTATTTATATACAAGACAGAAACTCAAAGAAAACTCAAAAAAAGTAAGGCTTGAGAACCAAACCATTAACTGGCAAGTTCTCCTCCCACCCCTGTCAATCTTGCAGCTTATAAGTAGCAGGGCCAAGTTTTGCTGAGATTTGGAACGGGCCTACCCACAACTGCTGGAACTTAGTATGCTTTCCCTTCTCATCATGGGGATGATCCCATTTGAGAACTAGATCTCCCACTTCCAAATCCTTTTTTCCAGCTTTATGTTTGTCAAACCACCTTTTTACTACCTCCTGCTGTTGCTTAAAACGCTCTTTGGCCTTGGATCTGGCCTCCTCGGCCTTTAGGAGATTATATATTCTCATTTGTAAAACTTCACTCTCTGACCCACTAGACTCTTGAGCTAAAATAGAAGATGGTAGCATGATATTGGGAGGCAGGATGGCTTTCTTACCGTACACAAGGGTATAGGGTGACACTCCTATTGCAGACTTGGGGGTGACTCTATCAGCCCATAGGGCGTTGGGTAAGGCTGAGTGCCAACTTCTCTGGTTTTCGATTACAGTCTTCTTCAGAATTCTAATGAGGTTTTTATTAGAGGATTCAGCCAGGCCATTCCCTTGCGGATAGTAGTTGGCAGAATAATGTAATTTTATTCCTTTATCATGAGCAAATGTAGTCAATTTAATTGATGAAAAGTATTTAGCATTATCAAAAACTAACGAAATTGGAACTCCAAACCTGGTCATGATATGATCTTGTAGAAAGCTAATGACTTCATCTTCATTTATCTTGCGCAGTGGGATAGCTTCGACCCAATGAGTGAAATAGTCAGTCCCAGTAAGAATGTACTTGTGCAGCAGGGACGGATTCGGTTTTATTTCTCCAATAATGTCCAGCCCCCATTGTTCAAATGGTTCCATGACCATCACGGGCTTTAGAGGCGCTGCTGCTTTAGGCTGTCTTCCACCACATCTTTGACAAATATCGCATCTTCTGACATGTGCATGTGCATCTTTAAAGAGTGTAGGCCAATAGTAACCAGCTCTAAGGATTTTGTGGGCGGTATTGTCGCCTGAATAATGTCCCCCAGCCGGACCATCGTGTAATTTAGACATTACTTTCTCAGCATCCTCTTTCTCCAAGCATCTCAGGAGGACTCCATTGTAGTTCTTTCTGAATAATACGCCTTCTACGATTTGGTAGGAAGCTGATTTCAAACGCAGAGCTCTCCTTTGTTTTGAACTCCAATGTTCTGGCAACAGCCCTGACTGCAAGTAATGCACAAGATCTCTATACCAAGACTCAAGGGCCGTGAACAAAGGACATACATCCATTACATGCAATTCGGCTTCATCTTCCCATGCTTGTTCTTCATTGTTTCTGCCTCCAGTCATCAATTTGCATAATCCTTGACCTTTCACTATAGAGGCTGGCTTGAATTCAAGGTCGTATTCTTGAAGAGCTGTTACCCAGTTGCCCCTTCTTTCTCCTAATTCTTTTTGAATGAGAAGGGATCTTACAGCTGGGTAAGGGACTATTACCTTGGTTTGATTTTTTAATATATAAGGCCTGAATTGCTTTACTGCCTTAAATACTGCGTAAGCTTGCTTATCAATGGCTGGGTAGTTTAATTCAGCCCCTTGAAGCCCAGTGCTCATGAAAGAGATTGGGAATTCATCACCCCCGTCCTCTTTTTGTGTAAGCACGGCTGCCAATGAATCATCGGATGCAAATGTGTACATAATAAAGTCTTTACCAAAGTCTGGACTTTTCAGGGAGGGAGCATGTGCAACATCAGTCTTGATTTTGCTGAAAGCATTCTTTTCGGTTTCGGTCCACTTAAACTGTGCATTTTGCTTGACCATCTGCTGCAGTGGTTTAACAGTCTGGGCAAAATCAGGCACAAACCTTCGTACGGAATTTATTGTTCCCATGAAAGATTGCATTCCCTTTTTATTATGGGGCATAGGGATTTGTTCAATGGCCTTAATTCTTTCTGGGTCTATAGATATACCTCTCTTTGAAACTATATGCCCCAGTAACTTGCCTTCTGTGACCGCAAAAACGCACTTCTTAGGATTGAGGGAAATGCCATATTTCCGGCAGCGTTCGAAAATTTGCTTCAGGTGGAACGTGTGCTCCCCTCTTTTCTTCGAAAATATTGTGATGTCATCAAGGTATACCACAACACTTCGTCCAATCAGTCCGTGGAAATCTATGTCCATAGCTCTCTGAAATGTCGCTCCAGCGTTAATCAGTCCAAAGGGCATTCTTCTATAGGCAAAAGTCCCCCATTTAGTTCTGAACGTTGTCTTCAATCTATCTTCCTCGGCTACTAACACTTGGTTGTAACCAGAGAACCCGTCTAACAATGAAAACAATTCAGAACCGGAAACCATCTGTAGCAACTGCTCCATGGGAGGCACCGGATAGTTGTCTTTATCTTAGGCGCGGTTTAAGTTTCTGAAGTCCACGCACAGTCTGATTTCTCCCGACTTTTTTCTAACTGGCACTAAATTTGACACCCACTCAGAGTGCCTGACTTTAAAAATAATTCTAGCGTCCAACAATTTCTTCACTTCGCTCTGGATTAGTGGTTCCAACTTCGTGTGCATCTTCCTCAACGGCTGCTGATATGGCTTGATGCCTGCTTTAATCGGGACGATATGCTTGATGATGTTGGTGTCGTAGGTTTTCAAATCTTCATACGTCCATGCAAAAATGTCTTTATATTGTTTAAATAGGCCAACGAATTTGTCTCTTTCTGCTGGTGAACAACATTTGCCGAGATTCACGAACTTAGGATTGTTCTCAGTCCCCAAATTTATCAGCTCGAACTGTAGAGTTGAGCTGTGTATCTTCACGTTAGCGGGTCTTCTGAACTTTTCATTCAAGTCAAACATCTTTTCTAACGTTCTAACCCCTTTAGGAATGAAACTATCACATTTTATCTCAGCCTGATGTTCCTCATCATCTATGATTGCTCCTTTGAACACCTCTTCATTCGTGAAGCATTATATTATTTGCTGATCATCATCAAATACTCGCAGGTTGGTGATCATATCCGGTACAGAGGGCCTGAAAAGGAGTTCAATAGAACAATGATTGTTAGTAGGTACGAGTCTAGCAGCTGATGTGACCAATAGATCAGCAGCTGCATTTTTTATTATTGGGATTGAAATAATATTGAATGCATGAAAACATTTAAGCAAATCCCATATCTCATTTTGGTAAGCTTTCAAGTGGGGGGAAACACAATGTATTTGATTTCTTATTTGCTTTACAACTATTTCTGAGTCTCCAAAAACTTTTAAATTACTTACCTTCAATTCAATCGCTTTCTTGAGTCCCTGTACTAGTGCTTCATATTCGGTTATATTGTTAGTACATTCAAACTCTAATCTACATGACAGGAAATGTTTATTCTTTTGTGGATCAATAAGGACACAGCCAGCCCCTGAACCTTCTAATGTCTTTGAGCCATCAAAAAATAAAGTCCAAAAATCATTAACTACTAAAAATGAATCTACACCTACTGCTAAATCTACAATTTTACAATCAATCTCATCAGCCTGAGAAAATCGAAGGAGATCAAGCTGGGTGTTAGATGTGTCACTGGCCTCCTCCGCTTGATAGCTCCCTGGTTCCAGTTCGAGAAAATAATTTCCCAACACAGGTTCGACCGGTATATTCTTCTCATCCAGTTGAGTAACATTGTACTTCATGTGAGGTTCTCTCAAAACCTTAATCTGATTGGGACTTTCTTTGTACGGCAACCACAGGTGCGACCAATCTGAGGCGAAATATCCATTCAATTTAGCTGACCAATCTCTGCTCAGGACCAGGCCATAAGCGTCTGGTATATCAGCCACCACGATGTTAATCACTTGGCATACTTTGTCATTTGATGCCAGACGGATTAGAACGTCCTCCATCTCACCAATTACCTTAACGTCTGTCCTATCCAATTGCACCACCCTCCACGTGGTTGGCTTGAACTGTCCATTGATTTTCTTACATACTGAGACGGGCATGACATTAATTGATGCCCCTGAGTCTACTAGACAATTGTGAACGTTATGATTAAAAATTTCAAACGTCAGGAGGAAGGGTGGCTGTTTAGTTTTAGAATTACCTCCAATGCTAACTTCTCCAATTTCTTCTTCATCCAGAGGTTGATTGTCAGCGGGCCGCTCCTCTTCTGATGTTTCCAGTGCTTTCAACAACCTTTCTTTCTGTTGAGGTACTTTGCAATTTCAAACAGCGGGACGTTTGCCTTTATCTTCTTTAAATCTTCAACAACGTCATATTCAATTTGTTGTTTAATGGACTGAGATTTATCAACATTCACCTTTTCTTTATTTAGCTCAGGTAGCATTCTGTTCTGCTTAGGATCTTGGCTGGTAATAGTGAATTCTGGAGTCTTATCAGCCACGGATTTATCTTGAAATTTCTTCCTGATATTTCTTTGCAGTCTTCTGATCTTTGGGAGTAAAATACTGTCATTGCTAACCGTCCCTTGACTTCTAGTTGTTACGTTAGCCTCCGTGATATCTTTGTGTTTTTTAGTTATATCTTCTTCTGCATCGAGTAAGGAGACAGAACTCCATAATGCCATAGTCTTTTCTTCCTGTTCCTTTGTAGAAGTAGAAGCAGCACTTTCTTTCTTTTCATCACCATCTTCTTCCGTTAATCTCGAATCCAACATCTGATTCATAACTAACGTCATTGAATTTATCCATTGTGGGCAGTTCCTTTCGGAGTGAGGCTGCTGGTGAAAGGTGCCGAAATTTTCCATCCCTATCTCTGTCAGATTCATAGACGCAGTATTGTGAGGAGGAGGTTGAGACTGATTGTTTTCGTCCCTTTTCTTATAATACGGCCTGTAGAATTTTTGGGCTTCCTTTTCCTTCTCCAAGTCTATGATCTTATTAGATAGCTTTTGCATCATTTTGGCCATATTATCCAGGTCTGGCGATTTTTCTTCCTTAGGCTTAGCGAACAATAAGGTCTTCCTTCCTGCGCCTCTTTCTCCTGATTGTTCTGGGTAGTCTTCAATACTTTCTCTTTCCGCTTCCACCACCTCTGCTTCTTCATAGGTCTCTGTCAAAGTAGGCTTGGCCCTACCCTTTGCAAACATGGCCAAATCAGGACCCAAAGCTGAAGTATAGTATTCAATTAGTACTTTGTCTGAAGGCTTATCTGTTTCGGAGAAATTTTTTAGATATGCCGCAAACCTTTGTGTAAAGCTGTGCACTTTTTATTTTTTCTCTTTCTTCAGTGCACATAGTCCTTTCATAAGGGCTGCGTGAGTCTTTTGAACTGCATACTTACTTCTGAAAATTCTCTCGAAAGTATCCCAATCTGGGATAGAATTAGCAGCAACCCAAAGTACCAAGATGCAGCAGTCCCTTTGAGGGTATGCGGGAAAAGTCTGCACACTACATCTTCATGTTCTCCCGCACTTAATCCTTCTATATCCAGATAGAAACTCTGCAAATGGTCATCTACTAATATCTTCTCATTGGGGTCATATTTAGGCAACAACTTTTCGAAGGATTGAGGTAGGTCATGCAAAGGCGGTGTCAGATTTAGAGGTGATCTGGCTGTCCATGCAGGTGGTGGATTTGGTGGATTGGGAGGAGGTTGGTTGGCGTTAACACCGGCCATGAGTTGAGGTGGAGAGTGAGGAGGTGAACCAACAGGGGTGTGAACAGGAGAAATGTAAGGGGTTTCTGGGCCTTCTTGATTCAAAGGTAAGTCAACTTCTTGCAAGGCAGTTTCCACAAGTTCTTCCCAGTCTCCAACCAGCACTGAGTCTTTTGTTATAGGACGGTCTTTCTTCTTGTATTCCCTTCTAGGTAAGTCAGGGATAATTGGCAACCTTCCAAGCTTCTTTACGTATGCCCGGGTGTGTCTTCTTAGGTCGTTAACTACTTCGTTACCAACAACATATAGATGTTCTATGTTTTCTTCTTCCGGAATTGGATTGTGCGGTCCACTACTTTCAGAACTGTAACCAGCGGAATAATCTCAGGAAAACAGGTTTCCTTGGCCAGCCATGCACTGGCGGCCCTCCTTCTAGTGCCAAAACTGTTGAGACCTGGAAATTTGCAGGAAACAACAGTGAGGGATTCTCCCCAATCAACGTTCCCAACTAGCCCGTTGACTGTTTGGTATAGGGAATCTGTCCGGTTTGCGGTCTGGCTACCGTAGGTCAAGTAACAAAACAAAGGCTTTACCAGTTGCGGCCCGATCCATCGAGTTTTTGTGTTTTGACTTAAGATATGAAATGCAAGTGCCTAACTAAATGCAGGGTGATAAAGATGCCAGGAGCAGTCACAATGTGATGCGCAGGTTCTTACCTCTCGTCTTATGGCTCATAGGCATCCCAATCGCATACAACAAAAAGCAAGCTCACTATCTAAACTATCCCTAGGGAGCAGAATTAGCATTTAATGGTGAGTAATGTATTTGTACGTGCATAATGAAGAATTATAGATAGCTGATACTTCATTCAAGATACATGAACAATTACGGGTATTCAAATAACTAGATAGCCTATCATTTTATAAGCAACATTTCTTAGTCACAGTGGAAGAAATCCTGAAGCTACTGAAGAACATTTAACAAGACATAGGTTTAGTATATTAGACATTCTCACAGTAAATGAAACATGGCTGAAAACGAAATAGTTCCTCTTCAGCATTATTCCTTGAGTTGCATTGATACATTCCACATTTTACTCTCTCCAGCAGGAAAACTTGTAGTTTTTCTTTGCAAAACGAAATAGTTCCTCTTACAAATAACATTACCAAATTCTCCAGGGAAAAAGCCCCGTCTCAGTCCTATCTTTTCCGTATTTAAACTACACCCTCTATCATTAGGGATCCTGGCGGCGTGTGACTTTCCAGTCTCTTCAACGTTTCAACTTCCTCTTCTGGCTGTTTTTCTTCCCAATCATTTTCTGTGAGTGTTTTTCTCCTGATTAGTGGCTGGTGGGTCTTTCTAATCTGTCTCTTTGTCTTCATTCGTTTTGTCCTCATCTTCTGCGATCCTGCTGGTTTCGGCCTTGCTTCTGCTAGACGATCCGTCTTCCTCCATGCCACGGTGGTTTGACCAATCTCCCGAACCATCCTGCAATTAATTGAAAAGCATCATTTGTTGGAGAGGCGTTACAAAACAAAGCATCAGATTCTAACAACTGAACAACTATTCCTCAAGATAACGGCCTGGTGCGTCTCTAGTTCTGGAAAAAAGCCTCAACCGAGTTGGACAGGAAACTCATAAATCAGCAGTCGGGAGTTTTCTACGTCGGACGTGGGAGGGATCTAACAGCCGCAACGACGGAAGGGATGTAAGTCATGGGTAAGCGAAACACTGGAAAAAAGACTTTAATCGGACATCGGAATACTTTTAAATCGGAAGACGAAGGACTTCGCAAGCCGCAACAGCGGAAAAGGGAATACTAGAGCCAAGCGACGCGGGGAGGAACGCTTAATCGGTGGTCGGAAGTCACTCAAATCGGAAGCTTAATATATTTCCCAGCTGAAACGACGGAAGGGTAAAACTATGGGCAAGAGATTTCACAGCTCATACGAATTGGACGTCGGAGAGATTAGGGCGTCGGACGCTAAAATTATCTGAGAGCTGCAACGGCGGCAGAACAACAAAATCAAAGCTTTCGATCTGACATTAGAAAGAGGCCCGACTCACAGGAAAATTTCACGTATCAAAACAGTTTTAAAGATTAGCCGCAGCTAGATTCGTTCTTTCTTCGAAAAGGCAACTCTAACGAACAAAGATTTTTCTTTTCTTCGACCAGTAAACCAGACATCCACGACTCAAACCGAAACTGAGCAAGGCATAAACAGACCAGCTGACATCCAACTTCAAAGTAAGACGAAAAGACGATATGCCCAAGAGGTTCAAGAGCTTAACGATCAAATCAGGAAAAACGATGAGGAGGGGCCCAGAATTTTAAAAAATAAATTTGGGAGAAAAGTTGCGGCAGCAACACCTTTATAACTGCATGAATGACTAAGCCTTCACATAACCCTCATAACAGTCACTCTTTATAACCCCTAACTTGTAGCTCTTATAACCCTTCAACCCTAAAATGAAAAACTTATATAATCAACCCTTTGCCCTTTTAATCAAATAACCAACTAAACCCTTAAGCACAATAATGCATGAACCCTACCCCATAACTGCTAATACTTCCAAACATTAACTTATATAATCCGTAATACCTACTCCATAACCCCTAAATCATATTATAATCCTTAAACCATATAACAGGCCTAAAAACTAACCTACATAACTTATATAACATTATCTTTAATATAAACCCTATACATTAACCCCTAAATTATATAATCTTTCTCTCATAAATTCTAACACTTAACCCCATAACTACTAACACTTAATCCTTATAAGTCCAAAAACTATAAACACTAACTCAAATAGATCCTAACCCTTACCAAAATAAGCACTTAAACATTAATTCTAATAACCCATTGTACTTTATATCCTTTGTAATACTAACAGGTCTAAGTCCCACATTATTATTCTAACCCTAGCTATTAATGTTCTAAATTGCTATGTTGTGTAACCTTGTTACTCCAAATCCCCAACTTATAGTTTACGATAGTCACCATCATCAACGTCAACTATGTCATCATTCCCATCATCAATTTCATTGTCATTGTCATCATCACCACCATCATCATCATCATCATGAGTGTCATAATCATCATCGGCATCATCATCATCATCATCATCATCACCACCACCACCATATTGACCATCATCTTCATCATATGATCATCTCCATCATCATCATCATAATCATCATTATCATCAAATCATCATAATTATCATTATCTTCTTATTCATCATCAAAGTCATCATCGTTTTCATTATGGACATTCTCATCATCATCTTCATCATCGTCATCGTCGTCATTGTCGTCCTCATCATCATCGTCGTTGTCGTTGTCATCTTGTATGACCCCTATTATCCCTAAATTGTAGTTCTTAAAACTTATAATAATAACTTTAACCTATAGCTCTTAATTCATACAACTCTTAAACCGTAACTACTATAATAACCAATGACTAGCCTTGGAAAGACATAGAATTAAACACTTAAACCTTAAATCATAATTCTGACATCACCTATAACCTAACACATATAACCATATTTATCACCAGTAACACAAGTATCTCCTATCACCCGTGACTCTTATAACCATTATAAACACTATCACCATTACTAAGTTTAACTCATAACCTTGCCCCTCTAACCTTGAATATTATATATTTGTAACCCTAAAATTATAACCCCCAACTCCCATAACACTAACTCCTCAACCCTATACACTAACACTTACAAAATTTGACTTACAATCTGTATAATAGATATTAATTACACTAATCTTTGCAATGTCTAAATCTTAGCACATATAACAATATACCTCTACAAGACGTGTTCAAGACTTAACCTTTATAATCTCTTACTCATAACCCTTATAAATCAAACTTGAGACTATTATAAACATTACAGAACTTATAGACACTGGTTATTAAAGTAAAACCTTTAATCCCTTAAACATATAACCCATAAACCCTAGCTCTTATAACTCTTTTAACCCAAGTTGTTAACCCCTCTCCCACCATGCTTAACTTTTATAAATCTTAAATCATAGTCCTTTCATAAGTATTATTCTAACCCGTAACTATTGAAAATTTAAATATGATGCCTAACCTTATTACTCCCAATCCCAACTTGTAATACCATAGTCCATATAACCTCTACAAGATCTCTATAAAAATAAAAAGTTGTAATGTTGATTAAGCAATATTGGGTTGCCGTAGAACCTATGGTTTCTAAGTTATATATACCTCTACGTTTGTTGATCTTAATATTATAAATTTATACAAAATACATGTATGGTTTCTAAGTTATATATATATACCTCTAAGTTTGTTGATCTTAATATTCTAAATTCATACAATATACATGTGTAGTCCTCACTAAATGTTTCACGTAGATCTTAATATTCTAAATTCATACATATACATGTATAGTCCCTCACTATATGTTTCGTGATTTTACACAAAATTTATTTGAAATTCATAATGTTGAATGAATTATTTTAATTAATAAAATATATCAACAGGTGTTTACCAATTATTATTGGTATATATCATTTGAAAAGAGAATTTTTTTACTAACACTAATTCAAAAAAATAAAAATAGAACATAAATTTAGACAAGCAAATATAATATCCAAATATCTTTCTGCTATTGGACTAGCATCCTGACATTTTTATGGTTTAATTGGTTTGTCGATTATGAGTTCGCATCGAGTCGTTGCATAATGCATTGGCATGTTCTATTCTATTATAGATTTAAAACCATGTCTATGTCATGAATGCTCTCTCACAAGTAAGTTGCAACATATTCGAACAGATTATGCTAGATTCATCTATGACACCCTCACACAGCTAATTGGTGCCCAAATTCAAAATGCCTACCAAACACCACTACTCTCAAGGTAATCTATTTTATATATGGAGTTATTTTCTATCTGATTATACTTTTAAAATATTCAATGAAAATATGTTTTGAAGTCGTTTTTGCATCTTACCGTTTCCCCTCCACCTTGTTGTGCAATGTAAAGGCAACCTATCTACCTATACTTCAACCCCTTTAGCATCTCCCTGGAAACGATGCCAAAAATGTCGGAAAAATTATATGATAACTAATTCAACACTAAATTGTCAACCTGGGGCTCGTAGGCTTTGAGGTGCTGACACTGTATATGCATTGTATATGCAGGGTGAAGGCTAACCTAGCTTAGTCTGATCTATCCGATCTAATGCTTACTAGAGAAAAGCTCTATTAATTACCCTTAAACTAGATTACATATAAGAAAACTACCCTCTATTGTCTAATCTAGAGAGTATGGGTCTGTTGATTAAAGTTTTGTAGTATGCCTATGAGAGAGGTTCATTGAGTTGAAAGATGCTAATCAAATATAAGATCTAAAATAAAGGTGTTTATATTGACCCAATTGATGAAGGCTTGCTACTTGAGAAAAATGTTTTACAACTACATTCCTTACGGGATAAGCTCTAGAGTTGGTTTTATTCTAAATTTTATGCACAAATGAAATCTAAGCGTAGTACTTAAATTTGTTTCTAGATGAGTTACTATGTGCAATCTGAATTTGTTCAAAAAAGACACAAATTTACAAAGAACAAAATTGCAAAATATGACTATAAGCTCTACGCTAGACTATGGATGTGCAAATGAACCTCATACTTCAAAAAGACACAAGTTGGAATAAATACAAACTAAGTAGCTAAATTCACACTAAAAAACACATAAATCCTACAACACAAAAACATGTCAAAGACGGAGTTCTAATCCTATCTATTCAAAATATGGAAACCTAATGGAGTCTACAATAGATTTGATTTTTAAACTAAAATATTCTATTAACAACTATCAAAAGATTCTTTCAAAACTAAACAAATTAACAAAGGGATAAATTGAAAACACAAATCAATGGAATGAATTTAATTTTCAAAGACAACATTCTATTGAAATTACCAAAGAAAACTATGAATTTAACAAAGCTAAAAGTAAAAAATTACAGAGCAACTTAGAAAAAAGATTGCCTATGTAAATACAAAGTGAAATTGTTGAAATGGATTCTAAAGCTAATATGTTAATTGGAATGAATTCAAATAGTGAGGAATGAATGCTAAACTACACTAAACTAGTCTAGTGTAACAATAAAATAATAAATTAATATTAATATTAATTTATTATTAATTAATGACTATTTAAAGCCAATAGTCATGCCCTTTTACGAAAAGGTGCATGACGGGCTTATATAAAGCCCAAACCTATGTAACTATTCATCATCTATCGTACAATACATTTTTACATTAGTATTGATCTATAATAATGTAAAAATGTATTGTATGATAGATGATGAATAGTTATATAGGTTTAATATTAATTTATTATTAATTAAAGACTATCTAAAGTCAGTGGTCATGCCCTTTTACAAAAAGAGGGAGAGAATGAGATTTGAAGCATCAGATTTCTATTTTGTAAACTCAGCTTTGTTCCATGAGAATTGAATTCTCGAGAATAAATTCTATGCACATTTTGTGAAACCCCCAAGGATTGGCCATGCATGTGGATCGACTGTGTGTTTTCCTTTGCAATTTTATATCAGATTTTATACAGGTATTTATTTTGATTGTCAATTTGTATAATAGAATCAATTTCTGTGTATAGAAACTTCAGTTTGTATATCAAAAACATTTTTGTGTTTGTGTAACTTTTGACAAATTTTGTGTGAAATTTAACTTAGAAACTAATCATAGAAGTTGTGTGAATCATTTGCTCTATTATGTATGTAAAAATAACTCCATATTATCAATTTCAGACTGTGTAAATTGCATTTTGACAAAAAAACGTTTTGACTTTGTGAAATCTTGATTTGTGTATGCTGTAATATCTTGTGAATCCATGTATTAGAGTGATCTTATGTCCACACTTTGTTTTTGAAGATGTGATCTTGTCTTTTCAAGCATATAGATTGATCTTTCTTTCGATTTCCAGTGTTGGAATAGTTTGGAGTAGTTTGGAATAGTCTAGATGTAACAAAAAAAATAAATTAATATTAATATAATTTATTATTTTATTGTTACATTTCCTTCCCCTTAAGGGAAGCTTTGTCCTCAAAGCTTATTTGACTACATTGATTACGTCTGATTTTTTCTTGTAATGTTATCTCTCGATATTTTGTGTTTAGTCATTGCGACATTTGATGAAACGAGGTGATACGAGCTATGAATTCCCCAGAAAAACTCTCGCATCGTCTCTAATGTGGTCCATCCCAAATCTATTTTTATCGAAGTTATTTGATCACTTTGTAGGATAGGTCTTCTTGTTTGTTGTTTTGTATTTTGATTTGTTGTTCTTAATCATCTGCCATCATCTCTCCTCTATGTGTGTTCATTTTGACCCCGTCGTTGGTCAAAATAACGTGTATAATTGGGGTGTCGATCAGGAGTTCTTGTTGTTTGTTCTTCGGATATATTGAATTATTTTTTATCTGTGATGATGACTGAGTTTACTTCCTTAACTTGAATTTGTTTTTCGGAGATTCTGGATGTTTCTTTATGAATTTACGCTATTTTGTTCTCTAGTAGATTGTTCTTACTTTGAATCTTCTCGAACCTTTCATCTTGCGACTTTTTGTCCTCTTTTAACTTCTCGATTTGTTTCTCTAGTTCTTGATTAATATTTAGAATGCATTGATTTGTTTCTTTCTTTTCTAGGACTTTTCCTTCAACGTCTTCATTCGAGTTGTCTTCCTTCTTGGTACTCTTTAACTTCTTAATCTTCGTAACTAATATTTTATTATGATTTTTTAATCAATATATTTCTTTAGTATTACTTGTTAATGTGTTATTGACTTTCGTGATTTCCAACTTGTGCACTTTTTTTGAGTCGTCCTCTTTCTGCTGGAGTTCCTCAATATGTTGTTGAAGGTGACAATTCTTTGCTTCTTGGCATCTTACTTTTGTCTGAATTTGCGTGATTTTTTCATCTTTGTCCTTGATGATTTTGTTTAATCGTTTTATTTCTTCTTTATTCTCGACTGCATCTTTCATGATTTTTTGGTTTTGTAGATTCTGAATGGTATATTTTTGACTCATTAATTCCTCAATTTGAGTAGATAATCTCTCAATACGTATTTTTAGATAATGATTCTCCTACTCTATTAATGCCTTAGAAATATCTAGCTTCGCCATGTCAAATACTTTGTCCAATGCTACTTGTAGTTGGGACTGCAATTCTGATTTAGAATTCGCCATAATTCCCAACTTCTGGTGTTCCTTGATGATAGTTGATTTTACTTTTGATTGACTTCTTGTCTTCTTTGATTTTGTCTTGTTTTTCATTACTCTTTTAATTTAATAATTGTAATTAATATAATTATTAAGCAATAATAATAATAATAATAATAAATGTTTTTTGAAGGCTCAAATAATTTCTTTTCTTTTCTTTTTAAATTAAAAATAAGGATAAAGTTACTCCTTATCTCTTTTAATTAAAAAAAAATATCACTTACTTCTTAAAAGTCACAAACTCAATTAAACAAAAGTGAATTACTTATCTCCTTAAATGTCATGATGCTTCCTTAGTCACGAATTTTCCCTCTTTCCTCTTAATTGGGAGTGAATGATAATCATAACCGTATGCTTTCAACCGACGACAAATAGATGCTTCTCTCTAAATAAGAATATAAGAGATCCTTCTATGTTTCCAGTAATTAGAGTTTTTGGTTTCTTTCTTGGCATTAACAAAGTATAGCGATGAAGGCAGGTTAGTCTAGGCATGGTTTCCATTTGTAATTTGAATTTATTATCTTGAACCTTTTTTTACTATGTTGCGGACTGGATATAATATATGGCAGTTAATGTGACTTAAACCACGGAAGTCTTCCAATACTGTTAATTATCGGTGGATGTTAACCCACCACGTCTGCTGTAATCCCCTTCGAATTTGCAGTGGATTTTTCGTTGAATTCTTGATATCTGTCTTATCCTTTCTTTGGTTCTTGTGTGCAGCACAATAATTCTTTATTTCAACATAATTTTGAATTTCTAATGACCAAAATTCTGAATTCTTCTCTTTCAATTTTTGCAATAGATTATTAGACCGAGGTTTTCCTGTATTTTTTTGATCCAGAGAATAATAACTTTCACTGTAACCTCTTTTGTGACGGCTCCTAAGGTGTCTTTTCTCTGTATGCTTAATATTTGTAGCAGAATAATCTTCAAAATGTTTTCTGACTTTCGGTTTTCTTAAATCTTGCACCGATTGTTATTTCTTTCTTGATTTTGGCAGCAGATTGTTTAAAATTGATTTTACTCTGAGTTTTTTTTATTAAAATAGTATTGGTCTTCACGGGATATACTTTTCTTCCTTGCAATATTTATTTATTTATTTATTCTTACTTTTTAATCAGCTGCAGAATAGTTTCCTTCACAAACGTGACTAGACATTTCATCTTACATCATTAATAGTGAATTTAAATAGCCAAAGGCCTAATTTGGTCAAACACTTGAAAATTCAGAGAATCTCTGAAATTGGGGTGGTTAAAAAATAGATCAGACAAAGTTTGAGAGAGATGGCCAAAATCCAGATCAGAATCAACTCTGATACCAATGAAACAGTAAAATACTGTTTTTACGGGAAAACCCAATGTAAGTAATGTAAGTGGTCCATAAAATGATCAATAGTAATGTAAATATGTATTGTATGATAGATGATGAATAGTTACATAGGTTTGGGCTTTATATAAGCATGACATGCACCTTTTCGTAAAAGGGCATGACTATTGACTTTAGATAGTCTTTAATTAATAATGAACTAATATTAATATTAATTTATTATCTTATTGTTACACCTATATGATTGCTAGCACTGTTTTTCAGAGTTGCACAAAATATGGAGAAGTCGTATCCATCACAATGGCACATTTGGGACTCTTGTTCCACCTTCTTGCAGCGAATTACAACCTTATTTCGAAGTTGATGCTTCGAGAGCCTTATGATTCGCTCGGGGTCACTTATTCTCAAGTACTTCAAGTCTCTTTGGACATAGCACCTTGGTTGGTTCGAAGTTCAAGTATTAAGAGCAGCCTTCACTTTACTTTCAGTGCATTTTAGTTGCTCTACATGGTCCCAGGATTTATCATGCAATTGTACACATTCCTAAGTTGGTTGAGCGCACTCCACTTCTCCCTAAGAAGAATTTTCCTCCAAACATATTCATTTAGTTTGGAGTATATACGTATTTTGGTTTCTCTTTCGTGTCCATTTTTTAGGGAGGATTTTCTCCATGTGGTTTTGCCCATTTCCTTAGTTCATATGGATCAATAATGTAAAGGGTGACCATAAGCCTTGTTGCTTAGGCCCTCAATATTTGATCACAACCATTTTGTCTTAAGGGGAGTGTTGGAACATAATTCCCATCTAGACCTTGGTTAATAATATTTGTATAAGGCTCCAAGTGTTTAGTGTAAGTTGTTCCATGTGAAAATGGTTCTAGTCCCCAGTTTAGTGTCTTGGACCAAGAGTTTGTTCACATTTGACCCACCTAGATTTGTGGTTATGCCATAAAATCTTGTTTGTATGCTTACCCACTCTTTTCCTTGTTCTATGGAGTGAATGTTCTCCTCTATTCTACATTTATTTGGTATTTATTACATTTCCTTATTTTAAGGAGACTGGGTGCACCCTCTTGAGTGTTTGGTCAATTTGCTCATTAATGGTCCAAAACCAAGCCACTAAACCACCTCTAGTGCCCTCATGATGGTTCCTTTCACACTTTCCTAACCACTTGATGGTCCATCTAGGTTCATTTAACCTCATTATGGCCACTACGTGGAGTTGCACTAGGCACAATGTCATAGATTGAGGGAATTAGTCAAGATAAACCAACATTAATGAGAGCTACTCATATGGTTTGTTGGACCCATAGTATTTTTCCAAGGTATTGCATGTAATAATGCCTATATATTTCACTAGGTTTTTTCTTAATAACAGAGTGGAAAAATTCCCACTAGAGTGATTTTCCTCTAGTGTTCTATCCAATATTTCTTCTCTATTCTCATTATCTCTTTGTGAAAATAATTCTAAGTGAGATTGTTTTTGATATCTATATCTAGGAAAGAATGTGACATGACTCAGAAATTTTGTTGTGATTTTGTGCATTCCAAAATCTTACAATAATAATAATATAAAGAATATCTTCTGAAGTTACATTTACAACAACACTCCCTCTTAACAAGGAAGGTATTCTTTCGACCCGATCATCACTACAATTGTACACAGTCTCTGGACATCATCATCATCACAGGATCATCATCAGTGGATCATCATCACTGTTGCATCAACTCTTCATCTCGTTGACCATTAACTGGTGACATCTCTCAAATCTATACATCCTTAGAAGTTCTATAGAGCATCCCTTTTTCATGTTGGATGTAGGCTGGGATCCCATCTAGGGATTCATCTAATACAAAGCCACTCCTTTCTCATAATAAATGTAGGCCTAGATATAATATAGGAATTCATCATCTCTATGAGAAATCCATCAAGTAGGTACATACCAAGATCACACACCTACTTCTCCTACTGTCATATTGTCATATCCAGATCATATCATCATCTCAGGTGGAGAGCATCCCATGTGCCTATATCATAACCATCTGACAACCTATGTCTTCTTGACATGTGGAGAGCAGCCCAAGATCACACATCCATGTCTTCCTGAAAATTAGAGAGAATCCTAATAATCGTTGTGTCTTCCTGACATGTGGAGAGTATCCTAGGGTCACACACCTGTGTCTTCCATACATGTAGAGAGAAACCCATATGTTTTATGTCCCTCGATCAACCCACGTCTTCTTGACATGTGGACAGTATCCCAGGATCACACACATGTGTCTTCCATACATGTAGATAGTAGCCTAGGAACATCTGCATCTTCCACCAAGTGGAGAGAATGCTAGATGTATTATGACCCTCATACCACCTGCATCTTCTGGACAGGTGGACAACATCCTAGGATCACACACCTGAGTCTTCTAGACACTCCCTCTTTTGAGGAACATCGATCTGGATAACACCAAGCTTCTCTCTGGAGTACTCAAACTGCTATGTTTCTAATTTCTTGGTAAATACATCAGTTGTTTGCTCGTCTGTTGCCACATACTGGAGCTTCACTTCTCCTCTCTACACCATATCTTGGATATAGTGGTACTTGATCTCAATATGTTTTGACCTGTCATGGAACACCAGGTTCTCGAAAAACTTCACACAATTCTAGTTGTCATAGAAGATACAAGTCATCTCTAACTCAAGATCAAACAAATCTAACATTAGCTTTCTGAGCCATACCACCTTACTACTAGTCGAACATGCTCCAATATACTCTGCCTCAGTTGTACTTAGTGCCACACTCAACTAATTCCTGTTAAACCAAGAGATCATCTCGGATCCCAATCTGAAGCAACATCATAAAGTTCTCTTCCTATCTTTAGCATTTCCTTCCCAGTTTGAATTAACATAAGCATGCATGTTAATATTCGGATTCATCACATACTTGAGCACATACTAAATTGTACCCTTCAGGTATCTCAATGTATGTTTTGCAACAACCAGGTAAACACACCTCAGATCTATTAGGAACTAGCTCAATGTGTTCATGACAAAGCAAGTGTCTAGTCTCTTTTTCATCAAGTACATCAACAAACCAATCATCTTTCTATACATTGTGGCATCAACTACCTCTGAAGAGTAGTAGATTTAGTTTTGATGCCATGGGTGTGGCAATAGCCTTGTATTCCATCATTATGAACCTCTACAGAATCTCTACTACATACTTTTCTTGACCAAGGAATATCCCATCTGATCTCTACCACATCTCTCCTTGACTAAGGAATATCCCATCCAATCTATACCACATATAGAGACCTAAGAAGTAGTGCATCATCCCCAGGTCCTTCGTCTTGAACTCTGTGCAAGTCTCCTCTTTGTATCTGCAATGATCTCATCCTCACTCGTTAGGAATAAGTCATCTACATATAGTAGGAGTTTCACTGGTATTCCTCCCTCAACCTTGAAGTAGAGATTGGAATCTGCTTTACTCTTGGTAAATCCTAAGCTCATAAAAAAACTATCCATCCTTCCATACCATGTCCCGGGTGCCTGCTTCAAACCGTACAAGGACGTATTTAACTTGCACACAAGAGTTTGTCTGTCATGTGTCTCAAATCCTAGTGGCTACTCCACGTACACTTCCTCTTCAACTACACCATTCAAGAAATATGTCTTGACGTACATATGGTGTATATTCCATTATTGTGGCTAATGAAAGTATAGATTTGATGGAAGTGTATCTCACTACATGTCCAAATGTCTCTTCATAGTCTATGCCTTATTTTTGGGAGAAGCCATGTGCTACAAAAATTACCTTGTATTTTTCGATGCTTCCATCTGTTGAATGCTTTATCTTGTAGATCCATTTGGAAGTCACTACGGAATTTCCTTCTGTTCTTGGTACCAATTGCCAAAAATATTTCTTCATGATTGACTGGTACTCTTCAATCATGGCATCCTTCCATGCTTTCTTTTCTATAGCTTCCTCACAGTTGGAAGGTTCTTCATCAATGATGTCACAAAGTAGTGCCACGTAGCTGCATTATGGTCTTGGTCTCTTTCTATCTCTAGAAGTCCCATTTACAGCATCATATCTCTCTTCATCTTGGATAACTTCTCGTGCCCATGTTGTTCTTCTCTTATGGGTGTTTTCCTCTAAGGGTGTATCTACAGGTATTTTGGCTTGATCATATCATGGTCATCATGTTCTTCTGAAGTCTCATCTTCTACAACTATGCCTTTGAATCTGGGAGCTTCAGGTTATTCTTCATGTGATTTATTTGAGTAAATATTCTTTGAGTGTTATGGTTGAATCGTCATCACTTTTTCTTCAGAACAAGCCTCATCATTCTTCTCTTGTAGGTGATTTCATACGATCCTTCCTAAAATTCAAATTTAGTTGCATGATTAGAAACATTTCATACACTACAACAAATCCTGTAATTAGCGTCTCATTTAGCGTCCATTTTTAGTGTAATTTTTTTTTACATTGAGTGGTCAAACTAGACACTAAATGGGGCGCGTCATGGACAAAAATTAAAGCGTCTCAAAATAATGTCTTTTTTTTCTTCCTAAATAGCATCCTTTATGACATCCAAAATAGCGTCTCTTTTTTTTCTTCCAGAATAGCGTCCAACTTTGCTTCCTAAACAATGTCGAGGTTTGCTTCTAGAATAGCATCCAAATTTGCTTCCTAAACAACGTCGAGGTTTTATTCCTAAATAACATCCTAGTTTGCTTCCTAGCGAGTGTCCGTTTTTGTGTCTTAAATGACATCCCCATTAGCGACATATTTGCATCCTTAATAGCACCATGTTAGCATCCAAATCAACATCCATTATTGCATCCATTTTTTCTACCAATTTAGCATCCCATTTCGCACCATGTTTTAGTTCCAAATATGTGTCGATTTTCGCTTCCAAATTTGCACCAACTTTTGCTTCCTTTTTTGCATCGTGTTTTGCTACCAAAATGACGCCAAATATTTCTTCTATTGTTGCACCATATTTTGCTTTCTATGTAGCACCATGTTTTGCATCCAAAGTAACATCTTATTTTTCTACCATATTGACGCCATGTTTGGCTTCGTCATTAATGCCACGTGTTGCATCCTTTTTAATGCCTAGTTTTGCATCTCTCATGTTTTGGTCACTAATTTAGTCGTTTTTAGTAATTTTATATACAAGTTTTGGTCATTTTGTTTGGTCACCTATATCTTATTTTTTTCTTAGTAATTTTTTTTAACCGATCTTATAATATCAATAGGGCATGGAGGAATCGAACCACCAACCTCTTGCTTGTAAGGAAGGCACTCTTCCAATAAGCTAGAACCCTTTAAGAATTTGAGAACCTAACTTACAGAGTCCTCTATAATGGTTAAAAGGATCAATATGCAACTTTGAGTATGTAATGGTCGACAAAGGATTATATATTGTATAAGTTTACAATATATGATCAAGCAGGTTATGAAATCCATAAACCTTTTCTAGGAATTTTGAACAAAACTCAAGAAATTGGCTGAATGGGATTGCAAAACTCAGTATTCCCTAGAAATCATAAGTGTACCACTATATGAGACCTATCAACAACTATTATCTTAGTGTTGATTCCAAGAATATAGTGGATAAGTATTATCATCATAGGGCCATGTATAAGTGAAGTAATAAGGAGAATCAAAAGAGGACGATTAACCCAATAATTAGTGCTTCACATGGATCCTATCCACCATGGGATGAGCAAAGTTATTTCTTCCATCTATCTAACGAGTATCCATAAGGACAAATGGTTAGGATATATTATGATGCCAATTCATAATATTTATTCGCTTCCCAGGGTGATGTTGTAGTGCTTGCACTGGAAGATCTACGTGATCCCAACAACATTGGATATAAGCATATTCATGGGGCCATAGAGTATAGGATGAGGCTGTATTTTTATGTTTTTATTTGGAAAACCAAGCATGATTTGAAACATTGGGAGAAGGAATAGAATCGGATATACTTAACAAACTACAATCATGATAGGGCATAAGACTTTACTCTATAGTCATTGTGCATATGTTGGAAATGGGTAGAACTTCTAGCGATGTGTCATCGCTATAGCGACGCCCATTTGTGAAACTCATTGACGGGCTTGCTATACTAGCAACGGAAATTCCATCGCTAGTATAGAAATCCCATCGGAGAGTCGCTAGTATAGCAAGCCCGTCAATCTCTTCAATAGTTGGTGGATGATTATTTGTAGGTTGTGCCACCTGATTATACTGGGAAGCAAGCACCCATGTTCTTAACTCTTCAAGAAGAACCTCTAGGAATGTAGTACCAACAGTATTATATCCTGCCACCACTGTGTTTTGTTGTTTCTCGCTGGGAGCATGTGCAAGCACACTTTGAATGCTCTCCTTGACAATTTTTGGCTAGGATTGTTCTCTATTACTATTTTCATCTTTCACACCTTCCATATTTCTTGATACATCAATATGTCTGAGGTTTCCAGTTCCATCATCACTTCCAAGTTCTACTTACAAGTTGTGAAGGCTTTCACCTAATGTTGCACCACTACCAATACTATATTGTGTCACTTCAACATCACGCATGAATCAATCATTTTTCTCATCTTGCATCTCAAGATCATGGTTAACAACACCTGTAGTCTCAGTTCCTTGCTCCATAGAATCCTGTTGCAAGGCTTGAGTTGAAATAGTGTTTATATTACTGGAACTATTATCTTCAACATGGGATTGATTACGTTCCTTGGTTCTTTGTATATCATTTTCCTACGATTGTAAATTTTCTGTCATTATAATACCAACATTTGCATCTTGTGAGGCAATAGCATCACCTTTTTCTCGTGATATGGTGGTATCAAGGGCCTAATATGATCGAGTGTCATCAACTGGTTGAGCCCACTATAACTGAGAAACAAAATTATCCTCAATTCCTAATTCTATTGTAGTTCCACTCATTCCTCTAAGTTCCTGACTATCATCAACCTAGCTACTCAAATGATTTATTGGTTGCCCACTTCGAATGTTCAGTAAATAGAATCCAAATGGGGTGGAGTTGAAATAATTTCAATATTACTCTCTGCTACAACCCTATCATTCTCTGTAATCATAGACACATTACATTATATATGTCCTAAAACTATGAATTCTAAATCCCAAATCCAAAAAAACAATTTATAAACTAGAAGATGTTCAACAACCAGAAATTTTAAAAATTACATATTTCTCAACGAAAAACTAATCTAAATGGGGTAGATGGTCTAATGAGAAGTGGATGTTAAAATGTCGTTCCACAATCATCAGTCCTTCCTATAATATTATAGATAGAGGTAGTGCTTCCCTATTGTTGATTTTCCCCAAAAACGCATTACATGAAATGGATCAAACAGAAAATCACCTTCAACTCAACCAAGCTAAGTTTGAGATAAAAGTACAAGGACTCAACCTTCCACTTATATTTTTATTTAAAGCAACTACAATATCTTGTCAAATTTTTGACTCTATAGCAGCTTGAAGCATATGAGGATCCTCAAGAATATGACAAACAATAGTTGACGAAACACTATTAAACCCTGAAAATAAGCAACTAGTAATAAATATGAGCAAATAAACCAATCCACCTCTTTCAAGGAAACACAATGCTATGGAATTCACCCATTTTAGACTTGCACATAGTTGGAGAAGAGCTTGTACAATAGTTGAGGTAGGATTCATCTAAATTAAGTTGCAGACTATGTTAATAGTTTTTTTATACTCTTCAGCAGTTATGTACCCTTCAGGAACAACCAACATGTGCTTTGTATGATTTTGATGATTAGACTCCAAGTTTTTAGTATTCTCAACATCACCATCTTTTTTCTTGGACTGTTTAAATATCATAATATTAGAATCAAATTTTTGCTTAAACTATAGAAAATTATCAACAACTAGTAGCATGGGGATCACATACTTCAAATTAGGAAGGTTGCCACTTTTTTATGGATCCAGGTAAAAACTAGACAAGATATCTAGCAAAACACTAACAAGACCATTGTCAATAGCAATTTCACAATTTGTATTGTATTCATGTAAAATTAGATCCAAAACATGAGATGGCAGGGACAACATGCTATTGTTCTACAAGAAATAATATAACTTTGGCTCTTGCTTGACCATCATTTTGAGTGCATGATGTTAGAGGAAAGTCCTTCAAAGGAAAAGCTAGATATTCCTTAGCATTAATGAGTAACTTAATGCAAGTGGAAAGTATCTCATCAATAGAAGGAACTTGTACCAAATCCTCTTCCTGGTCAATACTCTTTTGTCTTGTAGCCATCTCTTCCTTAGCTGAAGATCCATTACTTCCCAATAATAGAGCTAACACTCAAGCAAGTTCATCATCTTCTTGCAAGGGCTTGTTTGGATGAGTAAATAACCATTCCATTTCCATCTCTACATGGTTTGAATAAACAATTCTAAGGGCTTATTCTACCCTTTCCCTTGAGAAACCCATTTAAACAATCATTGAAATTGATGCATCATTAGGAGGTGGTACAACAACTTGAGTAGATGAATTACTTCCTCCAGTATCTTTCAACACTTTGTCATAAACTCCAGAATAGACATGATTCATGATGGAACAAATTGAATTAATGAATTCTGCACTCCACTAGGGAAATAAGGGATGATTCCAAAGAGGTTGAACTATCCTTAAGAACTAGGGTTGTAATAACTTGGCAAAGTTCTCTAGACCATTTGGCAGAGAAATGGTCCCAGTAGAAATAGGTTACACTATGAAATGTGATGAGGAAGACCCCATGATGCAAGATGGCATGGATAGGTGGTCCATCATCCCTGCATAAGTTACTAATGTGTCAAATACATAGGTATTGTCATTTTCATCATTATTGACATTGATTGTTTCCATTAAGACAGGTGTCTGCATTACTTTCCAGAGTAATTGAATAGTATCTTCAAATGTAGTTAGTATCAACTTTAACACACCATGTGCATGGAAGTTATTTAACAAAATAGGGTTACATGATTAGTGTTTTTCCATAATGACAATGGAATAAAATCAATAACCTTACCAAAATAGAGACACTTGAATGAGAACGAAAACTCCCTCTATGGTATACTTGCATGCCCATCAAATTTTAGATCATCCAGAAAGACGGCTGCAAATGAAGATGCTACAAATTTGGAAGCAGGACTAACCGTGGAAGAATCGTCCCAACAACGAGAGGGAAGATGCATCACCTTTCATAGTTCTAATTTCTATCATCCTTAATAAATATCATGGATGTCAGCAGAATAGGTAGTGAATGGTGAATAATCTCTTCAATAAGCTAGGAACACTATTTTCTATCTGTCATAGCACACAATGTGAGTAGAATTAATCCTGCTCCAACTACGGACCTGTTAACAAAAAAATTTCCCCAATGTGTATTTTCTAATGAGGTGTTCATTCAAATTGATGAGATTTAAGAGTTTCTCAGTGTGTATATGTCCAGACTTTGCTAATAAGGTACCATCTCTTACAAGGAGGATGCTCTTGAATGTTCTGATGAAGTTGATCCAAATACATAGTCTATATGCGTTGTAAATAAAGCAATAAGGAGATAGCAACAAACCTCTAATAGAAAACATGAAGATACATTACAACAAATATAATGTTACCATTGTTATGCAAGCCTAGCATGACATACATGAATTGATGTATAGATTTTATTGGTTCATCTTCAGTACATGAGGCACTGGCATACAAATAATGATGACAGCAAGGACATAATGAGTGGTGACAACATCTTAATTGATAGTTCATGTTGTTGTCTTGTTTATAAAATCAAGGCATATTCAGGATATTTTTAAAATTTCACTCTTAGATACAAAAAACGCTCCCAAAACGGGAGCTTTTGAAAATTTCACTTTTTGCTCCCCTCTCGCTACCCGCTCCCTGCTCCCGACAGCATAGTTCTAGAGTAATGGGTGTCTAGCAGGTTCATTGACAGTAAATGTCCAACCAATGATCAGAAAGAGTTTAATAAGCAATTTGAACACACCTTGGGATTACTTTTTCTCATTTGAATCATCGAGAAAGATAGTAGTAAATATCTCTACCACAAGTTTTCCTCAAAGATTGTTCTAGTTACACAATCTTTTACAGTGCACTTAGGAGGGTAACTCAATGAAATATAGGTTGTAATTATTGTAGTAGATGTCTAAAAAGTAATATGTAGGGCCTTATTGCTCTAGTGGATCTCTGGCACTTCAAGGTGTAGTTCTTGTAGCAGATTCTGCCTTAGGTTGAATCATACACTTGTAAAAGGGGAAACTTATAGTTGGTGGTTGTATGTCAGCAAGTCACATGCAAATCCCCTTCAAATATGGGAGCTCGATCAGTCAAAACAATGTAGTTTTAACATGTGCATGCTAATGTGATAAAATTAGAGAAAGATAGTGAATAAGGCTAGGTAATATTGGCACTTACACAATAGTTAGGGAGCACATGCATGGAGACAAGATGATGTTTGTTATAGTCAACATGCAGGGCACCTTTGCTCAGTAAAACTAACTGTTCTATTTTAGGATCAAAATCAAACAGTTCAAGTGCAGTTGTGTTTCAGTGCTATGCAAAGCAAGAGAGGCCACACTTAGTAATGTTGCATATAAACGTAATGTGAGGTCGTTACTGATGTTATCATGCAACTCTATATTTGGATCTTCAACTTCATTTTGCTAGGGAATGAGGTCTATATCACCACATTAAGGACCAAGGCCCAGTCCCATGTTCTCTTCAAGGCTTTCCATCTGGTCCTTTTGTTCTAATACACAAGGATAAGTAAGTTTTGGAAGGTCTATTTTCATTATAAGGAAATAAAACTTTAAAAAATGAATAGCTCCTACAAAGCTAAATACTTGTGTTAGCTCATAGGGCTTAAATTTTCCTAAACAAAAAGCCTTTTTTGGCTAGTAATTTACATCATCATTGCCCAAGATTGGAAAAACACCTTCAAAACTCCCAAATTTATTTGTTTGTAATGCATATTTTTTCATGTAGTCAAAGGTAATGAAAGTGTGTTGCCCATTTTTTCATTTTGTAAGTGTCTCAATATTTTTGGGAAATTTCAGCCATGGCCTGCCATATTGAATGCAAGATGACAACTACTCAAGTCAAAATCCTCTTTAACTATGAAAGGATAAAAGTTATTGCTTATAGTAGAAATGTCATATGGATTATGCTTCTCTGACTGTCATCGCACCATTACAACTGTGCTTTGTAGATCTAGAACCAAGTAGAAAAGCTTTCCTAGAAATTAAAGCATCTAGAAGCTTTAATTGGCCAGAGGTAATGCCCCAGTTAATACAATCATGAAAATGGAAGGGAGCAATGACAAAGGACAAGGCAGAGAAAGGCCAACCAAGAATGCCACTTCCTAGCATGAAATAAGATACTGAGAAAAGGAGTAAAAGGAAAAATATATTGATGCATGGTGATATAAAGGAGTTAAAACTTAACGAGACTCCATTCACAAAGGAAGATCCCAACCCGAACACCAGCACCATGCATTGTTTTAGAATTTTCTTAAGCTTACAAGTGATATTATATTTGTTTTAGGTTCTTCATGCTTGCTTTACCCTATGGATTCTTAGAGCTTGATCATTCCTGAATCCTATCTTCTGCAATTGAATGTGACATACCATAAGGGTACAAATAGACAATCATTTTTGCAAATTAGCGAAAGTGAAATTGCAATTTATTGCATTTTATAATAGAATATACTGGAGACAGGTTTTATTTGTTCATGCAATATCCTTACCATATGATTACAACTTTTGTCAATTTCTTGCCACAAAAATGTTTTTAGATACAACTGTCAATTCTACTAATGATTTTAGGTATATGCTGCATTTTCAATAATGTTTTGTTGACCAAAGTGCAAACAAAGAATATATTTACATCTGAATCAATTGAATTGATTGAAATTATGGTTTCAATATCAGTCCTAGTAAACAAAACTAGAGATATATAGGCTAGGAGCACTAGTAGTGATTGAAAATGAAACCAATGAAAGTTTACTAGAAAGCCAGTTAATAGAAGTAACTGAGCACTAAGTTTCTAGCCCCTGCACTGCACACAATTCATAAATGCGACCCTGAGGCTCTAAGTGGCAATAGTGGTAACATTAATTGCAAATTATGATTAAGACCTCCTACGAAAGGCCATATGCATTCTAAATATGGATGGGATGGATATGGCCATCTTCCTGTTATAGCGGATTTCACCACACTAGGTGAATCACACATTGTATGGCCTTCCCCTATCCCGCTGCAGACTCATTATTCCCTATGGACCATTTATTGTCTTTTGATGTATCATTGACCATCCCTAAAAACATTATAAAAATGATATACGCGTCCTTTTCCCCGATAACCGCGTACATACGCGGATATTCCCTCTATAGTCACGTACATCGGGATGTGTGCATAATCCAAAACTGTTGGACCGTTCCTTGTCTTGAATCCGACTCATATGACTCCTGGCCTTCCATATGCCTTGAGATCACACGGATTCGACCTTTCATTATCACTTTGGAAAGCTAAATAAGGAACCATTGAGACATTGAAAGCATAAGAGAGAATTGAGAGTACCGAAACTATAGTCCATTGTTGCCAGAACTATACTTGAGTCTGCATCCCTTT
>LPNX010602665.1:47591-97449 GCA_001517045.1 Pseudotsuga menziesii
AACACTTCCCAATAGTAAAGTTTCATGCAAACACTAATAAATTCTCTTGTAGTTACTTTGTTCCTGATAATTGCAGATCAAGAACCTTCTTTTAATATTTGATACTTTTAGGACTTGAAAGCACAAATGTTAATTATTAAAGTAGTTATGGTAGGGTTGGTCATTGTACAATATATTTTGGTCCAAAAATCAAATATGAAACTTTGATGATCTCTTCCCATTCTTAAAGGGCATATGATTTTACAATTCATGTTCTAGGGTGTCCCATTTGTCACCCTTCTGTTGTAATTAGATATTGTTTTCAAAAATATTTTTGCGAGTAGCACCTATGCACCTTACAACACTAGTTATGAGTCATCACAAACAAAGCAGTCATGGTCAAACATGTTTTAGCACCAGAATAAGATGAATTCAGAGAAGCTCAAGATGCTATACTTACTATTAGTAACTCTAGCATCTTGAGCTTCTCTGAAGTGCACCTAACTGAGAGCAAAAAAACAAGTAGAAAGATAACAGAACAAACATAGAATTTAGAAAATCATGTGACATTGGCTCTACAATTTCAACTTTATGATTAAAAAAATCAAGATAACATAAAAATTTAAAATTTATTTTCAATGGGACTGTTCAGTACATAAGAAAAACAAAACATAACTTACGAATAAGGAGGTGAAATCAACACCTCAGTTCTATGGAATACATCATATTGAAATGAATAAAAGAATTGGCATCCTGATACACATGCACCTTAATTTGTTATGTCAACTGATATGTACAACAACTTTAATGAAGTTTATCTCCAAAGGGTTAAGGGAAGTCATGACTTGTACTAAAAGAACAATAACCACTGGTCGGGAGTCAATGACAGAAATCCTAACTTGCAATCCAAATTCCAAATTTTGTTATTCTTCAAAGAGGGTGCACAACAAAGTAGCAACTCACTGTCCTGTTAAGTTGAACCAATTGCATATTGAATATGCTTTATGGAAAAATAATAGTATCCCACCCAACACATTGAATATTATTTATAGAAACCAAAACTATTCTTGATTAAGCACTCCATTCTAGAGTCCAAATCATCAATTCTTTAAGGGTAAAGGATGTCAAAATGATTGGGGGGGAATAAAAAAAAAAGGACAAATATGGATGCTATTAGCAATTTGCCTTTCTAATTTATCCAAGTTTTTTTCTCATAAAGAAACATAGTGGACCGAATTTTAATTAAGTCTTGATTCCAATTAAGATGATATCCCAAATAAACTATAGATTAATTTGGATACATGTTTAAAAGGCATAATTCAAGCATATTTCTTTTTTATTAAATCTTCCATGTGTAATTTTATTCATGGCATCAGTTGATATAAACTGGATTAAGAGATCGATTTAGTCTTTAAATCCATGCTTAAGACTCAAGTGATGATGGTTTTATGTTCTAAATCACATATTTGGTCTATCCTTCCATGCATTTTCCTTGTGTACTAATTGATATCTTTGGGCAATTCAGTAGAGTACTGTCAGTCCCACTTCTATATTAGTACCCAAAGTTTCTATTTCTTATTTTTCAGGTTTTGTTATTTCATCTGTGGGATATATGTGTGGTGAATCATATACATCAAAAGAGTGGGGAGAACTACAATCCTAAATTAAAATTCCAATATGGTAGGGGCCTAATATATATCAGAGATCATTAATTTTTTATTTACAATTCAACTAGATCAATAGCAATGTTTAGATATAGAGAAGTCAGTCTCTAATTTTCTGCCACTTCTCAGACTGGAACTAAAATGGTAGCCAATCTGACACTGAAGATAATTTGTGTTTAGTCTATGGTTATTATTCGATAGAAATAAACATGATTATGACAAGATTTTTCAATTTTCAGTACCTAGATTTCTCTTCTATAAAAAATGTAGTAAAATGCATGTTTGCTAGTTAAAGAAAATATGGTTGTTCAAGGATAGAAGAGGACAACAAAAATCCTCCATTACATGGATCCCTATAGATATGATAAGGTGAAACAACTGTAATGGTACTGATAGGGAATATCTGGGTGACACTTAGGAATGGGTGATTCAAGACAAAAATAAGGTATAAAGATATTTTTTTATGGATGTCTGAGGGAATCGACAACTAATAGAGCCAAAGTGGACACTCTTGTGGAATGGGTATACCATGCATTAAACTTGGCCTCCAAAACAAAAAGAGTGGGACAAGATTCTAAAGTTACCAACTTTTCTCGTGGTACCAAAAAGGCCTCTAGGTCCCTCAATGGTGTATTCTAGGAAAATATGTATTTAAGAGATATTAAATAATAAATATCTCAGGTTTTGGACAATGTACTTATCGCATGCTCTGGAAAAAACATTACTTGAATAGTATTTATTTTTCCACACAAAAAAATGAAACGGAAAATCTTTGTGACTGACATCTCCAAGAATATATATATGTCAATCAATGCTTCAATCCCTTCCTGTAACAATTACTTGTAGTTAGTGAACATTTCGAAAAAAAACTATGATAAGTAAATCATGAAAGAAGAACCTGACAAATAACAAAAAGAACACAATCCAAGAACTACCACATCAGTTAGACAATCACACTAGGATAACAAATCTTAAAAGGTAGCCTATCCTTAAAGTGGTATGTGCTTAAAGAAGATATATAATATTTAAACTAACAAAAGACTAAAAGAACACGTAGGTAAAATAATATCCATTTTTATTTGTAAGCACTAACACTACATATTTTACTCATTTATGGGATACACTAGACTTGCCAAGTTAAAGGAAATACGAATCTGCATACCTAAAGAGTAGCAACAATGCTAACATGATGTTTTACTTGCTCATCAAGTCCACTTTGGATTCGCACCACCTCTGCCCTAGCAATAAACTGTGCTCAAAGGTCTATCTCTAGTTGTTGTAACTGCTCCCTTTGCCTTGTAATATCGTGCATACATTGTTGTATGGACTCCTCACAATTGCTCATCTCAGCATCAATGGATAGCGAGGTTAAATCTGTCTCTAGTTGTCTATTAGATTTCTGCACATGTTTTATCTGTGTAAATCAAACTAGTGGTCGAGCACATCATGAGGGAAAACACAAATGCTAACACTGCTAAAATAAAATTCAAGAATGCATTGAAAATATTGAACAAAAATAATATTCTATACAAATTTGAGAATAACAAATAATAGATGAATGCTAATTTGAAAAATAATAGTCGTTAGCTAGATAGTAGTAAGTACTAAGGAAATGTTGAACTTCCTTAGATCCATTTCAGATAGCATGGCCTAAGCTACTAAACATTACATGAAGTTTTTGGTTGAATGTGCTCCAACATAACATAAAAAAACAACTCCAAATGTGGCCAAGGACTTTGATTTTGCAAAAGATTGAACTAAACCAGTAGAGATCCATTTTAAAAGGGGATCTACCAAGCGCCAAGATGGATCAAATATCTTGAAGTGAAAATCCTTCATCAACAATTGCATTCTAAATGTTTTAAATCTATTTGAGCCAACATGTTATTTTTTTATAATAGTTTATTATTTTTTATAAAAGACACATGTCAACTCCAGGATGAGCATGGAAAGAGTTACACATCCTCGCCCTAATGGGTTGTAGAATGCCCCTCTCGACGCAACACAGTATAACCCTAGGAGGTCAAACATGCAATAGTAATATAGCCTCTGTTTTGTTGTTTCTAACTTTTGACCTTTACAAGTACATGGAAAATGAACTAGTGACCACTCAGTTATTAGGGAAACTAATAGTAAAAAATCAAAAAGAGTGTCTAGGGGAATAGAACCCGTGGGTTCTCATTAAAAAGAACAAAATACAAAAGAAAACAAATGGGTATCCATGGGAATTGAACTGAACCATTTCCCTCTTCTTAAAAGAGAGGAAAAATAATAAAAAATCCCGAATTTCTGACCTTTACAAGTACATGGAAAATGAACTAGTGGCCACTCCATTATGAGGGAAACTAATAGTAAAATGGAAAAAAGAGTGACTAGGGGAATAGAACCTATGGGTTCTCATTAAAAAGAACATAATACAAAAGAAAAAAAATGGGTATCCATGGGAATTGAACTAAACCACTGCCCTCTTCTTGAAAGAGAGGAAAAATAATAAAAAATCCAAAGTGGTTGTCCATGGGATTTGAACATATGACTGCCAAGGAGATGGGAAATATTAAAAGCACGAAACGAGTGTTTATAGGTTTGAAAATTTGACCTTTGACCTCCTTGGGGAAAAGGAAGAAAAATAAAAAAACAAAATGGATGTACAGAAGCAAAATAGTTTCCCATGGAATTCAAAATGCTACATCTTAGGATAGAGAGAAAATTAAAGAAACAAAATGAGCGTTTAAATCTTGAGCCATGACAAAACAGGTGTCCACAAGTATTGAACCACTAACCTCTAAAAGTGAAAAAACAAAAGTAGGCCCATATGCAAAGTAGGTTTCGATGGAAATCAAACATATGTCCTTAGAAGTTAAGAGGAAAATAAAAAACACAAAAATTTAATGAGAGTGTATGCATTTGAACCTATGACCTCTTAGTGAAGGGGGAAAAATTTGAGATATTATATTGAAAATTGTAAAAATGGATTTATTCTAGGTGTTCTATTATTAGTAGTAATAAAAAAATTAAAGCAATCAAAACAGTAATTTTTCTAAAATTTATATCACATATCACATTTTCATTTAATTTTATTTGTATGATGCAAATCTATCCACCTATACCATGAAAGTTTTATTTTTATTTTTATTTTTTTTAATATGAAATTTTTGCCCTTGATATCAATAGCTTTGTTACCACCCATTTCGTAAAAATGTCCAAACATGAAAGAGGATTTTTGGGGAACTGAAAGGCTCTAAAAATTTAGACCTAGGCATGCAACAACAATAAAATCAGTTATGAGCTAAACCTTGCAGTATGGGCACCAGTCAATATCAAAGAGGCATGTTTAAGAAGCATTGAAATAAATTCTTAGTAGGTTTTTGGTAGAAATAACCTCATTGCTTCAATTTTGGGCCATGAATCAATAGAAACCATCCGTGCACCTACATTATGGGTGAAGGTGCAACCTTAAAACTTATGTTTTGGACATTTGTAGAGGTGTTTTTGGCTTCATAATCAACAATAAAACCCATTCCTTTGAGTGTTGGGAGTTAAAAATGGGGGATTCCCTTGCCCTGTCTATGATTTCAACCTCAAATCAACATTTTCAAAAAACAAGAGAACTAGGATTGTGTAGCAGCAAATGATTATCACTCTCAGACCCAGTCTTCTCCATATGTCATCTCAAGAGGTTTCACGCCATGTTGATATAGTTGTAACAATATGTCTTCTCAGAAAGAGCGATTAAAGGGTATACAATTTTGGCAATGTGTAGAACTTGAGTTTAAAAATAGACTTGGTCTAACCTTCTTGTAAGACAATAAAATGGGAGCGACCTGTGCACATTAAAAACTACACATTAAACTCTACGAATAGCCTAATTTCAAGGAAAATATTAGGGCCAACCCGTGAGCATACTCAAGGTGATTTAAATGCCAAATAATGTTTATATTCCTTTCGGGAGTTCCTTAAATACCTTTCTTGTAGCAGATTCAGAGTGAAAAAATACGCCTATGGTTAGCTCTTATTAAAAGACAATTAGAAGTTTGTTTGGGTCAGTTCCTGATGCATCTAGAAAGAGCCTCTTGTAGAAGATCCACCTAGGATTTATGATATGTTTTATTAAGTAGAATATAAAGCAAAAACCATGGCCTTGGTGATTTGTAGCTATTGAAAACCCTTGAATGGTGGAAACCTGTAGATTTGTAGCATTGAGGGGAGATTGGTAATGGAAAAGACAAATCCAAGGATTTCCTTGTGTTATATTTCATACCAACAATTGAAGAGACCTATAGAAAGGAGTTGATGGAATGTTCATGCATTCACTAGCACCATGCAATACCCTATAGGAAACTAGTAGAGAGAATTAAATTTGTAGCCCTCTCAGATATTTAAAAAACAGAAAATCAAGTGAAGTTCTCAAGTATTAAATAAATTTGGATCTTATATGTCAAATAGCTATCCACTGTATCCTCTAAAAAATTATGGAGTTGTGGTAGGGCTTGAAACAACATTCAAAACAATGAATTCCATTTCCAAAATTAAAACGGTGTGTCCAATGGCTCACAAGTGAATCTAGACTAGTGAGAGAATCAAAGCATGGATCCCAACAACGAAAAATGGAAATTCTACTAAAGTTTGGAGTGCACATAGTTTTACTCCTCTACTTAAGCATAATAGGTCTCCTTAAAAATTCAACAGACATGAATGATTTCTGTTCAAGATTTCACTGAGAATAGTCTAAATAGACAAAGCTTCATAGACATACACACGCACACATAGTGGGATGATCGTTGAAAGAAAAATAGTCACTACATACTGTCAAGAAATAAATATGGGACTAGAACCTAAGTGTTCCACAACACTTTTGAGGAATATTGAGGTCTATACCAAGAAAGAAGCCATGAATAAGCCTGCTAGATCTGACCCATAAACATCATTTGCAACAGTAAGGCTTGAGACAAGCTCCAAAGTCTAAGAATGACACTAGCAAACCCATTTTCTACTAACATGAGCACTATATCACCTTCAGATATCTAATTCATTTGGTCCAGAACAGGAATTCAAAATAGGACTCCATATCCATTGCACTAAATACCTCCTCCTAATGCCATTGACATTGTGATTGTCACCAAATGCGTCTGTAAGTACTTGTCCAGTGTAAGATCCACCGCCTCTAGTCCCATAAAGGCATTCACACAGATCTGCAATCTTAGTAGGAGAAGTAGGATCCTCACCAACATACCATGCATTTATAAGGGGATTCGAAGAAAGCTCGGCCAATTCATGTGCAATCACACTTATCATCCCATCAATCCCAACCTCACCATTAGGAGGCTTGAATGCCTTCATTCAAGTCATATAACTTGGCACTACAAAAGGATAAGCACATAATTATGGGAACTGCTTTCCAAAGTGCCAAATCCATGCATAAGGTAGTGTATCCTACAATTGAAGGGAATACAAAATAATGAAACCCACACACTTCCCTACAAAAGTCCTGGACAACAACAAAGCTAGAAGTGAGGAGAAGATAAAGACCATTATTGGGATCAATAGGAAGGGGACTAATCTTACAACTTATGACATTCTGTATCACTTCCTGAACAGTCAGCCTACTCAGTATCTTACCATGGTAATAGTAATCCTCATGCTCACTAGCAATAACTATGTTTGTGCTAATATTGGCACTAATCTAATAAGTATAGAACTGCATTGTTTGCCACCACTGAACCAAAAAAGGGCTCTTGGTATTATTACAGATAGATAGCAGCAACTCATTGATAATCCTCTTCTCCATCTTGCTCCATATTCCATACAAAATTGTATGGAAATTTATGGTAGAATTCAGCACAAGCCCCATACAATACCTCATATTCACAAACGTTGAAGACCCTTCATGCTTCTTTGAAGCCCCAAACTATAAATATGCCTTGTTGGCCTATTGTTTCAGTCCCAAAGTAGTAGTAGTATGATCGAAATATTGAGGCCATGGCCTCCATGATTCAACTAAGGATAATGCAATGACAATAAGCAAACCCACAAATGCAAAAACCCCCATTTCATCCCATAAACAACACGCAAAGCAACAGGGGGAATGGATACAATGTAATGAGACACAAGCCCCTTATATAATACTAAAATGCTCGAGGAATGGAGTGTTCATCTGACTATTATAGGGAATATAAAATAAAACAAGATGACAAACATACATAGTGGCTCACATAGAGCATAGCGCGCCATATCGGTGGGGATTCCGAAGATTGTAGTCCTCGTATCGGTATCCATTATCAAAATCCATGTCTCATTTATCAAAGCTTTTGCAAGAGCATAACAATAACCGGGTGGGAAAGTTGAAACTGCTCCTAGTGCCAGAAGAATTGCCTACTATGTACGCAGATAGCAGGCTCCTCTGTGTGTTAGTGGATTATTTTTCTTTACAGTATGGGGGCAACCCAAAAAATTGAAGGAAAAACCTCGGTTTCTCTTCAGAATGCTGAAAATTTCATAATGTGTTGAAGGAGAAAGACGAGCTGGAGATGGTGGGAGTCTTGTTGTATGGGCCATTTCTATTAGGCACCAAAGAAATCCAAGCCAAAGTGAAGAACACGGGCATCTGGATTTGGATGTCAATAATAAGGAACTGGACCATGATCCTATCAATCTCTTCCTTTTAATCTGAAATATCTAATTCTTCATCATCCCTAGCATAAGAATCTCGATCTCGAAATTCTTGGGTTGTAACCTTTACCGTTACTTCGGGTACGAAGAACTAGGCTTCCATTGATATAATGAACTATAGACCACTTAAGGTTTCAATACATTCATTGGGATAAACTATGGAATAAGGCTATGAACTCAAGATTTGTCGCTATTTTAGCAATTTACAATAGTAGTTTCTTATATATGTAATAAAAAAACCATAAGCGAGAGAGAGGCCACACAATGAAATAACAAGGATAGAAAGGAATAAGTAACCTTCCACCTTTTAAATGACATTGTGCAATGACCCAAGAACCTACCATAGGTTAATCCATGATCTTAAAAATATAATAGTTCCTTGCCACCTATGGCCTTGTGAAGTAAATTAAAGGTGAGCTCCTTCCAAATCAAACCTTTTTCCATCCATCTTTGCAGTATTCTAGGGAACAATACTTATTCACTATGGAAAGTGGGTGGATAGAATTGGGGCTAGACTACAATGAGAAAACCTCCTCCTTTTAAATGATGTAGTACAATTCCCTAGGAACCTCCCATAGGCTACATAGTGACTTCCACAAGGTAATGTATCCTTGTCGTCTATGGTGTTTCCATGAAAAAGGTGATCCTTGCCTCCTATGAGCTTGCGATCTAGAGGCAATTGTTTCCCAAGCCTGAGTGACTCAAATGTAGAGCTCTAATGGGATAAGGTGTTGAATGATGAATACACACCCTTACTAATTCCACAGTGGCTCGTGCACACTTAAATCCAATGTTTTTTTGTGATGCATTGTTGAACCCATGTGACATATTGTTGGTACTCCAACAACTCCCCTTGATTTTGTATGAAATAAAGGGGTCCCCATGTAATTTTTTGTAAATACTTTCTTTTGATCTTATCTTTCTTGTTTTGTTAGGTTATTTCATGGTTTTCTTCCTTTGATTCATACTCTCCTCTCTGCTTAACTTGGTTTTCATAAAATTAAGAATGGGTGGTTTGACTGGTCATTGTCATCTGACTCTATTGGTTTCCTGGTTTCTTAACAATGATTGCATAATCGTATTTGAGCTTGATTGACACATAACTTGGTTTGGTTGAATTGGATTAGACTCATATTTCGTCACTCTCCAATTTTCGGTTTATTGAGCATAATTGTCTTCACTCTTTGATAAATGAATCTAATTACTTTCTCTTTTGGAAATAATTATCTAATCACCAAAGCTTTATTATCCTTATTTAATCTTCATATATTTTATTCGGTCATGAGAATCTTTTGAAACATGTGATAACCAAAAATAATCTCAAAATAGTATTAATTGATTGAACATTTAAACATTACATAGTCAAACTAATGTTTCTTTTGACTAGTTATTTAAGAAAGTTATAGCCATTTATATAAATATAAAAAATTATGGTTTTCTCTTAAATAATTAAACCATATTTGAAATATTATTTTTACCAAATATAAATATTTAAATGATTCAATTAAAGGATATATAGATTATGAAATATCAATGGTATTTCAAATTACCAAAAGTGGAAGTGGATAGAAAAACATCATAAATCTTAATGCTTACTAAAAGAAATCAAAATACAAGTTTTATTTAGAACATGTTAGTAACACATTTTTGGATATCATTAAAGTGTTGACAAGGTATGGCCTTTCGAAATATTTGAATTTGGAAAGTAGTGGATGATGACTAGACATATTGGCTTTTGGATTTTCCTTAAAGAGTTATAAAGTTAATTCATGAAAACCTATATTGGAGACTTTATATTGTTCTTTTATTTTATTATGAGAGAAAATTATTATTGAATGACATATCTTATACTTTTGGATCTCACTCTCATTCGTGCCAAGTGTTTAAACATAAACATCAATACAATATCTCTTGCATATGATTTAGATGATATTTTAAGTTCTCTTCTTGCGATTCCATTTGTTTGCATGATATCAAGCCACTAAGCTAGCGATGCATGAAGTTAAAATATCAACAAATGTTTGTCTAAATTTAACATAGCCCTTTGTGGGATTAGTGATCAGAAAGAGATACTCATGTTACAAATGAAAGTGATACTTGGCATAACAAGGAAACCATCGAGATAATTATTTTTCCAAATCATAACATCCATGCTCACTCGGTCACCAGATCGTATCCAATTCATTATTAATTTAATGGTATATGTGAATGATGTGTCGAAAAAAAAGGGAATAGGTCACAGCAGAATGTTGGCACGTAAAAAGAACAGTGATATGTTGTCATATTACACAGGTTTTAAGCGAATGTAATTACCTAATTGTAAAATATTTTAACATCAGTTTTTGCAGTCAAAAGAGATCAATATTAACTCATTGAATTTTCCACGATGCATCATAAATATAGCTACCGATATATGGTTATCCACATTGATATGTATAGCCAGGTGTAGATCGTATCTCCACTTGTCTTTGGAAAATGGAGGCTACATATAACTACCAAAGTGACAATTAATATGATCACAGTTCTATTATGATGGATAATTATAATGCATAGTGCTGGAAAGCAGTAGCGTGGATTAAGGCAATGAAATTGCATGGATATCAGAACATTTATGAATGGAGAACATATGGTGAATTCATGAAGTGAAAAGGGAAAATTCTTATTTCATACTTCAAAATGTTGACACAACTCACGCGTATCTTTCTTTTGGTGGTTTAATATATATTCGATGTTTATGTTTGATGAGAGTTTGGATATGGTTAATTCATTTTTATTGTTTTTGCAGATATTTCTGTTTATGGGGTTAACGTGCTCTAAATATTAATACCAGAACATTGAATGCAATGCAGAGATCACAAAGATACAACCTGATCTTGTTCAAGTAAGAAGAGATGAAGTTCGCGAGTTCATCAGGGAAAAGTGGGAGAAGCGTTACAGTAATTAAAAAGCTAAGAAGAAACCAGATTCCCGTCATTATTCAGGAGGTTATTTTCTGTTGCAAACTGCAGGCAAATTAAGAAGAATTAACAAAATTCGATATCTAGGTTTTTTGTAGAATGGACTCTTTTAATAAATTCATGGGGAATCTCCTGAAAAGAGTGAACCATTTGAGATATTTGTGAGGTTATTTAAACACATTTTTTTAGTTGTGGCCAGCATGGGATCGGCTTACTTCTGAGTTTTATGTTGGTTTGTATTGGACTATTTAAACAATAGCAGAGATTGATTTCAGGGGGGTAGTGCTCATCAGAGCTAGAGAAGCTTTCATTCTTGTTGAGGCCCAAAAATTCGCAGGTAGCAATAGTAAATGATTCTCCCCAATCAACGTTCCCAACAATCCCGTTGACTGTTTGGTATAGGGAATTCATCCGGTTTGCGGTCCGGCTACCGTAGGTCAAGTAACAAAACAAAGGCTTTTACCGGTTACGGCCCGGTCCACCGAGTTTTTGTATTTTTGACTTAAATTATGAAATGCAAGTGCCTAATTAACAATGCAGGGTGATAAAGATACAAGGAGCAGTCACAATGTGATGCGCAGGTTCTTTCCTCTCATCTTAAGGCTCACAAGCATCCAAATCGCATACAAAAAGAAAATAACTAACTACCTAAACTATCCCTAGGGAGCAGGATTATCATTCATTGGTGAGTAATATAATTTTGTACATGCATTATGAAAAGTTACAGATAGCTGACACTTCCTTCAAAAACACATGAACAATTAAATATGTTTCAACAACCAGTTAGCCAATTGTTTATAAACAACGTTTATTACTCACAGTGGAAAAAAAAAATCACAAAATATATTGAAGGACATTCAACAAGAACATAGGTTCAGGCAGTTAGAACGCCCTCACAGTAAATGAGACACAGCTAAAAACGAAATAGTTCCCCTTCAACATTGCTCATTTAATCGCATTGATACATTCCACGTTGCGCTTTCCCCCACAGGAAAAAGTTGCAATTTTTTATTGTAAAACGAAATAGTTCCTCTTAGAAGAAAATGGTTTACAAAATTTTTCCTCGGGAAAAATTCCCTCTCTAAGTTTTAACTTTCAAGTATTTAAACTACAGCAGCCGATCATTTGGGCTGCCCCGCCCCCCATCGTGTGACCTTCCAGTTCTTCCAATGCTCCATATTATTCTATGTTGTCTGTATGCACTCATGAACCTTTTAGTAATGGGTAGACAGTCAGGTTCATGCCTTTAGCATTATTGACTTTTCCTTCTGCTTCAATGGCCCTTTTAGCGATCTGGTCGGTTTCGTTTCGATCCTTTCCAAACTGCTCCTCTACGTCTTCGCGCATCAGTTCCTTACGTCCACCTGCAATTAATCCATGTGTATTATTCATTGGGACTGCATTATAAAACAAGGCAGCAGATTATACAAACTGAAACGGCTATCCCACAAGAAATGGCTAGGTGCACCATGGCGGAAGTCGGAAGGATACTGACATCGAAAGCCAAAGGCTCTGCCTAACCGCAACGGCGGAAGAGGAAAAGGCTATAGCCTCCGACCCATAGCTGCGGGTGGGAAAACTCAATTGAAAATCGGAAGAAAAATAACATCGGAAGCTAAAAGACTTTCCTAGCCACAACGGTGGAAAAGAAAATGATAGAGACATGCAACACGGACGGGAAAAGCTCAATCGGAGATCGGAGGACTTTGACATTGGAAGCCAAAATACTTTCCCAGCCGCTACGGTGGAAAATAAATGACTACAGGCAAGCGATTACAGAGCTAACACACATAGGCAGTCGGAATGCTTCATGCTTTGGGCGAAGAAGTGATTTGGGAGCTGCAACGACGAAAAAGGAAAGACTACGTCCTCCGATCAAACAAGATTAATGCCTGATTAGACAGAAAAATTAAGTGTTCAAAAAAACTGTTAGAGAATCAACAATGGTTATACTTTCGAAACAGTGGCCTCAAAGGACAAAGATCATATTTATCATTTGCTAGTACCAGCCCAAATCTGTGACCAATCACGAAATTCAAACACGACAACTTTTGAGACAAGTTGACAATCCACCTTCAAAATCATTTGAAAATAAAGCACAACCAAAATTCAAGGATCCAGCGATGACCACAAAATTAAATTATGAGGAGGGGCCCAAAATTTAAGAAATTTGGGGAGAAAAGTTGCAGCTGCAACAATTGGCGATTACCTGGTGAACCTAGATCTCTGGGAAATTATTCTTTGAGTGACAAACTATTTCGAACAACAAATGCATCTATTGAATTCTTCCAGCTATATGGATCTCCCAAATGACAGAAGTGTGTACCTATAATCTTTGATAATAGTCCAATTTGGGAGAGTGGAAACCGAGATTTTCAAGTCCAGATAATTCTGTTGAGGCCATAGGATGAGTTTCATTATTCCTTTTGTCTTCAGGTAGTTGACAGCTTGGACACCACAGGATTTTAGCATATGGTAAACAGAAATATTTGTTTGTTCCTCATTCCCATGCCATTTTAACACTTTTCTTGCTTTGGGACTTTTGTCCATTTTCATATGAGTCCTCCTGCATGCCTTACTTACTGAATTTTATTTCAGGATCCTCTATCCCATAGTGCCCTTTTGTTTGAGCGGTGTATTTCATGTTTCAGCTCACGGACGGAGAGGATCTTTCGGCAATTTAGTACTTATGATTCAGCATTCGCTTTGATGTATGATGCTTTCATAGGAGTTTTTAACTCCTTTTTTCCTTTTGGCATTTGTTTCTTGGCATGGGATCATTTATATTTAATATACTGTTCACCTTGCTCTCCTCCATGGGTCTTCTGCTGTCGCTCCTTAGAAATTTTTTAAATGTGACGTGGGTGGAGCCTCAACATAGTATTCCAGACTTTTGAATCCGGTTTATTTCACAGGGATTAAGCAGGACTTCAATGCACACAGAGATATTCGAGAAAACTACTAAACTGGAAGAAGTTCTTTTAGACAAAAGCAACACTCAGTCTGATACCCAAACATTTATCATTCCCAAAAATTTTGATGTTCCCCGTACAACCGCGGGTTTGTTCCCTTTATTGAAATCAAGAAAAACTCAAACTAAACAAACTGAAACATATGACTCAAAAGACGGCCAAAATATTATTTATATACAGGACAGGAGAACTCAAAGAGACTCAGGAAAAATAGGGCTTGAGAACCAAACCATTTATTGGTAAGTTCTCTTCCCACCCTTGCAGATCTTGTAACTTATAAGTAGAAGGACCGAGCTTTGCTGCAACCAAAAAAGGGCCTACCCACAACTGCTGGAATTTAGTGTGCTTTCCCTTCTCATCATGGGGGTGATCCCATTTGAGGACTAAGTCTCCTACTTCAAAGTCTTTTTTTCTAGCTTTATGCTTGTCGAACCATCTCTTTACTAGCTCCTGCTGTTTCTTAAAGCGTTCCCTGGCTTTAGATCTAGCTTCCTCTGCTTTCAGAAGATTGCATATCCTCATTTGCAAAACTTCATTCTCCGACCCTCTAGACTCTTGAGCTATTATGGAGGAGGGTAGCATGATATTGGGAGGAAGAATGGCTTCTTTACCGTAGACTAAGGTATATGGTGACACTCCTATCGCAGACTTGGGGGTGACTCTATCATCCCAAAGGGCGTTTGGTAGTGCTGAGTGCCAACTCCTCTGGTTTTCTATTACAATCTTCTTTAAAATTCTAATCAGATTTTTGTTAGAGGATTCAGCTAGGCCATTTCCTTGTGGATAGTAGTTAGCAGAATAATGCAATTTTATACCTTTATCATGAGCAAAAGCAGTTAATTTAATTGATGAAAAGTACGCAGCATTATCAAAAACTAATGAAACTGGAACTCCAAACCTGGTCATGATGTGGTCCTGCAGGAAGCTGATGACCTCGTCTTGATTTATCTTGCGCAGCGGGACTGCTTCGACCTAGCGAGTGAAATAATCGGTCACGGTCAAAATGTACTTGTGTTGTAGGGAGGAATTTGGTTTTATTTCTCCAATGATATCCAACCCCCACTACTCGAATGGCTCTGTGATCATCACAGGATTTAGGGGTGCTGCTGCTTTAGGTTGTCTCCCACTACACCTTTGGCAAATATCACACTTTCTGACGTGTGCATGTGCATCTTTGAAGAGTGTAGGCCAATAGTAACCGGCCCTGAGGATTTTGTGGGCTGTATTATCTCCTGAATAATTCCCCCCAGTAGGCCCGTCATGCAGATATGTCATTACCCTTTTAGCATCTTCCTTTTCTAAGCATCTCAGAAGAACTCCGTCATAATTTTTTCTGAATAATACTCCTTCAACAATTTGATAGGAAGCTGATTTAAGATGCAGTGCTCTTCTTTGCTTAGAATTCCAATGTTCTAGCAGTAGCCCGGCCTGTAGGTAATGTACGAGGTCTTTATACCAAGACTTGGGAACTATAAACAAAGGACATACATCCATTAAATGTAATTCGGCCTCATCCTCCCAGGCTTGCTCTTCATTGTTCCCACTTTCAATCATCAATTTGCACAACCCTTGACCTTTAACTATAGAGGCTGGCTTGAATTCAAGGTCGTACTCTTGAAGAGCTGTAACCCAGTTGCCCATTCTTTCTCCTAACTCCTTCTGTATAAGAAAGGACCTTACAGCTGGGTAGGGGACTATTACCTTGGTTCAATTTTTTAAGATATAAGTCCTGAATTGCTTCACTGCTTTGAATACTGCATAAGCTTGCTTATCAATGGCTGGTTAATTTAATTTAGACCCTTGTAGACCAATGCTAATGAAAGATATTGGGAATTCATCCCCCCCATCTTCCTTCTGCGTAAGCACAGCTGCTAGCGAGTCATCGGATGCCAAGGTATACAGAATAAAGTCTTTATCGAAATCTGGGCTTTTCAGGGAAGGTGCGTGTGCAACAACAGTTTTAATTTTGCTGAAAGCGTCCTTCTCAATCTCAGTCCACTTGAACTGTGCATTTTGTTTCACCATCTGCTACAGTGGCTTAACAATCTGAGCGAAATTAGGGACAAATCTTCGCACGAAGTTTATAGTTCCCATAAAACATTGGATCCCCTTTTTATTATGGGGCAAGGGGATTTGTTCAATGGCCTTAATTATTTTTGGATCTATAGAAATTCCTGTCTTTGAAACTATGTGACGCAACAACTTGCCCTCAGTGACAGCGAACACACACTTCTTGGGATTGAGTGAGATGCCATACTTCCGACAGTGTTCAAAAATTTGCCTTAAGTGAAATGAGTGCTCTTCTCTTTTCTTCGAGAATATCGTAATATCGTCAAGGTATACTACAACACTTCGTCCAATCAATCCACGGAAAGCTATGTCCATAGCTCTCTGAAATGTTGCTCCAACATTTATAAGCCCAAAAGACATCCTTCTGTAGGAAAAGGTTCCCCATTTGGTCCTGAACGTCGTCTTCAATCTGTCTTCCTCGGCCACTAATACTTGATTGTAGCCAGAGAAACCGTCTAATAATGAAAACAATTCAGAACAAGAGACCATTTGCAGCAATTGTTCCATGGGCGGCACAGGGTAGTTATCTTTATTGGAAGCGCGGTTTAGATTTCTGAAATCCACGCAGAATCTGATTTCTCCCAATTTTTTCCTTACTGGTACCAGATTTGATACCCACTCAGAGTGTCTGACTTTAAAAATGATTCTAGCATCCAATAATTTCTTCACTTCACTCTGAATCAGTGGTTCTAGCTTTGGATGCATTTTTCTTAAAGGTTGCTGATTTGGCTTGATGCCAGCTTTGATGGGGACAACATGCTTGATGATGCTGGTGTCATACGTTTTTAAATCTGCGTATGTCCAAGAAAAGACATATTTATATTGTTTAAACAGACTGACGGATTTATCTCTTTCTGCTGGTGAACAACATTTGCTGAGATTCACAAATTTAGGATTCATCTCAATCCCTAAGTTTATCAGTTCGAAATGCAGAGATGAGTTGTGGGTTTTTACGTTGGCTGGTATTCTGAATTTTTCATTTAGATCAAACATTCTTTCTAGCATTCTTACTCCTTTAGGGATGAAATTATCATACTTCATCTCTGCCTGATGTTCTTCATCATCTATAATTGCTCCTTTGAATACCTCGTCATTCGTTAAACATTCTATAATCTGCTGGTCATCATCGAACACTCACAGGTTGGTGATCATATCAGGTACTGAGGGCTTGAAAAGCAATTCAACAGAGCATCGGTTATTAGTAGGTACCAGTCTAGCGGCTGATGTGGCCAACAGATCAGCTACCGCGTTTTTAAGTCTGGGGATTGAAATAATATTGAATGCATTAAAACATTTAAGCAAGTCCCATACCTCATTTTTGTAAGCCTTTAAGTGAGGAGAAACGTAATGTATTTGATTTCTGATTTGCTTTACAATTATTTCTGAATCTCCAAAAACTTTTAAATTACTTACCTTTAATTCAATTGCTTTCCTTAAGCCCTGCACCAGTGCTTCATACTCAGCTATATTATTTGTACATTCAAATTCTAATCTACATGCAAGAAAGTGTTTATTATTCTGAGGGTCAATCAGGACACAGTCGACCCCTAACCCTTCTAATGTCTTAGAGCCATCAAAAAACAAAATCCAAAAATCACTAACTACTGAATGCGAATCTATTTCTACTGCTAAGTCTACTATTTTACAATCGATTTCATCAGCCTGCGAAAATTGAAGGAGATCAGGCTGGGTGTCTGAAGTGTTGCTGGCTTCTTCTGCTTGGTAATTTGCAGGTTCCAATTCAATAAAGTAGTTTCCCAAGACAGAATCCACTGGTTCATTCTTTTCTTCAAGTCGAGTAACATTATATTTCATGTGAGGCTCCCTTAAAATTTTAATCTGGTTCAGACTACCTTTATATGGAAACCACAGATTTGACCAATTAGAGGCGAAATATCCATTAAGTTTGGCCAACCAATCTCTGCTCAGGACAAGACCATAAGCATCTGGTATATCAGCCACCACGATATTAATGACTTGACATACTTTATCATTCGATGCCAGACGGATTAGGACATCTTCCATCTCACCAATTACCTTTACATCTGTCATGTCCAACTGAACCACCCTCCACGTGGATGGCTTAGGCTGCCCATTGATCTTTTTACAGATCGATATTGGCATGACATTAGCAGTCGCCCCTGAGTCTACCAAGCAATTATGTACATTGTGGTTAAAGATTTCAAAAGTAAGGAGGAAAGGTGGATGCTTGTTCTTGGACTTAACTCCACTGCTGGTTTCTCCAATTTCTTCTTCTTCTTCTAGTTGATTGTTAGTTGGCATCCTCTCGTCCGATGCTTCAAGTGCTTTCAACAGTCTTTCTTTTTGCTGCGGCACTTTACACATTTCGAATAGTGAGACATTTGCCTTTACCTTCTTTAAATCTTCCACGACATCATAATCCATCTGCTTTTCAGTGGGATGAGGTCTATTAGCATTCTCCTTATCTTCATTTGGCTTGGCCATTGTATCATTCTGCCTAGGATTTTGGCTGGTAATAGGAATTCTGGAATTTTATCAGCCAAGGATTTATTTTGAAATTTCTTCTTGACATTTCTCTACATCCTCTTAATCTTTGGGAGTATAAAACTGTCTTCTTTAACCGTCCCTTGGCTCCTTATCGTTACGTTGGTTTCCATGACTTCCTTGTACCCCTGGGTCTTTTCCTCTTCAGCATCAAATAAGGAAACATAATTCCACAAAGCTATGGTTTCCTCATCTTGTTCCTTCGTTGAAGTAGTATTTTCTGTTCTTTCTTCACCTTCATCTTCTGTTAATCTAGAATCCAACCTCTGATTCATGACCAATGTCATTGAGTTTATCCATTGCGGGAAATTCTTTTCAGAGTGGGGCTGTTGGTGGAAAGTGCAAAATTTTTCCATCCCTATCTCTGTCAAATTCATAGATGCAGAGTTGTGTGGAGGCGGTTGAGACTGGTTGTTGTCCTCTTTTTTCTTGTAATAAGGCCTGTAGAATTTTTTAGTTTCCTTCTCTTTCTCCAAGTCTATGATTTTATTAGAAAGCTTCTGCACCATTTTGGCCATATTTTCATAATCTGGCCATTTCTCCTCCTTAGGCTTAGTAAACAATAAGGCCTTCCTTCCCCCACCTTTCTCTCCTGACTGTTTGGGATAATCCTCAATACTTTCTCTTTCAGCCTCCACTACTTCAGCCTCCTCATAGGTCTCCGCCAGAGTAGGCTTGGCCCTACCTTTGGCAAACATGGCCAAATCAGGGCCTAAAGCTGAGGTATAATATTCAATCAGGACCTTGTCTGAAGGTTTGTCAGTGTCAAAAAAATTCTTGAGGTATGCCGCAAATCTTTGATTAAAGCTGTGCACCTTCTCCTTTCTCTCCTTCTTCAATGCGCACAGTCCTTTCATGAGGGATGCATGAGTCTTTTGAGTTGCATGCTTACTTCTGAAAATTCTCTCGAAGGTATTCCAATCAGGGATAGAGTTAGCGGGTAACCCAAAATACCATGACGCTGTAGCCCCTTTAAGGGTATGCGGGAATAGTCTGCAAACTACATCTTCATACTCCCCAGCCCTTAACCCCTCTATTGCCAAGTAAAAACTCTGCAGGTGATCATCTACTAGTGTTTTTTCACTTGGATTGAATTTGGGCAGCATCTTCTCAAAGGATTGAGGTAGGTCATGTAACGGAGGGGTCAGGTTTAAAGGCGATTTGGCTCTCCATGCAGGTGGTGGATTCGGTGGGTTGGGTGGTGGATTAGGATTTACTCCTGCCATGAGTCTGGGTGGAGAGTGAGGCGGTGAGCCAATAGAAGTGTGAGTAGGAGAACTGTGCGGAGTATCGGGGCCTTCTTGATTCAGGGGCAACAAAACTTCTTGTAAGGCTGTCTCTACTAGCTCTTCCCAATCCCCAACCAACACTGAATCTTCCAATATAGGACGATCCTTCTTTTTATACTCTCTTCTGGGCAATTCAGGGATGATCGGCAATCCTCCAATCTTATTCACATATGCCCTGGTGTGTCTTCTTAAATTATCAACAACTTCGTTATTCACAGAAAACAAATGTTCTCTATCTCTTTCTTCTGGGATTGGATTACGAAGTCGACTTCTTTCAGAACTGTTACCAGTGGAAAAGTCTCGGGAAAATGGGTTTCCTCGGCCAGCCATGCACTAGCGGCCCTCCTTCTAGCGCCAAAACTGTTGAGGCCCAGAAATTCACAGGCAACAACAGTAAAGGATTCTCCCCAATCAACGTTCCCAACTAGCCCATTTACTGTTTGGTATAGGGAATCCGTCCGGTTTGCGGTCCGGCTACCGTAGGTCAAGTAACAAAACAAAGGCTTTTACTGGTTACGGCCCGGTCCACCGAGTTTTTGTATTTTTGACTTAAATTATGAAATGCAAGTGCCTAATTAACAATGCAGGGTGATAAAGATACAAGGAGTAGTCACAATGTGATGTGCAGGTTCTTACCTCTCGTCTTAAGGCTCACAAGCATCCAAATCGCATACAAAAAGAAAATAACTAACTACCTAAACTATCCCTAGGGAGTAGGATTATCATTCATTGGTGAGTAATATAATTTTGTACATGCATTATGAAAAGTTACATATAGCTGACACTTCCTTCAAAAACACATGAACAATTAAAGATGTTTCAGCAACCAGTTAGCCAATTGTTTATAAACATTGTTTATTACTCACAGTGGAAAAAAAAAATCACAAAATATACTGAAGGACATTCAACAAGAACATAGGTTCAGGCAGTTAGAACGCCCTCACAGTAAATGAGACACAGCTGAAAATGAAATAGTTCCCCTTCAACATTGCTCATTTAATCGCATTGATACATTCCACGTTGCGCTTTCCCCCACAGGCAAAAGTTGCAATTTTTTATTGTAAAACGAAATAGTTCCTCTTACAAGAAAATGGTTTACAAAATTTTTCCTTGGGAAAAAGTCCCTCTCTAAGTTTTAACTTTCAAGTATTTAAACTACATCAGCTGATCGTTTGGGCTGCCCCCCCCCCCCCCTGAATCGTGTGACCTTCCAGTTCTTCCAACGCTCCATATTCTTCTATGTTGTCTGTATGCACTCATGAACCTTTTAGTAACAAGAAGACAATCAGGTTCATGCCTTTAGCATTATTGACTTTTCCTTTTGCTTCGATGGCCCTTTTAGCGATCTAGTCGGTTTCGTTTCGATCCTTGCCAAACTGCTCCTCTACGTCTTCGCGCATCAGTTCCTTACGTCCACCTGCAATTAATCCATGTGTATTATTCATTGGGACTGCGTTATAAAACAAGGCAGCATATTATACAAACTGAAATGGATATCCCTCAAGCAATGGCCAGGTGCACCAGGGCGGAAGTCGGAAGGATACTGACGTTGGAAGCCAAAGGCTCTGCCTAACCGCAACGACGGAAGAGGAAAAGGCTATAGCCTCCGACCCACAGCTGTGGGTGGGAAAAATCAATCGAAAATTGGAAGAAAAATAACATCGAAAGCTAAAATACTTTCCTAGCCACAACGGCGGAAAATAAAATGCTAGAGACATGCAACATGGGAGGGAAAAGCTCAATCGAAGATCGGAGAACTTTGACATCAGAAGCCAAAAGACATTCCCAGCCGCAATGGTAGAAAAGAAATGACTACGGGCAAGCGATTACAGAGCTAACACACATAGGCAGTTGGAACGCTTTGTGCTTCGGGCGAAGAAGTGATTTGGGAGCCGCAACGGCGGAAAAGGAAAGACTATGTCCTCCGATCGAACAAGATTAATGCCCGATCAGACAGAAAAATTAAGTGTTCAAAAAAACTGTTAGAGAATCAGTAACGGTTATACTTTCGAAATATCGGCCTCAAAGGACAAAGATCATATTTATCATTTGCTAGTACCAGCTGTTGTAATCTCACAGATCACATAAGGTTACCAATAATACATACTAAACATACATGAATATAAACAGAGACAAGAGACAAGAACAGATAGGATAGAACAGTATATCTTATTATAATGAGTTCATACAAGGCACAGAACTGAACTGAGTTCTTGTGTGGCTCAACAGCCTAATATATACAAGTTACAAACAGTTACAACATAACTACCTGTCGGTTCGGTGAACCGACACGACTGTTAGTTAGCCGACTTAATTAACTAGTTTAGTCGGCCGAACGACTTAGTCGGTCCATCGACTTAGTCGGCTGACTAAGTCGGTCTTTGTTCAAGTCGACTTATGTCGACTTGATCCTTCTACATCTCCCCCATGAACAAAACGTTTCTTCGTCCCGAAGAAACAGGGAGGTACAAAAATTGTTAGTGTTGGTCGGACCCTGTAAAACTGCTACCGAGGTGGACTGTGCAGACGGATAGTTAGTCTTTTCTGGACGCATACTTCGACTATTGCTGGTGCAGTGATGGCAAGCTGATGCTGGAAGTCTGTCCATGTCTGCAAGACTTTCTGAATGTCGATCGTTAGAGTATTTAGACTTGACAGTACTGACATCTTTTCTGCCATGGTTATTTCAACAATGTTCTCCATGTTGGGACCCAACATTTGGTTCTGCTCTTCTGCAGCATCAAGGAGTCTTTTCATCTGCGGGAAGATGTTGTCGACCTTCTCTAAGTTTGGGAGGGCCTGTTGAACCCACTGATGAGCTTCTCGTTCTAGCTTCTGCAGTTTGCTATTCTCCATCACAATCTGCTCTTCAATGGTCTACCTCATATCGGCCTCTGTCGACTTACGTCCCTCCAAGGCCTGAATACCTTGTCTTGTCTGCCTGGTCTGGTGATAGACTTGCCCATAATGAGTAGGCCAGTCTCTTAGTACTTCCTCAGTAACAATGGATTCCTCCATATGGTCCTGTAAGACTTTGTAAACCTCCAAAAATGCAGTGTGCTGGGTCAAGAGGAGATGGGCGGTCTCTTCCTTTTGTTCTGCTTTAGTCTCTTGGAGATGTGTCTGTATAGTCGACACCATGCCTTCAAAAAGCTGGTATGCCCTTTCCAGAGGTCGATCTGTAGCATCTTCGACCGGGCCTAGAACGACAGATTGTGCAAGAGACCTGCATTTGCTGAGAAACTCAACCTGTTCTGCCTCCTTGTCCTTAAGCTTTTTACTTTTGGTGACCGTCCTCTTCTTTGACTCTTTGGCCAAGGTTTTGAGTAGTTGACCGACCTCTGAGTCGGTTAGTCAACTTGCATCTTTTAGGCTAATCTTCAGGACGGATGGTCTATGGTGCTCTTTCTTTTTCTTCTGGGTGTCTGTCTGTGGCTCTTGGGTACCTGCAGTAGTTGAAGCTGGATCTATGTTTGGTGGAACGGAGGCCGAGGGTTTTTTTGGTTGGTGAGGTGGTGTAGAAGTCGAGGGTGTTTCTTTTTGAGGAGGGGGTATGGGGGACGGTGGTTTTTCTGTTTGAGGAGGTGGTATGACCACTTCCGGCTGTGAAATTGATGGTGGTTTTGGATGTGAATCAGGGGGTGGCGGGGGTGGTGGAGATGATGGTGGTGGAGGTGGAGACGGAGTGGGGGAATGGTTAGGGGTCAAAAGGGTGACGGGACTGCGTGGTGGACTTTGGTCGGAAGAGATACCTGCTTCCGAAGGTGACATGGGTAGGTCATCCTGTATCTCGGGATCGACATCCTCGGTGACAGACTTACTGTGTCCTATAATGTCGCCCTCTTCATTGGACCTAATAAATGTTGTTGTTTCCTGGGCATAAACCTGTTCGTTTGCTTTGAGAGGAGACGTTGTCCTTATTTTCTATGCTGACTGGAACAGTGCAGGAAGTGTCGCGAAGAAGGATTTAAGCTCAGTGTCCTTGTTGACCCTGGCTCTGAGTGCCTCCGAAATTTCTCTTTGATATTCGTCCATGGGGCTTCCCAACTGTTCTGCCGGTGCTTGTTCTTCGACTACGTGCGTCAGAGATGGAGGAGGGGGGGTCGACACAAGGTCGACGACGTTTTCAGGCGTCTGTTGTGTTTTGGATTTCTTGGGCCGACCTTCTGGAGCGCCTGCCTCGAGATATCGTTGAAACTGGGTTTCAACCGACACTTTATTGGCGCGGGCATCTTCGACAATGTCGACAGCCGTGGCTGCTAGTTCCTCCTCATCGTCGGATGAGTGAAGAATAAGATTGCGCTTACCCCTGCCTGATTGTTGTTTTTGAGTCTTGAGTCTTTTCCTGGCGACCGCTATCTCCTTAGCCAGCTTCTTGATGTTGCTTTTGGATAGGGCATACTCAGGGTTGTCATCTTCGACTTCACCTGTCGGTTCTTGAGTGGATTTGACGATTGCTAGAGCCGGAGGAGTTGTCTGTTGCACTGTTGGATGCGTTTGTATTGTTGGTTGTTGTTGTTCTGTCGGCTGGGGGTCGACGACCTGTGCAGTCAGAGGTTTGACAGTAATGTGTACCCGACTAGTGGTCACGGTCGGGGTATCCTCCGACACAAATGTACTAATATACAGATTAAGCTCCTAGTCCTCCTCCTTCTCCTGGTCTGTCAGCGGTTCGATGATAGAGAAGTCAACCTCTTTGGCAGCCTCCGGAATTGGTACCTTTGTTCGTGCCTGTCGGGTCAACTCTCTAAAAATATGTTCAACTGTCGGGTAGTAGTCGAGGTCCTGTGCTTTGGGGTCTTGAACTCGCATGTACCATACTGATGTATGGTCAAGTGCTAACTGGATATGTGAGTCGGCAGGGAGGTTTCGTCGGATGTTTTGGGGCACCCTCCACCTTGTCGTCCGAACCTTTAACTACTGGAACCAAGTCTCCAAGAAGACTTTCCCCTATGCCAACTCATGCAGGGTGCCTTTTTGTGAGAAGGGTTTGGAGCGGTGCATTTGGAACTTGGTTGGCTCCCAGAAGACTGGACTACCTTCCGGACAAAAATGATACATGACTATCCAGATAATCAGGGAGGGGAATTTGATGATACCTCCCATCTCCTGACAGTGTTTGCAGATGGTTTTGACCATGTCGGCAACATAGTCTCCCCAGTGGTAGAGTCTTCCATTGGTGGCGATTATGTCGACCACCTCTAGCATCTCCAATTTAAGGTCACTGCTTCGACTAGCCAAGGTAAGGGTGATTGCGATGATTTTAGCCACAATCTGTGGTGTCCTTGTCGCAATCTGTCCTATCATTAATCCTTTAGAGTTTTTCCCAGTTGGTGTGCCTGTAATTTCTTGGACGAGTCCCTCCTTGATCCCAATTGGGATAGGGTCGCCTTTGTTCGACAGACCCGTAAGCGTCGAAATAACATCCCCGGTGATGTTAATCGGCTGGTCGAAGTAGAATCGGCCGTTGTGGTAACGACTGATAATAAATTTAACAGTTGCTTCTTTCGTCCCACCGAAGCTGGCCATCAATGGTGCATTAGGGTACTGGAGAATGCTGCTGTTCCGGACTTTCTCAGCGGACTGTGTCATTTTACTTCCTTCATATTCCCACTCTTGGATTTCTGCCCAGAGTTTCTGAAATGGACCCTCCTGGACTTTGGCATTTTTGATATTCTTCAGTCTTTGGACCAAGGGTGTGTCCTCTGCCTGCAACTCCTTTGCTTTAGCCGCGGCGCGGGTGAGTTTGGGTGCCATGATGTCTGACTGGTCGGAATCTGAACAGGGTCCGTGGGTTCTGGTCAACGGAGGATGCGAGGGCTCTGTGATTAAGGGGTGTGGTGAATGAACCTTCGACGGTCCATTATTTATAGGTGTGCGAATGGTGGAGTGTCGAACTGGTTGTATTAATGGTGGACTTGACAGTCCAACGAAAATACTCGAGTGTGATTTGGTGAGTCTGGTTCGGCGCTCGAGGTCATTAATGTGTGATGGGACTCTCGAGGTTGACGGTTGGTGTCGGTGATGAAAATGGTTGGCATGATTGGTCGATGAAAATGATGTCGGTTGTCGAAGGGGTGAGTTGCTGTCATGCTGGGTGTTTGTGAGTGTATTGTTTTGTTTTTGGAATTTTTCTAACTTTTTATAGGTTTTGGGTGACAGTTACGGTCGTTATATATATATATATATTTTATGTACCATTTAAGTCGGGCTCCATTGACGAGCTTCCGAAATACTAGGCCCTGTAATGTTTTTAGTCGGACTGAACCATTGGGGTGTATTTCTTCGACAACATAGGGTCCCATCCATTCTGTGTGTAGTTTCTTTGGTTTTCCTTTTACTCGACTGTTATAGAGTAGAGATAGGTCTCCGACCGACAAGTTCTTGTTCTTGATGTTACGGTCGTTCCAGGCTTTCTGCTGTTGTTTTTGGATTTCCTGGTGTTGAATAGCCATAACTCTATTTTCTTCCAGCTTACTGAGTTGGAACAGACGATCCTTTCTTGCATGCTCGACATCGATATGTAGCAGGTGAGCGAAAATAGGTGCCTGCTGTCGGAAGTGTAGGGGGATGACTGCTTCTTGTCCATCTACCAGTCGAAAGGGGGTTTGGTCAGTCGACCGTTTATACGCAGTCCTATATGCCCATAAGACTGCAGGGATTTTCTCATCCCAGTCGTCTTTGTTGGTATTGCATATTTTAGTTAACCCTTTTGTCAGTGTTTTATTAAAAGCTTCAATTGCACCATTTGACTAAGGATGGTATGCTGTACTTCGTCTGTGGTCGATGTGAAACTGGTCGGTCATATTTTTGATGGTTTTGTTAATGAAGTGAGATCCTTGGTCGCTGATCAATGTGAGTGGACATCCAAATCGGGTAATAATGTTTTCATAGATGAACTTAGCAGCTACCTCACTTGAACATGTTTCAACAGGTTCAGCTTCTGCCCATTTAGTAACATACTCCACTACAGTGATAATATATCTTGCATCTGATCGTCGGGCTGGGACAGGGAATGGCCCTATGAAGTCTATAGCCCAAATTTCAAATGTGAGACTAGGGTTTATAGATATCAGGGGCATTTATATGCTCGGTAGTGGTCGACCAAGTCGTTGGCATCTGTCACATCGACTAACAAAGTTTTTACAATCCTTGTGAAGTGTCGACCACCATAATCCCAACTGTTGGATTTTCCTGGCAGTTTTGTCGGCTTGAAAATGTCCTCCTGCCGGTCCATAATGTGCTTCGTGCATGATCTGGTCTCGTTCATGGTCGAGTACACATCTTCTAAGGACATCGTCTAACCCCATTTTATATAGAAATCCATTGATGAGGCTGTATGGGGCATCCTTCATAGCTAGGATTTGCTTTTTCTTAGTGTTCAGACCTTCTGGTGCCTGACCCGTCTCTAAGAACTGTGCTATATATTCCAGTTCTTCTGGTACTGCTTCGATACGAAATAGATGTGCATCCGGCAAGTCGTCGTCGACTCCGGTCGGTTCCTCTCCTGTGTCGATACGGGATAGGTGGTCGGGTCCGACATTGAGCTTTCCTGGTCGGACCACTACTTCAAACTCAAACTGTTGAAAAAGAAGTAGCCATCGACAAATTCTTCCATGATGAAGGGGTTTATTAACAAGGTATTTCAACGCTTGATGGTCGGTGTAAAATATGAAGGGGTTGGCTAACAGGTAATGTCGATATTTTTGAAGGGCAAAGACCATACCTAGGGCTTCCCTCTCGGTGGTTGAATAGTTCTTTTCAGCCTTATTTAGTTTTCGACTGCTGTAGACTATAGGGTAATCCATCCCATCGTCTCCTGGTTGAGTCAGGATTGCGCCAATAGCTATCCCTGATGCATCAATATGCACGTGAAATTTGGTCGACCAATTTGGAAATTTAAGTATGGGGGCTTCAACCAGTTTTCTCTTCAGTTTGTCGAAGGATATTTGGCATTCCTCTATCCACCTAAACTCTTGATCTTCTTTTGGCAGCTCTTCCAGAGGGTAGGTCATGTCTGAGTAATGTCTGATAAACTTCCTATAATACCCGGTATGTCCTAATAACACCTGAACTTGTTTAGGGTTTATTGGAGGCTTCAAGTCGAGGATGATTTTAATTTTGGCAAAATCAACCTTAATACCATCTTTGCAAACAACATGTCCTAGTATTATCCCTATGGGGGTCATAAAGATACACTTCTTAATTTTTAAGGAGAGTTGGATCTGTCGACATCTCTCCAGTATAAGTCGGAGCCATGTGCAGTGGTCCTTTAGGGTGGAATATATAGTCCAATCGTCGAAGTAGACTGCCATGGTTTTATAGATGTATTCCTGGAAAGTTTTTACAACAATTATGGAAAAGACTGCAGGTGCATTCTTTAGTCCAAAAGGCATAACCCTATAAGCAAAAGAGCCAAATTCACAGACAAATGTTGTTTTCTTCTGGTCTTCCTTTGCTATAGGTACTTGGTTATATCCTGAAAATCCATCTGTGAATGAGTAGCATTCATGTCCTGCCACTTCATTCAAGATTTCATCAGCATAAGGGGTTGGGAATGGATCTGTTAGGGTGACTTTATTAAGCTCTCTAAAGTCGACTCAAATTCTTAACCTAGTTGGATCATGTTTCTTAGGCTGTACGACCATGGGGCTTGCCCATTCCGATTGGTCGATGGGGTAAATGATTCCTACTGCTAACATGTTGTCTATTTCTTTCTTAACTATTTCCTTATACTTATGAGCTAGTTTATAAGGTCATTTTTTAACAGGTCGGACATCAGGTTTAGTATCTATTTTCATCTCTCCCATTTCCTGTACTAGTCCTTTTAAGTCTTTGTAGTCCCGTGCAAAGACATCTTGGAACTCTCTAAGTAGGTTTACGATTTCAGTGGTTTGATGTTCGTTCCAATAGTCTCCAATCTTAGCTATCTTTGGACGGTCGTCATTTGAAATGTCAACCTCCTTTGTTTTCACTTTTGCATCCAGCCACTGTGGTGCTTTAGCTTCATTGATCGGCTGACTTCCCTCTTTGAACTGTGAGAATGTAGCAGGAAAGTCGGCTGCAGTCATTCTGTCAAGGTCGGGTTTATCTGTGGTCTCGACTTTCAAGATGGAATAGATAGGTTTGTTAGTTTCACTGTGTGCAGGGTTCCATCTAAAGCTTTTGCCGATGGTGTGTTCATTTTATAAGTGCAATCGGTTTGACTGTGGTCTGGGTGTAGTTTGTATAGAATGGCAATCCTTGATCTGTCAGTCGATCTGGGAGGGATGAGTGACGGTCGGCTGGAGAAATTGTTTGATTTGCTGTGGTTTCTCAGCCAAGTTCTCGTTTTGAGGTATAAACTGGAAGTCTTTGATAAAGTTTTCTCTCAATTCCTTCCAAAAGAAGGTTTCTCCCCTAGCTTCCTCCATTTTATACCATTTGCTAGGTAAGTCGTCTAAGGTTGAAGGAAACAAATGGGGCCATGCTCTCTCGTCTTTGTAACCAAGTCTTCTCCACTCCTTTTCACAAGTCCTAATGTGGTCTTCTGGGTTCTGGCCTTGAGTGAAGATAGGGATTTGGGCTTCCTGTGTTAGCTTATTCCCTCCAAACTGTTCGACAAAGAAGGTTGAAGTAGTTGTCCAGGTCTGTAGTTTTGATTGATGGGTATCCCACCATCTAGCTGCTTGACCGGTAAATGTTTCCACTAAGCTTTGTAGTCAACCATGTTCTCCAATATTTTTAGAGACTTGTTCTACATGCATGACTGGGGATTCCCTCTCCTTATACCGGGGTAGTTGAGTATTGTTTAAGTTCGTGGGTTGTAAGGTGGGGCGTTCTCTTTGTTTCTTTTCAAAAAAATTTGGGATAATTGACACGATGAAGCACTATCGGGTGGGTTTTTTCTGTACTGTTTGAATAGTCCAGCACCCTCTTGCTTGTTTTTTGTAGTTTTCTATCTCCCAATCATAGAGTTCAGCGTCTGAATTATAGCCAAATGAGTCTGGGTTACCTAAGTAAAGCTCCCCTTGGGTGTTTGGTTCAGTATAGTTGGTATTGTTCTGGATCTGATAAAGTTGTCGGATATCGACTTCTTCATCAATCAGTTAAATCCAAGGTTGTCCTTGGGATGGATTGATAGGTACTATGACCTTTTGGCCATTTCCTTTGAGCTTAATACGTTCTTTTTCTAAAGAGATAGAAGCTTTCATCTTCCGACCCCAAGGTCGACCTACAAGGGCTGGGAAGGAGCTAGAGCCTTCCTTTGGGTCAATAATTTCAAAATCAACCTTGGTTGATATTCCTTTGATGGTCGTGTCTACATTTTTCCAAACCCCAATGGGTTCAATGAGACCTTGGTCGGCTAGTTTTAGATAAATTCCTGACTCATAGAGTCGAGGTCTGCCCATATTTTCCCATGTGTCCCGGGTCATAATATTTACCTGAGACACAAAATCAAGCACCACTTGTCGGACATGAAAACCTTCGATTTCCAGGTCGACTAGAGGGTCGACATCGTTTTTGTCTTTTTGATTTAGGTTGAAAATTTTCTTAGTTTGTTTTTCAGGGTGAGTACTTTTGATTTGATGCAATAAATCAATGAAGTGGGCTACCGACTCATCTGTTTGAATGAGATGGGTTAACTGTTGTGTTGTGTAAAGTCGACTGTGAATAATGTCTTCTCGCTGTGCGATGTTTTGAAATATGTGTGATGCCTCTTGATAGGTGTGTTTTTGTTTTATAGGATCTAGATAATTATTTGTGTTTTGTATTTTGCTAATTTGGGGGTTATCAGGCCCAGTTTTTGTGCCTTGACGAGTGACAATATGCAGATTTTTAGTTTGTAATACATCATGCTTTTGTACATAGGACAAGACATTAACATTCTTTTTCATATTAATTTTTTCCAACATAGTACGAAAATCCTCCAAGGAGTGATCGCCTACTCCACAATGCGTACAGAATTTCAGGTCAGTTCTGTCCTTGTACGGACAGTCTGCGCATCTGTGCCCCTCTTTATAGCAAATGAAGCATTGGCTAGGTCGACGAGTTCGTATGTCTCGATTCCCGACGAATCGACCTCTTCCACCAAACCCTTGTCGTCGATTATCATACCGACGTTCATATCGTCGACCGTTAGCTTGTTTCCCATTCTGATTGTTTGAATTGCTTTGCTCATTAGTCTGTGCTACTGCATTTGTTTGGTAGATGGCCTGGTAGTTCTGTCTATTTTTCAGGTTCAGTTGACAGTCGGCTGTGTTGTGGCTTTTTGTCTCACAGATAGCACACCAGGAGGCCTTTCCATTCTTCATGTTGTAAGGACAGTCAGTTGTAGAATGGTCTCCACGTTCCTGGCAGATGTCGCAAAATGATTTAGTCTGCACAAAACGGACATCTTGTCGGCTGTACTGCTGTCGACAAGTATCTTTTAAATGACCGACCGTCGAACAGTTTGTACACCAAATCTCTTGATTCTTCAGGGTCAACTCTTTTAAAGACTTCTGGAAATTTTCTAGCTGTTCCTCCAGGTGGTGGTCTGTTGGATATGCATGGATATCTTTGTCCATCTCGACCTGCAGAGCTTTTGTCAGCACGTCTTCATATGTCTTGAAGGTTTCCAGACTGATATGTCAGTGAAATTTATGTGATAGACCTGCAAGGAACCATTGAATTAATAATTGTTCATCAATAACATAATCTAGCTGGCTCAGTAGGTCCTTCTAGCGTTTGTCATAGTCGCGGACAGTTTCTCTTGGCTTCTGTTGGGTAGTTTTCAGCTTTTTGGCTGCCAGGTGCTTAGCGTCTGGGGTTTTGAAAAAGGACAAGAATTGCGCCTTTATCTTAGCTTTGGTCTCCTTGGGGGTACTTTCTGTGAATGTCATGAACCATGTCAAGGCTCGTTTGTGTAGGGACCTTGCGAACTAGGCCATCTGTCGTTCTTCATCCATGACCTGGTTTGCTTCCCAGGTCGACTCACAGAAGAACCAATGTCGTCTGGGGTCTTCATCCCCCTCATAGAGAGGAATGTGAGCAGTGCCGTGACCCATTCTTGAATCACTATCACTACTCTCAGAAGTTGGCGGGGTGGGAGGTGTGGGTGGTGTTGAGGGAGGTGGGGTTGTTGATACAGTCGAACCTGTGGGGGTGACGATGGGGTTTTGGTCGACGGAACTTATGCTTCCGTTGGTGGTCGATTATTTCTTGCCGTACAGCGGATTGTTGATAATTTGTCTTCTCGATGGCCCACTGTCACTTTGCGTGCTCAGGTCTGACTCTTGGGTGTCTTCTAAAGTTGTATGTGGCAGGGGGGGTGCTCCTTCATGTGTCGGTAGGAGCAAGTGGATACTCCGAAAGGAAGGCGCCGTTTGAAAGGTCACCCAGTTCCCTTCGACCGGTCGGTGTATAACAAGGTGTCGTCCTGGGTATGGTTCATCACCTAGTCGACTCCAGATTGTGATGTCACCAGCTCTCAGTCGGAGGTCGTCTTCAATAATAGTCTGTGTTACGGTATGTGGATTGGCTGGGGACAGGGTTACTTCATCGAGAATCATTGTTTGGAGAGCTTCTTGCTGCTCTATCCACACTTCGTCATCCTTAGGGGCCGTCTCTTCCTCTACGCCTTCTTCTTGTCGGTCATGACCCGACTCTGGCGGAATCTCATCTCGGTCGGTCTCCCTAGGGTTTTGTTCTCGACGCAGCTCGTCGGCTCGTTCACGTCTGGCTTCCCTTCTCTGTTGTCGTTGGTCCCGCTCAATTCTCTTAATGTACGACATACTTTCATACAATACTATTCCTTCGAGTCCTCTTCGGTCGACTGTTCATTACTGGCTTGGTCGACTGGTATCCACTATGCTCCCTCTCCGACACATGACCAGCTACCCCGCCATAGCCTACCCGACGCTTTTTAGAAAGCTCGGATAATGCTGTCTATTTGTTAAGGAAGTATTCCCACTCCCTTTCAGCGATTAATTTCTCCCACTTCTTTTGCTTCTCCTCCCAGTTAGTGTTGGATGGCGGTTCACACAGCGGTGGCCGAGGTTCGACGATATGGCCTGCTCCTTTCTCTATTAAGAACTTGAATAGCAGGGTCAGTAAGGAGCACAGAAATTGGTCAGTGAAATCTGTGTAGAATTTGGCTTTTACAGTTTACACTGAGGTTCTATCTTTGATTGCTTGCTCCTCACAGAAGTCGTCGGCGATCTTCTCACACCACTCCGACAGATTAGTTATACCCCCTTGAATAAGTTTCTCCAGCAACTGGTCTTCTTTAGTTGCGTCGGTCTTTTTCATCCAGGAGTTGCTTCAGTAGTTGTGGCATGGATTCAACAAATTTCTCGTGTGTCTCGGTGAAAAATCTGGCTTTGGCTTCTGCGAATGACAGTCTGTTCCTACGTGCGTAATTTTGTAAATAATTGGCAATCTTACGCTCCCACCAGTCCTTGATCTCCTGCTCTGGTATCATATGTGAGCATATATTCTAGTCATGTACTACCGGCAACGGAACCAATGTTGTAATCTCATAGATCACATAAGGTTACCAATAATACATACTAAACATACATGAATATAAACAGAGACAAGAGACAAGAACAGATAGGATAGAACAGTATATCTTATTATAATGAGTTCATACAAGGCACAGAACTGAACTGAGTTCTTGTGTGGCTCAACAGCCTAATATATACAAGTTACAAAAAGTTACAACATAACTACCTGTCGGTTCGGTGAACCGACACGACTGTTAGTTAGCCGACTTGATTAACTAGTTTAGTCGGCCGAACGACTTAGTCGGTCCATCGACTTAGTTGGCTGACTAAGTCGATCTTTGTTCAAGTCGACTTATGTCGACTTGCTCCTTCTACACTAGCCCAAATCTGTGATCAATCACGAAATTCAAACACAGCAACTTTTGAGACAAGTTGACAATCCACCTTCAAAATCATTTGAAAATAAAGCACAACCAAAATTCAAGGATCCAGTGATGACCACAAAATTAAATTATGAGAAGGGGCCCAAAATTTAAGAAATTTGGGGAGAAAAGTTGTAGCTGCAACGATTCTTTAACGTTCTGTGATTTTTCTATGTCCAATGGTTTTGTAAAGTAAGTAACATGAAATGTTGCTACCAGTGGGGTTCGATTCCAAAAACTTGTGGAGAACTGATATTCTACATTGCTATACTATATTCTGTTATGCTTGTGTTTCTTTTAGAACTGTTTCTGAGGATTGCTGGTCGCTACAGAATACGGAGGACCATAGCTAAGTCCTTCAGTCAATTCATACTGTCCTATATGATGTTTCTCTTTTGTTGAATTTCTTTTTCATATATATATATATAGATATATATATAGATATAGATATAGATATTGTTATAGTATATGTGAAATCATTTTTGTTGGATTTCGAATGGATACATGGTGTTGAAATATGAATGATTCTTGGTTTCCTTGAAAATAAGTGAGATTTTTCATGACTTTTCAATTGATTATGAAATAGTGCTACATGAAATATTGACTGTGTAAGCTGACCTTGACTCGTCTTTAGGTTAATATTTGATTGTATCTGTCATATTCCAAGATTATGCTAGATTTACTTGATTTCATGTTTCATTTTATGTTTAAATTATATTGTAATGAGATATCATTTTGTTATGAATTAATCTAGATTTGTTTCTATTGATGATAGACTTCTCTAATGAATGCAGAATTACAGATCATTTTATACATTGATACCTGTTGTCAAGCCAAACAAAACATGCTCTCAGCTGAGATAGATATCCTGCATTTAGGTCATTAGAGGATAGAATTAGGAGCTACTATATTTATGTACGTAGCTTAAGATAGTTTTTCTTTTAGTATTAGTTCGTTGTTAGGTTGAATCTCTGTGATTTGTTAGAAGATTTGGTTAATTAAAAATTACCACCCACATCTAAAGAGACTCTCTAGTTTGAGAGCATATTATATATGCAGTAGGGCCTTGATCCAGTGAGAGATAGTCATTCCAAACATACACAAGATTGCAGTAAATCGAGTGTGTGGGTCGTCTTTCTGTAAGTTGGCCTAGGACAGTTTTTTCGGCCAACGCATACCTAACCCACATACATAAATGGCACGCTTAACACACACACATAAATGATCCATCACATCCACATGCATAAATGATGCATTGATGGGTCTCAATGAATTAACCATGAATAGGGGAATTTTTATGCTGAAAATGGGTGGTTGTATACCCCAACATTTGCATTGGCCCTAAAAATGATATCTTTGTCACGTAAATGGGATATGTTGGGAATTTCAAGTTTGGTACATAATAATGTTCTTATAGATTAGTCCAAGGTAAAAATATCAAAGTTTTAGTCTATAAAATTTCCCTATAGTTATTATGGTCTATATGTATTTCATCAAGCTAGGATCTATGGGATGTTTGTCTTGCATGTAGGATATTATTCCCATTTTAATTTGTTAAGTACACTATGGATTGTTTGCATAGTATCTACCAAGTTTTATGGCTAAAACTGAGATTATGAGGTGATACCAATGACCTAATGGACTCATGGGATTTACATGATTCTTGAGATCCATTCAGTGTTATAGGGCCAAAAATTGGGATCTTAAAACATAAATTTTGTCTATGGGACCGGGGTCATACGTGGTGCCAAATTCCTCCACAAGAGCCCTAAATAAGGAACATTTAGTATACAAGTAAGATATATTGGTCATGTTGAGGTTTAACACACCATGAATAATTGTCAAGGTCTAAGCCATGATCTAGGGACAAAAGGGATGGTATTAAGTGATAGTATTTGTGTACATGGTTGTTGGGCTATGCATAGGGACAAAGAGCATGTAACACATTCAACATAGTAAACATTTCCCATGTGAGCAATATATTAATGTCATTTTGAGGTTTAGTATACCATGGATGGTTCTTCAAACATATGCCATGGTACATGTACAAAATTTTGGGTCTTGGATCATAACATTAGTTTGTAAGGTTGAAGGACCATGCTTAAGGCCCAAATACACAACTAATCCTTGCATACATAATATTTATCATGTAAGGGATATTTTTTGAGGCATATACATTTTTATATAGTTTTGGATTCTTGGGCCATGGTATAAGGAAAATATATCATGTATTAGGCCATATAGGTTCTTTATAAAATTGATGGGGACATATGGAACCCAAGGGAAACCCACAATCCCTACATAAGGAATTTGTCATGTAATTAATGTGCAAATTTCAAATGATTTAAATTAAAAAAAAATTCACCCATTAACTATAGGGTTCTCAATATGGTGGTCAAGATCCACTTGAAGTCTATGTGAACCCACTCTAAACTAGCATAGGGGAATACAAAGAGAGTGCATCCAATTGTGAAGTGTGTATTGCGGATGAAGAATGAGTTCATCTCTCAACTTGAATAAGTACTTAGTGTAGAAGTACATCTTCGGTCATAACCTATCATCAATGTTTATCTATGTAATATTTATAAACTATAAGTTGTAAATGCCATCTTGGATGAATCTATTCAACTTTCTCCTGGTAGGTAAGAGATGGCTAGGTGCATCCAGTGAGTATCTGAATAGAGGGATTCGATCAATCACAATATTCATGTAATCCAAAATATTTGATACCCATATAAACCAATATCTACATGAAATGAAAATCTAGTAGAAGCAATGGACTTCAATGGATAGTAGGCCAAAAGTATGGATACAGGTCATGTCCCTTTACTAAGTTAACAGAAATTTGAATGTAATGCAAAAATTAATCTATTGTTTTCATGTAATGGTTCATGCAATATGTGTATCGGATCTATAACACCACCTAGCCTCTATGAAGGAATATTTCCCCTATTAAACATATATGGAACCCTTTTAAGGTTTAGTGCAATATAGAAAGGCGTGATAATTCCCTAACCATGGTCCAAGGAAAAAAACTAGGGAATTAGCTTATATCTATTGATTTCAAGTCTGATCAACAATGTGTAGAGCCTCCAACCAGAAGATATAATGTAATATAGTACAAGGAGTCTTTTTTTGTGTAAAATTAGAATAAAGGAACCGATTTGAGGTATAACAGTGGTCTTAAACCATTATCTTTTATGAAAAACTATAGAAATGGTCACATAGCATCATCAAAAACTCATTAGAATGATCAATGATAACTAACATTTTTTTACAATTGCCAAAAGTTACCATAAAAAGTATTAGTGTGGGTCACTAAAGGATCACCACTAGAAGTGTCACCAAAGATATTCTACCATATTTTCATAATTTCAACTTTTTTAGTTATAACATAACATGAACCATTTATCTTTGTGTTTATGTTAGTTTTTTATAGGACACACGAATGATTTATTTTCCTAAATCATTCATCTTTATCAAGTTTCAAGTGGCTTTTTTATTAGATTATTATGTTATGAAGTGTGAGGCTATGATTGTTATTATGAATTGTTTATTGTTATTGTTTATCCCTTCACAATTACACTTGTACGGGTCTCAATGACTTGAGATGATTTCTTTCTCATTACCTTCTTAAAGGGGGTGAATGATAAAAGATTATTAGTTCATATTTGAATATTGTAGAAAAAAAGTAGGCCCTAGGGGTGAATGATAAAATATTATTAGTTCATCTTTCAATATTGTAGACAAAAAGTAAGGCCTACACATTAAAAATGGTATACCTAAATAGAATATGGAGGTGAACCTAGGTTTGTAATATAGTTCTACAAGTCATTGTGTCTTGGTGTTATAAGTTCAACTCGTATCTGTAAATGTCTTTGTGATTAACTTAAAGTGCCAAGTAAAAGTCACTCTTGAAGAGTACATAGAGACAAGATTAGATATGCAATGTGTATGTCCATGTGAATGCCAATCATCTAGTATTATAAGTTTGGAATTTACCTCTATGTTTTCAATCACTCTTTTACTATGTAAAATAAATCCCATGGGAATCAAACTTTGGTCAATAGTGTAGCGTAATGCTGGAAGATTTGATAGGGGCCATAAAACTTGAACAAATAATTGTTTTTTTCCTTGAGAGATGTCTACTTATAATGCCAAAGATGTAAAAACAAATGATCCACATCTTCAAAGTAACACTATGAGCATTATTGAAATGCTTGTTTCTTCATTCCATTTTAAACCAAGACCAAAATGTCCTTAAGAGTACAAACAAAGTTAGCTTTTGTGTTAAGATTGATATCCACTTCTTGTGCCTTGGATGTTCTTGGTAAAAATGAGGGTATGGATGGGGGGGGTTTCCAAAACAACCTTGTAGGGTGACATTTTGGTAGTACCATGATAGGCGGTATTGTGCCACCTTTCTGCAAGGAGGGTGTAGGGGGGGCGGTGGTGGAGGAGTGGGGTGTGGGGGAACTACTAAACCCAATGGCCATATCAGTCAATGTAAAACCCAATGGATAACAATATTTTTATGGTAAACACCTCACAACCTCTATTACTTGTTATTAACTCTGATATCTCAATTCCTGAAGTATAAATAAGTATTATGACATGCATCATGCTCGTGGACATCGATGTTGTCATCATCATCATCAATTCCATATGTTGCATCAACATCATATTGATCATCGTCCTCATTATCATCATCGTCGTTAGCATTAAGTACATCATCAACACAATCATTGTCATCAATTTCATTATGGTCACTCATATGCCATTAGTGTTCTTAATCACTCATTGCCATTAGGATTCATGTCATGTAATTGTTAAGGTAATCTATATGTCGTTACAGTCATTTCGATGATAATATGTTCGTTTAGATGTCGTTACAAAAATTTAGGTGCCATTAGAATCAATTAGGATCCAAAAGTGCTACCACATGCATAATCATTATTGACATCCACATCGTCATCATCATCATATAATAAATCAACATCATTGTCATCATTGTATTCATCATCAATGTCATCATCAATATAGTTGCGATAATAATGAGCAAGAAGCCTTACTACCTCACAAGAATGGATGATATAATCTTATACTTATCAAATCATATCCATACGCTCCATCATAATTATTGTAATGCATCATCGTCATGTTGTTAGGGCCAATAAGGTGCAATTAGGGTCTATCAAATTTTGTTGGGGACACTCAAATGCCATTAGAGCAATTTAGGTGACATTAAGGTAATTTACCCTTCATTAGGATTAATCAAGATCCAAAAGTACCATGCTTTCGATCATTTAGGTTCCACTTTGATAAATCAAGATCCAAAAGTACTATCACATGAATCATGATCATTGACATTGACAATGATATATCTGACGTTATGTCGGACGTTTTTCGAACACAATTCCTAGCTCTAAACCTAGTGCAATTCCTAGCTCTGTTCTTTCAAAATTTCTAGCATTATTCTAGGTGCTATACCTGGCTCTATAACTGGCTCTATGTTGGATGTTTTCTAAGTGCAATTCTTGGCTCTATACTTGGCGCTATGTTGGATGTTTTACCTGCCAAAATTCATGGTGCAATTCCTGTCGCTAAACCTGGATTAATATATAGTGCTATGTTATTCAGGACGTTTTTTTGGAGGCTATTATGGGCGTTATATGGGATGCTTTTTTGGACGTTAGTTGGGACGTTAATTGGGATGCTAATTGGGATGATAATTGTGATGCTAATTAGGACACTAATTGGGACGTTAATTGGGATGCTAATTAGCATCCAAAATAGCTCCAACTTTTAAAAAGGGAAGCTAATTGTGATGCTAATTGGGATGATATTTGGGACACTACTTGGGGACTCTAATTGGGATGCTAATTGGGACGCTAATTGGGACTTTAATTGTGACGCTAACTGGGATGCTAATTGGGATGCTAATTGGGAAGCAAATTGGGATGATAATTAGTGTCCAAAATAGCACCATCTTTAACAAAAGGACTTAAATAATTCCATTAAAAGAGCCATCATGTGGAAAAGCATCCGCTTTGTCCAAAAAATGATGAAAAATACACTAAAGTGATAGTGGACGCTAAAAAGGAAGCTAAAAGAGACGCTAGTCACAGGGTTTTGTTGTAGTGATAGTTTACAAAACATGTAAATAATGAAAAATTCTTATAAATACATATGGCATACATTCATGCAACTATATTAGCCAATGCTTCAACACAACATTCATCCCGTATGCATACAGTAACTTTCTAGATGCCATCCATCTCTACCAGAACATTATTAAGAGCATGCACTACTCCCAATATGTCAACAAGGTTGTCTCATTCTAGATAAGTAGCACTGGAATGATTTACAACACCATAGGACACTTACCCATCACATGTATAGTAGTATGTTGTTCATCAATGCAAACATGCATGATGCATTTCCTAAATCTAGGAACACAAATATGTACACAACTGAATAGTATTATTTAAGTAGCTAGGTAAATAGGAAATAATAATTTAAACACTTATATTTGTTTGTTTGGTGGAATCCCTCTCAATCTCTATCTCCTTGTAGGAATTATTGGAGTCTCTGATAGTGTGTTCTACTCCATTTTCTAAATATGAGGACCTGTGTTTGTCTTGCTCATGATCAGCAATGCTGAGAAAGACTTCTACACCATAGATCACATGGGATTGTGTACTGGTTTCTAATCTAAGTGTACCTTCTTCTTCATTTACAACTGAATCCCTTCTTATCCAAATATTGAGATGGTTAATAAGTTCTTCTTCGTCATGGCTTGAATCCTTCTTGATCAAAGCACATATTCCTCATCACTTGAGGAATCTTCCCTTGTTATCTTCCTTTCTAGTTCATCTTCTTTAGCAATGTGAGTATGATTCATCTTCTTGTTTGTTCTGGTGGAACCTTTGTTTCTGAGGAAATATTTTGCAAAGTGGCCTTTCTCATCACATGTATAACATATAATACTAGAGAAGTCATGTTTATATCTATCATTCTTTTGAAATATTTTAGGCCTTTTGTGAGGGTGATCCTCCCTCTTGCTTCGATCCTTCTTAGTATGAGCATCTAGGGATTGGTCATCATTAGCTTCTATCTTCACTTCTCTTGAAACTCATCAAGATTCTTCTTGAGTGCTATAACATCCCTTTAAATAACATATATATTTAAAAACCTATCTTATAAAAGACAGAGCAAGCGGCTCATGGCCATAGCCTATTAAAAATGTTATAAAACTGCACGTGGGAAACAACACCATAAAATAGTCAAGTTCTGACATTTATAAGTGCCATCCATGAAGAAATGGAATTACAAAATAAAAAAAATCATGGAATGATACGTTTGGGACTGATACTTGTTAATTAAACGAAAAATGGATGACGCAATTGAGGACTCCTTAGAGTTCCATAGAAACCTTACAGATTTTTTTAAAACTTTCAGTCTTAAAAACCAAAGTCCTATTTATAAAAATTTACACACCACAAGATAGTTACGTCTCTGCCACAGATTCCTCAAAGAGGTTAAAGTCATGGTCTTACCAGCTTCAAGCTTGCTGCGACTAGTTTATCCGGGAGGAATCTTTTGTGAGAATCCAACCGAGAATGTAACAAAATTCTAACTTAGATAATAGCGTAAGGGAAAGATATTTACCCCCTTAGCTTGAAAGGTCTACAACTAGAAGAAAATCAAAGCTAGAACCTCCTTGACGTATGGGTGTTTAGGGCCATGGGCTATGGATCCTCCCTCTCCTTCTGTAGGTTGAAAATCATCGAGGTCAAATAGTGGAAGTTGTAAAACAAAAACCAAAGAAGAAGTCTTTTCCTTTCCTTTCGAAAAGATAAGCAAGAGCTTCTGGACACATTAAAACCCTAGGGTTTTGTGATCCTCTTTTTTCCTGTCATTTGGAATTTTTTAATACCGTCACATGGGCTACCTTTGATGGAATCTGAAAAGACAACCTCACTTTTCCTTTAGTCGACATATGTCCAAAGTTCCTTAAATAGATATCTTGTTGCTTCCTCCTTGTTTTGGTGCTTAGTACAAGGCATAAAGTATGATTCTAATATATATTTTTTTCTCTTTCAAGCGCTTAGATTAAAGTGACAAACCATGTCAAGTTTTGGGTGTGCCACTTATTGTTTTACCTGGTCACCGTAGGAGATGATTCCTCCTTAGGACAACCCCCACCACCTTCACAACATAAATTAAGTTCATGCTTTAGTCTTCTTGACTAAGTAAGATCATGAACTATGCCCCTTTGAATAACTCTTAAGAAAGACTGAAACAAGTTAAACAGTTATCCCTTTTTCAATTAAGTCACAATCACCAAATAAGGCCAAACAGAGTGGTTGTAAAGCCTAGACAAGCTAGTATAAGAACTAAATCATGAGATGTTTAGGATATGCAGTACATGTTGTTAACTTCGTATTTCGATTTAAGGACATGACAGAGTTACAAGTAGTGTAAGTTGTCCAAGAAAATATAATTACCTATGCTAATATATATATATATATGATTTAAGGGGATGTTACAATTAGTATCAGAGTGAGATTCCAACACTAGGCCTAATAGGGTCACTTGCTTATAAGAAAAACAACATACTAATTTTTATTTTTGTATTTATTTCTGTATAGAAATATAAAATTTGTTTTGCAGGATATGTATAATGTCGAGGCATCTGCTGAGAATGGTCCTCAACATGATAACCCTGAAAATTTTTATGTGGATCTTAATAATCCAGAATTACTACAAACAATCAGAGAACTGAAGGATGAACTTCAATATGTGAAACAAGATAATCAAAGAATTTTAGAGCTGAATGAATACCTTTTGGAAAAAATGAATAACCAAGAAAAAGATAAAAGAAGTTCTATTGAAACTGATTCCGAAAACACGTCCTATAAACATAAGGGGAAGAGATCAAAGGATCATGGCAATGAATCATCCTTAGAGGTTAGACCAAATTCACGTAGGGTAAGACAAATATACATAAGTGACAGCAGTGAAAGTGACATAAAACCTAGGAGAAAGAAGTATAAACCCTATGAAGACATTTCTGGAGAATTCAAGAAAATAAAGCCTCCCATGTTCAATGGGTAAGCAGAGAAAGGAGAAGAAGCAAAATCCTGGCTATCAGGCATGAAGAAATACTTCCAAATTTATAACTATTATGATCAATTAAAGGCCAGAATGGCTATTTACAATTTGACTAGAAAAGCCGACATATGGTGGCAAGATATAAAGAAGGTCAAAAATATAAAAGAGAAGTACTTGACTTGGAGGTTTTTTAAGAACTACTTAAAGAGAAATTTTCTGTCTGAATAGTCTTATGAGGACCGAGCCAAGGAAATTTATGACTTAAAACTAGGTTCCATGTCCATGAAGGAACCAAGCAGCAAGTTCTAACGTCTATTGAGATATGTACCATACATAATAGATGAAAAGAAAAAAATCTAACAGTTTCTAAGCTATTTACTTGCTAGCTTTAAGGATAGTATTGAGTTTGACAATCCGAAAACCTTGGAGGAAGCTACGAGGAAGGGAGAATTCTGTTATGAGCAAGGAAATAAAATAGAAAGTTTTCCCAATTGGAAAACTAAAAATATAAGTCAATTTGATCAAAGAAGAAGAGGATTCAAGTCAAACATGAGTTTTGGAAGTAAGTCCCAGAACTTCTCCAAAGAAAACTGATTTTAAAAATAAAGTAACCCAGAATACTGCAACACCAAATGGTAGGGATTTATCTAACAATTTTGTTATAAATACTGAACAACGATAACCTGTCAAATGCTTGGAATTCCAAGGACCACACTACGCCAAGTAGTGTCCAAATCGGAAGGGAAATACTAGCAACATACACACTATACAGGAAACATAAACAATTGGGGATGTGGCCAACAAGATGCATAGGATCAATGCAGCACTGGAAAACCAACAGATATATCACCAAACTTATATGGTAGAAGTGCAAGGTATGATCCAAAATTTCTCTGTTTCCATATTAATTGATCAAGGATCTAGCCTAAGTTATATATCTCCTAGCATAGTGAAAAAGTGTAAATTACCTTTAAAAAAGTTTGAAAAATCATGGCTAGTCCATCTAGCCACAGGAATTAAACAAAAGGTAGTAAACTATGTTGAAAATTGTAATTTGATGATGAATCAGTTTGAAACTCAGGTAAAATTAAATGTGTTACCTTTAGGATCTTACAATATTCTCATAGGAATGGATTGACTTGAAAAACACTAAGTAATCTTAAATTTCTTCCAAAAGACTTTTACTTGTTTAAATAAGAAAGGAAAAAGAACTATTGTTATAGGAATTCCCAGGAAGATATCTTTTAGACAAATTTTAGCGTTATAGATGAAAAAGGCTATAAGAAAGGATGTAAATTCTTTGTTGTGCATGTTATAAATAATGAACAAGTTAATAAAGAAAATAAACTAGGATTTGAGGATATCTCGATCCTGCAAGATTTCATGGATGTATTCCTGGAAGAAATTCCAGGGTTGCATCCTAAATGAGATCTAGACTTTACAATTGAATTAGTACCTGAATCAATACCTAATTCGAAAGCTCCCTATCGAATGAACATATTGGAGCTGAATTGACTTAAATTACAATTGCAAGAGTTAATAGATAAATATTATATAAGACCAAGTGTATCCCCTTGGGGAGCACCAATCTTTTTTGTTAAAAAGAAAAATGACACTTTACGTCTATGCATAGACTACCATCAACTTAATAAAATGACGATTAAAAATAGATATCCTCTACCCCACATTGGCGATATATCCGATTAGATACGTGGAGCGACGATATGATCTAAAATCGACTTAAGGTCTAGTTATTACCGAGTTATAATTAAAGATGAAGACATCTTTAAAACTGCTTTCCAGATAAGATACATGCATTATGAATTCATAGTGCATTACGAATTCATAGTTATGCCCTTCGGGCTAACCAATGCACTAGCAACCTTTATGTGTCTAATGAATAGTGTTCTAAGTAAGTATTTAGAAAAATTTGTAGTCATATTTATAGATGACATATTGATTTATTCTAAGACTAAAGAAGAGCATGATGAACACCTAATAATAATTTTGCGAGTGTTAAGAGAACATCAGTTATATGCTAAGTTCAGTAAATGTGATTCTTACAAAGATAAAATACAATATTTGGGACACGTAATATCCGAAGAGGGGATATCAGTGGACCCAAATAAACTAAAAGTTATTATTGATTGGCTTGTTCCTAAGGACGTAATTGATGTACGATCCTTTATGGGGATAACAGGGTACTACAGAAATTTTATTGAAGGGTTTTCAAGAATTGAGAACCCTATAACTTCATTACAGAAAAAGGGTAAGAAATTTGTTTGGGATCAGAAATGCGAAGACATTTTTAATAAACTAAAAACATTATTAACTACTGCACCCATCCTGAAAATAGCAGACCCAAACAAAGACTTCGTCGTATGCATCGATGCATGCAACGGAGGCTTGGGCAGGGTGCTGACATAGGAAGGTCATGCAATTGCATATGAATCAAGAAAATTAAAAATTCATGAAAAGAACTATGAAACTTATGATTTAGAATTGACTGCAACAATTCACACTTTAGAAATGTGGCATCATCACCTAATTGGGAAAAGATTCCTGCTAATGTCTGATAATATAAGTTTAAAATATCTCTTTCATCAACAAAATATGAACACAAGACAAGCTAGATGGCTAGCTTTCCTTAGCTAATATGATTTTGAGATCAAACATACTAAAGGGAAAGAAAAAAAAGTGGCTGATGCCTTGAGCAGAAATGTTGTAACAAGTTTTGTGGCTTCCATTAGGAATTATAAAACTGATTTGGAATACAAGTTGGAAGAAGGTATAAAGAGGGACCCAGAATATCAGAATTTAAAAGAAAATATAATTCATAATACATCTGAAAATGTAATGACACATTATAGTTTTAATGAACAAGGTTTAATACTATTTAAAAACAGACTGTATGTACCTAATATATCTAAATTTAAGCTACTGATTTTTAATGAAATTCATAAAAGTCCTTATTCTGGATATCCAAGGTATTAGAAAATGATAACTATGTTAAGAAAAGAATACTTTTGACCTAACTTGAAAAATGAGGTTGCTGAATTTTTAGCTGGGTGTATTCAGTGTCAGTGAGTTAAGGCTGAACATCAACACCCAGTAGGCCTGCTACAACCATTACCAATACCAAATTGGAAGTGGAAGTCATCAGTGTTGACTTCGTAACTAGTTTACCAAAAACCAAGAAACATAATGAATCCATAATGGTGGTTGTAAATAAGTTAAGTAAAGCATCACACTTTATTCCTGTTAAAACAACTCATTTAGCTGCAAATATTGCTGATATTTTATGAAAGAATTTTTTCATCTGCATGGAATTCCAAAGGTAATTATTTCTGATCGAGATCCTAAATTTACTAGTAATCTTTGGAAAACTTTATTTAAAGGAATAGACACTAAATTAAATTTTAGTATTGCTTATCATCCACAAATGGGTGGACAAACATAAAGAGTTAATCAGGTACTAGAGGGTATATTGCGAATGTATGTTAGTGATTGTGGGAAGACTATTTGAATCTAGTTGAATTTGCTTACAATAACCATTATCAGGCCTCAACAAAGCTTAGTCCTTTTGAGATATTATATGGTAGAAAGTGTAACACTCCTATTACATGGAGTAATCCAGTACATCGATTGATGTTAGGACCCGACATGTTAAAAGAATTGGAACTAATAGTGAAACACATACAAGGAAACTTGAAAACTGCTCAAGACAGGAAAAAGAGTCATGCTGATCTTAAGAGAACACCCGAAGGATTTCCAAGTCGGTGAGCATGTGTTTATTAAGTCTAAATCAAGAAAGAACTCTTTTAAATTAGGGAGATGTGCTAAATTAGCAACCAGGTATTGCCAAACATTTGAGATATTGGGAATAGTGGGTCCTCTGGCTTATTAACTAGCTTTACCACCTAATCTCAGTGTTTTAAAGGAAAGTTTCCTATGGCTAGGGTTTGATAGGCCATCAACGTACTGGGGTTGAAAGGTGGATGTATAATGTTCAGCAAGCATATATAAGCAAGTTTCAAAGATTATAATGGTTCATACCTTATCCAAACGAAGGTTGATCCAAGCAGCCCTTCAATCCTCTTCTTACTACTCTTGCTCCTCTTTGTCCAAGAGACCTGAAAAATGAATTATACCTTCCTCAAACCATTATGACCACATATAAAGAAATGATAATCAAAGAAATATGAAATAATAATATGATTAACATCATGATATGATCATAAACAGAAATTCAATCACACATTGAACAATGATTTGGAAGAAGAAGGACATCACATCTTTATTACTCACGAAATTAAGTATAATTATACCTTCTCTTCAAGTTGGGAACTTCACGAAACCTTGATCTAGTTATGTTGCTTCTCTTCTCCAAGGAACTTAGCCTCCAAGCTCTGCAACACAAGGAGAAAGCTTCTAGGGAAAAGGTGTGGTCAAATAGAGTCCCAATTCCTCCAGCATAATGAAGAAAAATTTCAAGAAAAATTCCTATCATGGACATCCATACCCTTATTTATATGATTCATGAAGAGTTAGGGTCAAAGACAAAGTAGTTACAACTGAAGAAGTCAGTTGCATGACTACCCGAATTTCAAAATATGTGTTTTTTTGACATTTTTAGGAGGCGTACGCGGGTTGTGGAGACAACAGTCACGTATACAGGAGGTATACGTGGGTTGCAATGAAAAAATTCATATATTTAAGGCGTACGCAAGTATTATATATAGAAACTCGCGTACATACACATGTTTCCTTAAAGCAACTTGCATACACATAAAAAAAAGCTCATTTTTAGGGTACTTTTGGGCATTTTCAGACTTTGGTGTCTTCTAGAAAGTTTTATCTAACTAAAATAGATTTCCAACGGTGTATAGATGATGTCAAATGGAGTTACAAAACGCAAGCTATGGGTCCTCCAAGTTAAGTGTTTTTTCAGTGACTTTCAATGACTTTCATGAAGTGTTGTCATGGAAGTGTCGACATGTGACGGAATCATGGGAAAGTGGTCATAGGAAGAGATGTGTCATTTTGAGCTATAACATATGCCCCCTAATGTATGAGGTTAGAGGAGAATACGATAGCCAAAATACATTATAAAGGAAATAGCTGAGTATGGAGAGAGCAGAGAATCCAAGATCAAAAGGATCGAACAAATAATAGGTTTTTCCCGTTCTATGTATCCTTCTTCTTCCCCTCATGGAGAAGACATGGTTCTTGAGAATTTTCTCCTTGAGCCAATCTTAGGATCTCCTTCAATTAATTCTCCTTCACCAAGCTTTAACCTAGACCTGGTAAGCATTCACAAACTTGCACAAGCAGTTAATCTGGCTATGATACCATAACATGATCCGTCGGATCTCAACTTGAGTGCATTAAAAATTTTTAAAGAATGCGTTTACTAGTTTGCTTAATTCATGAAACAACATTAACAAAAATTAAATGCTTAAAACAGAAATGAAAAGAAAAACTGATAAACAGATGTGGTAAAAAAACACAGAATCAGAGAGTCACAAACAAAAGTTGATAACGGAGTTCACCCCCTTCACTGGGCTACATCTCCGGGTCCCTCTCCAATGGGTACCGATCCAATTAATCTCTTTAAAATGGTACAAAAATGGTTCTGGAATCAACTTCAGCAACTGTAAACAGGAGGCTGTACAAAGTCTTCAAGACCTCTCTTATGGAAATTACAATTAGCCTTCAAAAGGCAAAGAAAGCTAAAATTATAACAGAGAATGTCGACTTCCACAACAATAGAATCTGGACAAAAACTCTCCTCCCTTCACCGGTTGAATACCTCTGATTATAAAACAGTAGGTCACACCTTCAAATCTGATCTTAGTGCTTCTGTTTTATCTCTATAAGCTTCTCATAACAGAAAAACAATGCTCTGTGCTCTAAACAATCTGAATTCCCCCCCTTCTCCAAGGTGGCCAGAATCGTCTATTTAAGCGTTCAGTGGGAGGATAAGTAATGGGTTCAACTTGTCTGCTACCCGTCTTTTCATATTCCATCTATATTATGTTTATCATATAACCATATGCTATCTTTTAATTTCCGTCGAAACGTTTGAACTGGCTGTACATATCACGTTACATTCATTTCTGTTCCGCTAAATGTGGCAGCATATAACTATTTCATATGAGAACTTCGCTATATAACTAATCCATTGTCGCGGCATATAACTAAACTCCACAAATGTCACAGCATATACTAAACTCCACAAATGTTGCAGCATATAACTAAACTCCACAAATGTCGCAGCAAACGTGACCACGCACCCTCATCTAACTACCATAATAGTGTCATTTAACCGTGCACAAGACCGCTAGAGGGTATGCACTTGACCGCGCAGGATTTTCACGAACCATTCGAGGTTCCACTTGACGGTGCGCAAGACCACCAGAACGTTGCCAACTAACTGCGCGAGCATGTTACAAACCATTTTATATTACCTCTTGACGGTGCACAAATCACCATATGCCAAGTCTTAACAGCACGATGTTATAGCCGACCCGTGCACAAATGTTGTGAAGCAATGGGATGACCCCAGGTTTGACTGTGCACTGAATGCTTAACCATAATACTTGACCGTTCGAACCATGAGATGTTATTGTATAAATTCAGGCCTGCAGTAGATTAATTTCACTCACAGCAATTAACAATTGATCATGCAAATTATCAACAATGGAGACTGAATATGGAGCTGTAA
>LPNX010602665.1:101096-115223 GCA_001517045.1 Pseudotsuga menziesii
AGCATTGTACCATATTGGATCAGTGTAATTTTTCAAGATGAATAATCCACCGGATCATTCCATGATCTCAAGTCAATTATCGAAGTATTTTTGGATGACCTTGCTTCTCATTCTCGCATGAGAATGCATCATTCCTATCACTTGAGATTGGTGTTCGAAAGATGCTGCCATTATTTGGTTAGGCTAAATCCTCATAAGTGCATCTTTTGTGTGAAGTCAGGTCGCTTGTTAGAATTCATCATTTCTAAAGAGGGTATAAGAGTCGACCCTTTGAAGGTTGAGGCAATACTTCAGTTGTCTCCCCCGAAGAATATGCATCATCTTCAATGTTTGTAAGGCATGGAAAACTTCTTACGAATATTTGTGGTCAATTTTGACAATTTGAATAGAGGCTTCATGCGTCTGTTGAAGAAGGACACCACCTTTTGTTGGGATAAGTGAGCCCAGGAGTCCTTTGATGCACTCAAGCGAGCCCTAGCATTGGCCCCGATGATTAGTCCCCCAGACTATAGCCATGATTTTCTACTTTTTGTGGCCGCGTCCATGGAGATGATTGGTATGGTTTTGGCTCAATAGGATGAGGAGCTCCAAGAGCATGTCATATATTATCTGAGCTGGAACCTTATTGACGCAGAGATTCATTATTCTCATGTCAAGAAGCTTGCTTTAGCTATCGTACATGCGGTTCAATGGTTGAGACATTATATTCTCCTTCACCAAACCTTGGTTGTATCCCATGTCAATCCATTTCGGTTCGTCCTCACTCGAAGGATGATTAGGGGAAAATATAATAAATGGATTGTCATCCTGCAAGAATTTGATCTCGAATTTGTTTCGGCAAAATCAAAGAAGTCTTTAATTTTTGCAGAGCTTATATCAGATTTCCCAAGTGAGGCCGAGGAGTTGGTTTGTGAAGATATGTTTGTCAATGAACACATCTTCTTAATCTCAAATTTAGACCCATGGTATGGGGATATCATTATATATTTAGAAACGTGTGATTAAATACTGTTAAAATTATGCTTGAAAATAGTAGTTCAGGGTATTATGTAATTTCAGTAATTAGATTTTTTGTTCCAGAATAGCTGTAGTATTTTAAAACTATCTAGATATTTGAAATCGTCATTTAAACACTCATAATTTCATTTTCAATAATTCCTCCTCTGTCAGATTCTATCGGGTTGGGGGCGATTTGGTTAGTGTATATACTTATCCCAGTCCAGTCTTGGTGTTTTAGGCTCCGATCATGGTTTCTGGCCCAAGTTCTTGCACATATCCTATAAATTTGCCAATGGTGGCTCGTTTGAACCATTAATAGATGTTAGATAGTTTCGTTGAGCAATTTGAAATAGGTGGGTCATGGTTGTTGGGTTGTCAATCAATTATAGGTTAACTAAGTTAAGGCTTCCTACCCTTATATTCTATATCCCATAATATCTCTAGATACATAAATATGAGATCAATGCCACAACATTCTCACTTCCTTCTCTGGGAGAAAAGTTATTTTACCTCTTCCTATACAAGACATGGACCAAGTTATTCCTATAGTAACCTTTGAGTGTACGACAACGAGCTTTGGATTTATGTTCTATCTTTATTGTATGATGGAAGCTACAAAATTAGGACCAACTGTTGGACATCGGGTTCGGCGCTCCCCGTGAGTTTCATGACATTAACTAATCACCTCATGAGATCCTAATTATAGAGATTGTAGTAGAGATTAACACCTGTGGATTTTGTTCTAATGACAATCGTGAGTCTAACAATTGGTATCAGAGCAGGCCTTCACCACAATCCTAGCCAGCTTGAAGATATCCGTTGACACACAATGGATGCAAATGCATAGTCCCCCAACAATGATGTTCTAGTATTTGACGTGAGAAATTAATTTGGTTAGAGAATCAAGATGAAATCCTACTTGGATAATTTTTGTGTTTGGGAGATTGTGATCAATCCACCTATGAGGTCCAATAAGAAGATAAAGTCAACTACACAAAAAGAAGTTGAGAAGGAAAATACCATTTCCTTCAAATTTCTTATCGATGGAATTTCAAGCTGTAGCAAAGAGAGTGTAGGAGAATATACTTTAGCCAAAGACCTATGGTTTTAAGCTGGAAAGTGAGTACCAAAGAGGAATCCAAGACACAAAGACAGAAACATAAGTCAAGGCCACTGAAGATGTTAAGCAAGAAGAAAAGGAAGTGACTCTCCCACTAAAGATGTGAAGCAAGAAGAAAAGGAAGTGCAAGCATTAGATATTGATGAAGGTAAGGATCCTTCAAATTATAGTAGATGTGATTGTGATAACATTGAAAACGATCTTGAGGATGCTAAGAAATATTTCTTAGCACACCTTTTAGCAAGAAATGATCACAGATACAATTTGAGACTTAAAATGAATATTTTGGGGTCCTTTGAAAAGTACCATGAGAATTCAACGGATCTACTCAAGAAACTCAATCTCATAAAGGCAAGTTTACATGTTGAGTTAGAAGACAAAAATGATGAAATTGAAAGATTAAAGATTAATCTTATTAGTTAAAGAGAGTCTAGTATGAACCAAGAAGAAGTGGAAGAAACAATAAGGGATAATCTTGATTTGAAGATTCAACTCGAGGAATCCAAAAGGATGAAAGATATTTTGAAAAATCCGTTGGATGAAAAAGAGAAGACTTGTGAACATCTTGAAATTGAGGTGGTTGATCTCAAGAAGAAGAATGAAAATTCAAGTGCCTATGTCAAGTTCAACAAAAAATATACCATTCTAGATGAGATCTTGTGTAATATCCCTGATATGATATTATACTAGAATATTATCTTTGCATTTGATATGAATTATAATATGAAATAAATTTTTAATGTTAAACCATTCAGTTCTTTATGCAGGGTAAATTATGGGCATTGCTAAGAGAAATGGAAATGGTAGAGGGATAAGGGAGGAAACCAAGAGACAAATTTTGGACAGATTTAGTTCTTTCCCTAAGCACATGTAAATTAGGGACCATTTAGGTTTCAGAATCAACTCCCCTGAAGCCTACTCCCACGCTCCTGGATTTCCCAGTCGTGCAAACTAGGAAGAACTGTCACATTCATTCAATTAATGGATAAGGAAGTTTATGTAGCTATGAAATAATGTTATTATATAGTATATAAATGTATTTGTAGGTTTAGAATATATCATAAGCAATAAAACAATTCTTCAAGGTGTAAAGGTGAGACTAGCTCACAGGGAAACTCACTAGCTCCATCTTCAGGATTTCCTTAAACAAGGTAAGGTTGTCACAAATTCGTTTTGGACTTGGGAGACTTAGATATGCCTTTTATTGACCCATAAAAACAATAATGGTGGTATTTGGAGACTTATAGGTCGAATTATAAAAGAGATGGTAAAACTAGTCATTTGTTGATGCAAATATAGACTAGGCTAGCTAAAACAAGTAAATCTCAGCCATACTGATTCATATTGAAATAAAATTTACATAGACTACTTCTAACATCATATTACATTCAAATATGTCTAAATTACCCTTAGTAATGATCTATAATACTCTCTTTAACAATATGCATCATTATAGTGTAATTTAGAGGCGAAAATCAAAGGAGGACTTCGAGGTTTAAACCCTCAAGTGCTAGAAACTTATGAACTTATTAAGGACAGCTGATACATAATCATGAATGGTTGGAATATGCTATCAAATCCTGAATCATGTCTGGGTGGTTTCTCCTTAGGTTTAGTATGACCTGCACTAAAAATGGGAAGAAGAGGGGGAGAGAGGAATATGGGACTTGGGGCACATCACCCAAGAGACTGAGGCTCATCACTCAGTTTTGAAGCTTAGCTTCAATCAATACCAAAAAATAAATCAACCAAACTGAGAAATGGAGTTGAAAGCACCCTTAAATAAACCTTGAGTGACTCTGGTTGACTTGTTGAGCAAGTTGACACTTGATAAGCCCTAACCCTAATCATGAATTCACCCTCCTTGAGGAAGAAAGCATGTATGACTTGTCACATACCCCAATTTTGTAAAATAATGTTAATTGTTTTAATTATATTCCTGAGACATTATGTTAAATTTAATGCTAAGTAGGAACTGATGACTCAGTAGAGTCAACAGAAGTGGAATGTAATTCAGAATATTTTATTATTAATAAATAAATTGTGGAGACAACTGCATGGGAGAGCTGTTAAAAAGAGGTTACTGGTCAAACTGGTGGATGGAACTAGGTGGAGGGAAAAAGACAAGTGGCAGCATCCTCAAACACTTCCTAAGTTGCAGGTGGAAACTTCCCTATATTTGGGGTCATGATCCCCAAAGAAAGTGGGATCAGAGCAGGTGGCTCATTAAATGACAACTAACCCAAAAAGACCTAGGCAATATTTTAAAAGTACCCAATGAATAGAGCCGAGGCTGCTCAAATATTTTCCAGAGAGAATTCATTCAGGTGAATGATATTCAAGAAATTCATTGAGGAAAGGGGGAAAAACAGTAAGGAAGTTGTTCTAAGATGAATGCTGCAGTAACTTGGTTTATTACATCTTGTTAGCTGGGAGAACTTACTGATAAGTTCTGGATTAACACTGAGTTTGAAGACTGGTATCTGACTATTGCTGCACCTAGTTCCAGCCAGGGAGACCAGAGCAAGCTCGGGGGTCCTGAGGAGTCGATATCTGAACGCTCTCCAGGAGTTGGTAGGGAGGAATGGCCTCCCATTGTTGTTGTTGTCCAAAGCTTAAACAGGTTCTGTCACCTAACTGTCGTTGTTTTAGTAACTGTGAATGGTTGGATGTTATGTTAGTAGTTATTTAAATGGTTTAGTGATGTGAGTATTTTATTTTATCAGTAATAGAATCTGTTTATGAAGAATAAAGACCCACTGTGTTTTTCCACATCTGGGATTACCAGACCGTACTCCAGCAAGGGGTAAAATTATAAAAAGATGGTATGATGAGATTGTAGAATGATAGATTGTTTCTTACCTATCATCAGAAGAAATATTTGTTTTACTGACAGTAGCATGTGTTTATAGATAAAATTATTCCCTTGTACAGTATTTTACTCTCAGTAATTCTATTTATTTGTAAAGAACAGATAGAAGAATATAATAGTTGTATTAAAGAAAGGTTAGACTAGGTATACCTGCGGTTTAAACCTTACAACTGTTTCTTCCAGTTTAAAGAATTTATCTTCTATATGCTGAAATGACAATACTGAAAGTAGGAGTAATTAAATAGTGTTTAGACTCTACAGTTAAACCAAGCTGTGTTAGACTGTGTGTATGTTTAGTGCTGTAGTCATTTCATTACTTATTCTTCGTTTTATTTTGACTGAGCTCGAACAGTTCCAGAGCTGTTATTCTATTTTTTTATTATTAGATTGCAAATGAATGCTGCTATATACATATCATTATATGAGATAGATTCTAAGTAGTACTATTTGATTTTTTTATTATTTATACAAACAGATATCATAACTAAACAGATAAATTAAATATTTACAGAACCTTATCTAGTGTTTAGCATAATTTGCACAAGAACTAAATAACAGAATGCTATAGAATAAACTAGATATTAACAATGGAAATATTGGTATTCTCAGGAGAGATAATATATTATTTATATTAATAACAATAAACTTCTATTACATACATTATAGGTGTATTATCATTGTTAAACTTAAGGTAATGTACTTATTATATTAATTACAAATTGGAATTAATTATACTTCCTGTACTACGAGGTAAATAAACAGTACTTAAAAATATTATTGCAATAAAATAAGGATATAAAGACCCTATCTAAGCTGAAGGGTATAAACTATATGTTAACACATAGAAATTTCTTAATAACTAGTAAGTCAAGGGTTAAATCAAGTACAAAATCCTTGACAGTAAATTTATAAGAGAAATATTATGAGTAAAAAAATTCAAGTGCATAATCAACAGTAAGCAAATAACAGAGTGACAGAATGCTCAACTTCGAGCTTAACTATATTATATAAACATAACTAGAAACCCTTATAATTTCAGAAGTGCAGTGTAATTAATAGTAAGTTTTGAGGATACTTTAATAATAGGTTAATTTATAAACAGAGAACAATTATTATTTCCATTTATACTTATAAAAGAACCTAAACAGAGCTAGCAGTAAAGGTAATAAACATTTCAGGTAGGATAACTTTATCATTATAATAAGTAATAATTACTACCTTACTATCTACAATACAGAAAGAATATTATCGGAAATCACAATAATGTTTTAACCTATTAGTGTTGAACAAAAATTTAATATAAAAACTATAACCAAGGTTACTCTGTCAGTAACCTAAAAGAATGCCATTAAAACATTGAGACTTCATAATTTACAAAGAATAATCATTATAACAATTTATAAAATTCTTTGAGTAAATAATTAACCCAATATATTATTAACATACAGGAAAAACCCTACCAGCTAATACCATAAATCATTTACAAAGAGTAAATTAGGTATTTATCAAATTTATAGGAATCGGAGGTATCAAACTCAGATAAGCTCATTAAGCCAAGTTTACACATTATATTATTTCAAAACTGTACAGTCAACAAATTATTAATTCAAGAAAAATTGTATGGACAACTTATAGCTCCAAGTTCAAGGTAAACCCTGTCAAAATTAATATTATGTACTGAGTTTCATCAAAAGGAAGGATTTTATCTCCTTTACACCTCACGGCTACCAACATGAGTTACAAAATAAAGCTTACAGACTGTACAAACAGTATATATATATATATGCATGCTTTACACAGAAATCAATTAAAGACCCAAAAACCACAGTCTCAGCTTCAGCCAAGACCCCATGCTAAGTGAAGAGTTGAAAACTCTTTTAACAACGTTTAGGTTCACTAACTGAACCTAAGTAACTACGAGGGTTACACACCACGAAGACCAAAACCATGACTGCCCTAAGGACCAGCAAGGAGGAGAATGCCATGGATAAAAACCAGGCTTACCGGGAGTAGCCAGCTGTTGAAGTCTCGCATCTTCCATGCTAAGAGGAGAAGACCAACCCTGTAACAAGGATAAAAATAATATTAAAAATATTGTCAAAAACTGTTGTTTGTTTAAGCTTTTTCTTTGAAAAGAAAATGAAGGAAAAAACCCTGTATTTTACCTTAGAGTCTAACAGATATATGCCCGCTGAAGAACAACAAGACAACCACCAGCAGGAGGAAAGGTAAACCCTTCATTTATCGCAGAAGAGAAGGAGCTCCCTGGAGCAATAAGCAACCTATCACGATGGAGGACGATTCACAGTACAAGTTAAGGCGATGACCCACTCAGTAAAGAGTTTGGGCAATGGGTACAAATGGAGAAAACCCTAAGAGAATCAACATTGTTCAACATCTAATGACAAGCTATTAGACAGAGTATCTTCCTCACAACGCAGTAGATGAGCCCACGAGGAGCTGAACCAGCATATGGACTGCTAGCAGAAAGTGCAAGCAGTGGAACGGACCAGGAGGTTTTGCAGAGTGGCTGGAGGCCCGTAGGAAGTGGAGGAATGACGATTAGGGTTTGAGTCAAACATTTTTAAACGACAATGCATGGCTGGGAAGAGCCCACGTAACCCTTTTAATAGTTGGCATGCAGTGGGTAGGAACAGTATAGTTCCATGATCAAGATCTCCAATGATTTTTTTTAAACCAAATCATATCATGGGGATTCCACAAGGTTCATTATACCTTAGTCTCTTACCTGCATTAAAAAAATCAACCATGTAAACATTAGTGTGATGTTTAGAAAACATTATAATGTAGAACTTGTTTATATTTTGGTCTAACACATTTATGTATGAGGATTGTATTGTATGTTAATGATACATAAGAACAAAAGGAAAATAATAGTTACCATGGCGTAGCTTGTTTATAAAATTAATTTCTATATTATCTATTGCCCTAGTTCACAAATGAAGGTAAAGGGAATAATAATATAAAGTCTATAGAATTGTAATAATCAAATCAAGTTATCAATTGATCATGATGATGGTTTTACTCTTGACCTTATGATCATTCTTTGCTTGTAAAATAACAATCCTATTAATATTCATAGAATCATTTTTTTGACAATTAGTCTTTTATCAAATTCAAGCTCGAAGGTTATAAAAGATATTATAAGAGTTATTATATGATAGGTAGCTTGGGTGAGTTAGCCTTCTTTGCTTGATAGTATAGTTATAAAAATCATAAAACAATAATTGAGTATATAAATCTAGGAATGAATTAAAGGTATTTCATCCAAATATTGACCATGGAATAGAAATAGTATTCCAAAACAATACAGATCCTTAAGTACTAAAGGAAGACTTTAAAAGTAACTTGTATCAAGTAACAAACCTTGAAAATTCTTGATTTAAGTATAAGTTTGGTATTTAAAACCTCCTTATTATTTTACAATTACAGTTGCAATTTCAATCATGGTGTGGTCCAGTAATTTATGAATAATTAAAATTAAATCTTTGACTTTGTGTTTCCGTCTTACTTACTGAGCTAGTAAAGAGATATTTATCGCATTTTGCACTTACAGTTAGTATGAACATCAAATGGTTTCTTACTTCTTAGGAATATTAAGTCCTGCTTTCATGAAGGAAAGATAGCTGCTATCCTCACTAGGAGAATTCATTTCTCTACCAGTAAGATCTTAAAAGGTGTCATGGTTTAAGCTTTACCTTTATAAGCTTGAGAAATCTGACTAGCATGTAAATACTTTTACTGAATTAATTTTTGTATAGCGAATCTTTACTGAAGTAATTTAGAAATTCGTTAGCAGCACCCGAACAACTTACATGTATATATGTAGAGAAGGAAAACTTCTGTGTTAGCTCGGAAGCTAAGTAAGCCCAGTTTTTCATGACAATCCCACCTTGTGGTCGCAAATAGAAAACAAATCAGTAATTGAAAAGAAACTATTCTATAAAGATAAGCATAGTCAAAAGATCACTCAGATAGGAGTCTAGTAACATGGAACTAATCAAACAGTTAATGACTGTATTTAATGAAATTATAAGTATTTAAAAAATTTTAAAATTTTTGGAAAATTTGGGGTTTTGACATGTGGTATCAGAGCATGGTTCAAATACTAGGCTTGAATGTAGCCCAACTAGTTTCCGTAGAACAACAAAAAGAGAATATACTAACCTATATTTTGTTTTATGTAAAGAACAGAAAATTCTTTCTTTTTCTGAATTTAACATGCAGAGATGGAGAAGCTAGGAGAATATGCTCAGGAAGGATCTCCAAACACCGAGACAAGACAAATGTCCAGAGAACCTATGTTAGAAGAGGTAACTACTCACTCTTCAGAGCTGATGCAGACTATAAAGGATTTGAATACTGAAATGGAATTAGTCAAGAAGGACAATGAGAGGATTTTGAAGACTCAAGAAGAGTTGAACCAAATTTTGATGGAAAAATTCCAGACTGAAGGGAGGAGCAAAAGATCCAAATCTGAGGAATTTAGCCATCAGAAAGGATCTAAAAAGATGAAGCTGGCAAAAGCTGAAGGCAGTTTATCATCTGAAGGGTTCAGGGAACAACAAAGCTATTACACTACTAGTGACAATAGTGAGGCTGAGTTGTATGACAGAAAGAATAAGTACAGACCCTATGAAGATATTTTCGGGGAGTTTAAAAAAATAAAGCCCCCAACTTTCAACGGAGAAACTGAAAAAGGGGAGGAAGCAGAGTCCTGGTTATCCGGGATGAGGAAATATTTTCAGATATACAACTATTCAAATCAGCTGAATGCAAGAATGGAAATTTATAATCTCTCTATAAAAGCAGACATATGGTGGCAAGATCTGAAAAGAGTCAAGGGGATCAAAGAAAAAGAAGTTAATTGGAGTACCTTTAAAAGGTACTTCAAAAAGAAATTTCTGGCCGAACAATATTATGAAGAAAGAGCTAAAGAATTTTACGAATTAAAGTTAGGATCCATGACTATGAAGGATTTAAACAGTAAATTCTTAAGCTTGTTGAGGTATGTACCTTATTTAGTTGATGAGAAACCTAAAGTGTAGCGGTTTCTCAGCTTTCTACCATATCATATCAAGGACAAAATCGAGTATGATAACCTGAAGACTCTGGAGGAAGCCATGTGGAAGGCTAATTTCTGTTTTGAACAGAACAAGAAGAAAGAAGGCATAGCCAACTAGAAGGCTAAGAAAAACAACAGTCAGCTTGAGTTCAAGAAAAATGAATTTGTACCCCATAAGAATTTCAAGAATAATAAGAACAAAAATTATTCTAACAGTAAGAACTTCCAGGGAAATAAAAATGGTGCTTCTAATAATTCTAATAATTCCAGTAACTTTAAAGGTAAGGAAGCTGCAAACAATCATGGGAATTTCACTAAGAATTTTGAACGAAAGGAGCTTGTTAAGTGCTGGGAATGTAATGGCCCACACTATGCCTCGGTCTGCCCAATTCGGAAAAAGTCGAATAGAAATATTCACACTGTGCAGGATGAAATGACTGTTGGAGAACTTGCAAGGACTATGCCCAAAATAAATGCAGCATTGAAAAACCGCCAAGCTGATTATCAGACTTCCATGGTGGAAGTAGAAGGTATGGTTAACCAAACCCCAGTAACCATTTTAATTGATCCAGGGGCTAGCCTTAGCTACATTGCACCTCAGATAGTGGAAAAGTGTAAATTGTCGGTTGAAAAGTTTGATAGTTCCTGGTTAGTTCAATTAGCCACAGGGGCAAAAAGGAAAGTAACCTATTATGTGAAAGAATGTGCTTTACTTATGGATGATTTTAAAACTACAGTTAAGCTTAATGTTTTGCCACTTGGCTCGTATGATTTACTGATTGGTATGGATTGGTTAGAGCAGCACAAGGTAGTTTTAAACTGTTTTGATAAAACCTTTACGTGCGTAAATAATAATGAAGAACTAGTAATGGTTAAGGGTATTCCTAGGAAAACTGTAATTAGGTATATTTCTACCTTACAACTTAAAAGAGCAGCTAGAAAAGGGTGTAAAGCCTATGCTATAACTATTACAGATGAGGCAAGTAAATCTGAAATGGATAAGTTAAAAATATAAGATATTCCTATTTTAAATGATTTTACTGATGTTTTCCCAGAAGAAATTCCAGGATTACCTCCTAGGAGGGAACTGGATTTCACTATTGAGTTGGTACCATGTGCTGTACCTAGCTCGAAAGCTCCGTATCGTATGAATATTTTAGAACTTAATGAATTAAAATCACAGTTAAAAGAGTTAATAGATAAGAAGTACATTCGACCCAGTGTGTCTCCTTGGGGAGCATCGGTCATCTTTGTCAAAAAGAAAGACAGAACTATGCGACTATGCATAGATTACTGTCAACTAAATAAGATGACTATTAAAAACAGATATCTGTTGCCCCGCATAGATGATCAGTTTGATCAGCTACGAGGAGCTACGGTGTTCTAAAAAATAGACCTGAGATCAGGATATCATCAGCTAAGAATTAAATATGAGGACATCTTCAAGACAGCCTTTAGAACAAGGTATGGACATTACGAATTTGTTGTAATGCCATTTGGGCTTACCAACACCCCAGTTGTCTTTATGTGCCTAATGAATAATATAATGCATAAATACTTAGATAAATTTTTTGTCGTGTTTATCGATGACATCTTAATTTATTCTAAAAATGAAGCAGAACATAAGGAACACTTACGGATAGTTCTACAAGAGCTGCGAGAGCAACAGATTTTTGCGAAGTTCAGCAACTGTGATTTCTTTAAGGATGAAATCCAGTACTTAGGTCACGTAGTGACTAAGGAAGGGATTTCAGTTGATCCTGAAAAGATTCGGGCAATCAAAGATTGGCCGGTTCCAAAAGATGTAACAGATGTTAGGTCATTTATGGGAATTACTGGTTATTACCAAATATTTATTGAAGGATTTTCAAAAATAGCTAATCCGATTACTTCTTTGCAAAAGAAAGGCAAGAAATTCGATTGGAACTTAAAATGTGAAGAAAGTTTTAAGAAATTAAAAACCTTATTAACAAGTGCGCCTATTCTAAGAATTGCAGATCCTAATAAGGATTTCATGGTATGCACAGATGCCTGTAATGATGGTTTAGGCGGTGTGCTGACTCAAGATGGGCATGTCATTGCCTATGAGTCCAGGAAGTTAAAGATCCATGAAAATAATTATGCAACTTATGATTTAGAACTTGCTGTTGTTATAAATGCCTTAAAAATGTGGTGACACTACTTAATAGGAAGAAAGTTTATTTTAATGACTGATAATAAAGGTCTGAAATACCTTTTAGATCAGCCCAACTTAAATGCAAGACAATCAAGGTGGTTATCCTTCTTGGGTGAATATGATTTTGAAATCCAACACATAAAAGGAAAATAAAATAAGGTGGTTGATGCTTTAAGCAGAAATGCAAAGCTGAAATTTACAGCAGCAATCAACACTTATGCTTCTGATTTAAATGAACAACTTACAGAAGGGGTAAAACATGATGAAATTTATCAAAAATTACAAATTACAGCTAAAGAAGAACCTACAGAAAGCTTAATAAAAGGTTATTTTTATTGTTTAAGGACAAACTGTATGTGCCTAATGTGCATAAGGTTAAATTGTTGATTCTGGACGAAGTTCATAAAACACCTTACTCAGGACATCCAGGTTACCAAAAGACTGTAACCATGCTAAGGAAAGAATATTTCTGGCCTAATATGAAATCTGAAGTAGCTGAATATATAGCTAGATGTTTGGACTGTCAACAAGTGAAAACCGAACACCAACATCCAGCTGGTTTACTGCAACCTTTACCCATTCCTAGTTGGAAATGGGAAGTAATCAGCTTAGATTTTATTATTGGATTGCCCAGAAATCAAAATCAAAACGACTCAATCATGGTGGTGGTAGATAAATTAAGTAAAGTAGCACATTTCATTCCTGTTAAAACTACTTACAAGGCTGCCAACATAGCTGACATATTCTTAAAGAAAAATTTTCGGTTACATGGCGTATCGAAGGTGATCATTTCAGACATGGATCCTAAATTCACAGGGAATTTCTGGAAATCCTTGTTTAAGGGATTAAATACAACACTAAATTTCAGCACCTCCTTCCACCCTCAAACAGATGGACAGACAGAAAGAGTAAATCAGGTGCTAGAAGATTTGTTAAGGATGTATGTTAAAGATCAGCTAGGTAAGTGGGAAGACTACTTACATTTAGTAGAGTTTGCATACAATAACAACTATCAGTCATCAGCTAAGTTCAGTCCATTTGAAATTCTGTATGGGGGTGAATCCATGGACCTGGGTAACACTTTTTGGCAAGCGCATTTCGGCAAAAACCAAAAAACGTACCTCGGTCGAGGATTTAACAAGCCCTCGACCGAGGTTTTAATATCTCGACCGAGGTTTTTTTCATCCTTCGACCGAGGTTTTTTCCAGCCCTCGGTCGAGGTATTTATTAACCCTCGATCTAGGTATTAAGACCTCGACCGAGGGTTAATAAATACCTCTACCGAGGTGTTAACTCGGTCGAGGTATAGAGCTCGGTCGAGGTAAATACCTCGACCGAGGTGCCTCTGTAAAAAAAACTATAAATAGAAGCGGCGGACCCATTTTCTAAATGAACATGATCATTACATAACTGAATTGTATTTAGTTGAGGAAGCACTAAATTATCAAAGAATGCAAAATATATTCATTACACTTTGCTGAATCCTTCAACAACTCATGAAAACCTGAAAATGGAACTCTCCGCAAAAAACTTTGCCTTCAAACATTAATGACACTCCCTGAAGTCCCTGATACAAAACTAAATGGAGCCATTTTTGAGTAGTGAGATGCAACTGCAAGCAGTGAAAGCTTTTAAATTTTGAAAATAGAACTCTCCACAAAAAAATTTGCCTTGATCTCCATAAAAGTCTCTCCAAATCTCTTTTGTGGTTCGCTATTTTCAATATTTGAAAAGTTTTCACTGCTTGCAGTTTGCATCCCACTACTCAATCAATGGCTCCATTCCATTTTGTACCAAGGACTTGAGAGAAGATAAACGATCAAGGATATTCAAACTTGTATGAAAGAAGGCCTACCTAAACTGTTATAAACATG
>LPNX010602668.1:9074-33491 GCA_001517045.1 Pseudotsuga menziesii
GGAGAATTAATAATCCTAACATGCAGAATGCGGATGGAATCTCCCTTGGACAAGGGAAGTATGCAAGAGAGATCTTGAAGAGGTTTGGGATGATGGACTGCAAGGCCATGACCACACCTTTGGCATCGAACCTAAAGCTATTGAGTGATGCTCCATCAGAGACGGTTGATGCTACAATGTATCGTCAGATGATTGGGTCCTTGATGTACTTGACGAACACGAGACCAGACATTTGCTTTGCTGTGAACACCTTGAGCTAGTTCTTGACAGATCCGAGCCATGTTCACTTGATTGCTGCAAAGCATATTCTGAGGTACCTGAGGGGTACAATTGATTATGGGCTCAAGTATGAGGCAAATCAGAAGATTAACCTAGAGGGTTATGTTGATTCAGATTTGGCAAGTAGTGCCATCGATAGGAAGAGCACTTCAGGGTGTTGCTTCAGTATGAGATCAGGTGTGATCTCTTCGTTTAGCAGGAAGAAATCATGTGTGGCACTGAGTACAGCTGAAACAGAGTATGTCGCAGCTTGTTTAGCTAGTTGTCAGGCAGTATGGATTCTGATTTATTTGAACTCCAGATGGATGCTACTTATATACATTGTGACAACCAGAGTTGCATGAATTTGTCAGAGAATCCAGTGTTCCATGACAAGTCGAATCATATCGAGATCAAGTATCACTATATCAGGGATATGGGGCAGATGGGAGTAGTGAAGCTCCAGTATATTGCGATGGAGGAACAGATAGATGATGTGTTGATGAAGCCATTGGATAGGGTGAAGTTCGAGTACTTCAGGGAGAAGCTTGGTTTTCTCCAAATCGAGGTTTCCTCCAAAGGGAAATGATGAGACCCAGAGCCATTTTGACATGGTGAGAGGATTGGTTCCTTCCATGGTTAGATGTAAGGGCTGATCCATTCTGTCATGGTGAGAGGATTGGTTCCTTCCATGTTATATGTGAGTGCTGAGCCATTCTGATGTGGCTGTAGGATTGGTTCCTACATGATCAGAAGTAAGCGTTGAATACCATTCTTGGAATGGAGGCGTCTAGTCAGTTACCAGTTATCTCAGTTTGGGATTAGGGGCCATTCTAATATGACTATAGGATTGGTTCCTACAAGATCAGATGTGAGTGCATGCCCTTCTGACATTGGTTGTCAGATGTAAGTGTAGAGCCCTTTCGACATGAAGGATTGGTTCCTTGCATGGTCAAATATAAGTGCTGAGCCCTTATGACATTGGTTGTCAGATGTAAGTGCAGAGCCTTTCAGCATGGAGGATTTGTTCCTCGCATGGTTGAGTGTAAGTGCTGAGCCTTTTCAACATTGGTTGACAGATGTGAGTGCTGGGCATTTCTGACAGGGTTGTGGGAGGTGTTCCCACATGGTCAGATGTGAGTGCTGGGTGTGCCTTTCTGATATGATTATAGGATTGGTTCCTACATGATCAGATGTAAGTGCTGGGTGGACAATTCTGACTTAGGGTTAGATATAAGCGCTGAAGAATACCTATGATGGAGGCTAGGCCTACAACCAGCATGAAAAAGGCCTGGCCCTGTATAAATTCCTGTGATGAGAAGAATCATGAGATAGCACCTGTGAAGATCCAGTGATGATGATCCAACAGAGATGATCTAGATCGAGGGATGATCCAGAACCAGAGCTGATGCTCTAGAGATGATCCAGATCGAGGGATTATCCATATCTAGTGATGATGATCCAGATCCAGGTAAATATGACTTGAAGATGAAGGTGACTTGAAGATAGAGATGACTTGAAGGTGAAGATGATGAGGAATCGATGATGATCTAGATGATACAGATAAGAATACTTGTGCTGATAAATTGTGTCGAGAGAATACCTTCCTAGTTAAGAGGGAGTGTTGATGTAATTGTAACTTCAGAATGTATTCACTTGTATTTCTTATGTATTGTAACCCGATGTTTATTTCGGGATGTATTTGTAATGTACTTGAGTCATGTCATGCCCCGAGGTTCCTATCGGGAGTTTCTATAATGTAAACAAGTCATGTCAAGTCAAGGTGGGTAACCCTCCTATTGTCTAAGGGTTAAAGTCCCTGCAGTTCCATAGCACTAGGGTTATTAGACTCACCTAGTGAATTCAACTCTAGTTGGGTTTAGTCAAGTCATGAATTAGTATAAATAGAGAGCTAGCCTCTCTATTTATCACACACTCACTCACACTCAGTTGTAGCACATAGCTGAGGAAGAGAAAGACATTGAGGCAAGGAAGAAAGAGGTTACTGCTGTCGGGAGATCATCTTACTATTTTTGGGTTTCACTTTTGGTGCTGATTCTATCTATGAGGAAGATGCGGGGTTTTTTCCATTTATGGTTTCCCCGAGGAAAAACACTGTGTTCATTATCTCTTGTGTTTGATTGTTATGCTTGTTGTTCTCTCAGTTAAAGATCCTAATGTTGTGCTAGCTTAGTGTTAAAAATATAACACATTTTCTTGTGATGGACACATTCAAATAATTGTATATTCATATGAGACTTTATTTCTTATTGAAATTATCATATATGCATCAAATATATTTTGATGTCTCACTTCCATTTTATTTTGCAAAAGTTGATGAATATGCAGAGTAAGCTAGGAGGTTGTTCATTGGAGTTATAGACATTACTGTGTAAATATATTAATCATTATGTGAATTGTAGAGATTTCTCATGCATATGTTTTTCCGAAAAATATGTTTTGATTTTGAAAATTAAAACATAAACATTTTGTAAACATGTTATTGAAGAATCAAACATTTTGTAAACATTTTTGTTTACAAGATTTGACATAGAAAGAACTCGAATGTTAAGATTTCAAACATAGTTTTGGAGTTCCATGGAGAATTGGGAAGAAAGCAAATCATTTGAACAAAAACTTGAGTTTGCGTTGTTCGATATCCGAAATACCAGAAATAGGAAATTGTGAATAAGGAAAACATCCTTAACAAAAAAATTGACTTTGTGGTTTCCGATATCGGTTTTCAGAAATTGGGTATTGTGTTTTGGAAATTGGAAATTGGAAATCGCAATCACAATCGGGAAGGCAACAAAATATTTCGACAAAAACGTGAATCCAAGTTTCTGACATCTGAGATATTGGAAATCGGAAATCGCGAACATGGAAAATAATTGTGGTTTCGAAATTGAACCTTTCTGACTTACCTTGTTTTGGAAATAAAAAATCGGGTATCTTGTTTTGGAAATGGAAAATTTAAAATGCAATTTTTTTTGTTTTAAGTTCATTTAAGGAAATAAGAGTTGATCTAAAATTTGTATACGTTAATTATTTAATGATAGCTATAATTCTTTCCTACTTAATAACTTTCGCATTGAGTGTCTTAGTTCCTGAGACAGTTTAGTCTAAAATGCAACTATTTTAATATTTCTTGGATGTTTCTTGAAACAAAAGTATATCTTTTACTATTTTGAAAGATGGTAAGCTAGGAGGTTTCTCATTGGAGTTGTATACAATATGAGTGAAAATTTGAAAATGCTTGAAACTTATTAATTTATTGAACACACACACACACAAACATATATATCAAATATGAATACGTAAGGACATATGTTCGCAGTTTCTGATATCCGAAATATCGGGAATGAGAATTGGGAAGCGAACAAACCATTTGAACAAAAACTTGAGTCTTCGGTTTCCAATATCTGAAATATCAAAAATGCGAATAAGGAAAATACCCTTAACAAAAATTCAACTTTGCAGTTTTCAATTTCGGATTTCAGAAATTGGGTATTGTGTTTCAGAAATTGGAAATTGGAAATTTGAAAAAAATAAAGTTGATCTAAAATTTTTATACGTTAATTATTTCCTGATATATTACAGCTGTTGTAGTTAATAAGTTTTACATTGAGTGTGTCAGTTTCCTAAGAAAATTTAGTATAAAAGGCAATTATTTCTCCATTTTTTTGGATGTTTCTTGAAACAAATGTAGATTTTTTACATTAACAAGTGGTAAAAAAAATAGTACATTTATAGAGCAAATAATGAGAAGGTTCAACCACAATTTGCTTTCAAAGACTTTGAAGTAAGTAAGTTTTCCTCTTGTTTTCTATGCTGGACAAATGGATTGTCTTGCATTCGAGAGTATATGGAAAAAGAGAAAGGTGGAGAAATGAAAAGGCCTAAAAGAGATGTAACTCTTTATATTATAGTGAATGTGAGTCCTTGTCTATCAGTGTTTCCAATATCTATTGTAACATTTTGTAGGGTCATACCTTGCGCTTTATGAATTATTAAACCCCATGCCATACAAAGTATTAGTTTCCTACGGGATCCCCTTGTTATAGGAGATATTGGAACATAAGTAGGATTCAACACATTGCATAAGGGTCCTTTGTAATAGAGGAATTCGAAAACAAAAAAATATGGTAAGCTCAGAGTTTTTTCATTGGAGTTGTAGACAATGTCAATGAATTTTCCAAGTGAGTCGTTAACAAGTCCTGCTTGAACCCATAAATCAGCAGTTAACATGATTTGTTGACCAATAGCAAGAAGGACTTTTAATGGCAATTGCTCGTCGTCAATGGATCCTTGGCCATGTTTGTTCCTTTGTTCTGCAAAGCAATGTGCAACTGGCATATTAAACTATTTCAGCATGTGTTTATTGTGTAGTGCAATAGAGGTATTGGTGGGATATAAGTGGATAGATTGTTGAAAAGAGCAGTTTTCCACATATGAAAGGCATGAGCTTGTTCTTGTCATTATGACTGCCCAGTATTCAACAGTTGGTGTTGCATTTCATAGGTTTAGAAAGAGTTTCCAAAAGGAATTTTGAGAAGGGCTATATCCTTGTTGTTGAAAAATTGTTTCTAGCTTGATAAAAGTATCAAATGTACGCCAGAGAGCTGTTCAACGGATGAGCCTACATACATGGGGATGTCCTTTACAGGAGGCAATTGTCCAAAGTCACCAACAAGGATTATGGAAAAATCACCAAATGGCATTGTACAATTTGAGGGGAAAGCTTGACATAAGTGTGCATCAATTTGAGTCAACATTTTTGGTCCAATATGCCCATTTCATCTATGAGAATATAGCAAATATGGCAAAGTTCTTCTTGAAATTTTGAAAGGGATTGGGCTTAAAGGGGTTGCATTTCACCAATGGGTATTCGAAGAGCAGAATGTATTGTAGATGCATGTATATTAAAAGCAGCAACACCAGTTGGAGCAAGGAGAAGAAGTGAGGAGGTACTTTGTTCACATGCACTTTGTAGTGCATATTTTAAGCAATATATTAGGTAATATTTTTCGGTGGTTGCAGTACCTTGAATCACCATTTTGAGTGATGGAGCATATGTAGTGTTTCTAAAATGAGAAATGACAACATCAAAGGCTATGTGTTGTGTGGGAGACAAGGAATCAGGTGAATTGGACAACGATAGGTTGTCTTCATGTAGCTGGGTGGACAAGCGATTGAGGTCAATGAATGATGTTGTTGTATGATGCAAGTCAGTGGTTCTATTGCTATGTGTCCAATTGTGATTTTTGTCAAAGTCACGATGTCCAAGCATTTCAAAGTCATCAATTTGGATGTTGTTTCCTGGTCGCATTTGAGAGAGAATTTCCCAATCATCCATATTATGGGACAACGGAAAGGTAATAGCATCAGAATTTGAATCATCAGATAGAGGTGTACAGGGTTCTTCTTGTGCACATTCAACATTCCAGATACTATATGTGCCTTTAATATGTTTCCAATGAGAAATAATTTCAGAAGTTGTTGTTCCAATATCCTAAGGGATGGAACAAAAAGATTTGTATAGAAGAAGTTCGCTCCAACAAAATAGTTCAAAAGATGAAGAATCAAAGGGAGGAATGGAAATGACAATCTTGTGATGCAAGTTTTGTTTCCATGGATTTCTTTTCCTATTAGGGGAGAAAGACCAAGAACGAGCAACTTCAAGTAGGGTTATATTTTCAAGAGAAAGTGGTCTTTGCATGTATGCAAATATGAAGGGTGGAGTTGGAGGGATGTTATTAGTGCCATTACAAACATGGAAGAAGACAGTTTGACTCACATTCAATGAAAATAATTGATGGATACAAAGAACAAGTGGGATTTTTTGCAGCATGTGACATGTCTCTTGTGCACTAATGTCTCGTTCTGTAACTATTTGTGCAAGCAATTGTTTGATTGGATGAAGAATGGGCCGTCACTTAGTACTACATGTGCAAGGCGAGAGAGAATTGCATGGAATATTTCTTATTTTTGCTCTACTTTTGATCCATAATTTGAAATGTATTTGAGGACATGTCTAGAAAGAAAAGGTTGGAAATCAACATTAGCCCTCCATATTGAAAGCATGGAAGGGTTGTGAATATTGAGAAGGGAATAATTTCTTGCAGGATTGTATGTTTTACATCCATTTGCATCAATGAATAATGAAGAAGCAGGTTGCAGCTCATATGGAAAACCATAGCAACATTGAACATATGTTCCTTTTTTGCGAAGGCAAGTGGATTCTGAGCATCTGGTGTGTCTTTGAACAAAATTTACAAGTTCTTCATAGTCAATTGAGTAGTTTGATGCAAATATGGACGGTGATGCAAGCCTGCATGGATCATTTTCAGTAGAATGGTGTAACCCAGATGTTGACAAGTGCGTATCATGAGGATTCCAAGCTATAACATGTGTCAGTTTTTTTTTTTTTTTGCAGCTTCAATTGCAAGAATATCTTCCCAATCTAAGGTGTCCATATTTGGTGCATCTTCCAACTAAATAAAACCATGAATGCATGTGGATCCTCTATGTTGCCATTCATACTTGCATGGGAGGAAAAGGAATATATTACAAATGAAATGTATAAAGTGAAAAATACAAAGAGAAAAATAAGAACTAAGAGATAGTAAAATACCTACACCAAGAATCCATTATATGAAAACCTTTTTCAAGCACCTCTTAAAGGAATTTTTTTAATCTATTGTGCATGTATTGTGATGTAATATGTGGATTTGATATGATGTTGTGAAATTTGCATTGGTAGTCTTGAGCTAAACTGACTGAACATCCAACAGGCATTAGAACATGCAAATCTGGCCATTTTGTATCAGCTGCACTACGGGTAAAGAAGAAAGTTGGTGTACCTTGTTGATTGATCATATTTGTCAGTTCATCCCTAATTTTTTTCCAATATGAGCATGTTCCACATAATGAAGATCCAAATCTTGCGCCCCGCTCACCAATTTTCTGATTAGGAATGTCTTGAAATCGGTTAACAAGCTAACGTATTATCGGAGGTAGTGTATCTTCAAGATCAGTTTTGACAAAAATAGAGACAGTAGCATTACTCCAATGGCACATAATTACATTGTATATGTAGTACCATAACAGAGGATGTTGGCCAAATCTATTGTCATGATAGTGAATTAGGTGAAGTGCATATTCGTGAATATCAACCTCATGAATGCGTGGTTTTTTAAGCATTGTTGCACCTATGGGGAACAAAGTTGGAAAATCCATGGAAAGAAGTCCTTATGTGTTGTACTCATTTATAGGCGAAATGCCTATAGGAGTCCAATCAATTAAAGATTCTAGTGGGATATTTGGTATATGTAACAACTGTCTAATTTCTTCAACCTCAGTTCTAGCATTAGTTTGTGTTGAAATAAATGAGGAGGATTCTATTTCATAGGATTCAAATGAATTTGGTGGTTGAACTGTAGAGAACAAGCTTTGCTGATGAGATAATGATTCATTTCTATTAACATGCAGAATCCAAGGTGAAATGTCTATTGAGACAAGAGGCAATGAAGATAATGCAACTAAGTTGACCTGTACATCCTTGTAGTATGGGTGTTTTCCATTTTGTATTCAAGGGAAACAAGAACACGTGTACGACTAACACACAATTCATATGGATTGTTTGTAGAGTTTCATTTGCGAACAACAAGGATGTCAAGTTTTGATATTAAATGCGCCAAATATTTGGCAATATTGGAAATGTCCCAGAGGAAGCAAATAGTATGTCCAGAATATTTATATTGACCACCATGAGAATGTGTAACTTGTAAAATTGGGTTAGCACGACTAATGAGCATTTCTTCAACTTGTGTAAGTACTGCAAGCATAGGTGGTTGGATGCCTGAATCCATATTGTTTTCGAATGAAAAGTGATGGCCTTTTCGTTCTAGAATACAATGAGAATAATTATATGCATCCTAGAATTTTTTCGTTACGATACCAGGGTAACATTCTTTGCAAATTGAGAAGACATGCATATCACGCAGTTTCTCCATTGTTTTACTAAATCGTTGATGTGCATCGTCGAGGCGGGTGCTCGATGGATTTAGCATAGATGGTTGAAGTGAAGTTTTGTTGGAAGGTTTGGGAAGAGAAATTGGAGAAGACATATCCACAGGTAGCCATGCAGCTCTGTAAAGAAGACGTTGTCTCTTGTTGTATTTATCTCCGTTCTCTACATATATAACTCTTCTTCGTGCATTGGCTTGTTCATTTCATGAGTTGGCATAATGCCTACAACAAAACCGTAAAATTGTTAAATACTTAGAATCTTTATTTGCTGGCAGCGACACATTTTCTATATGTATTAACTACAAAGTATATTGGTATAAAGCAGAAGACAAAAAGAAAATATTAATTGATTGCATGTAGGTAACTAAGAATGTTTCTGGAAAATAATATTGATGGAATAAATATATTTTTTCAGGTTGCACGTTGATAATTGTAAGGAAAAAGCAATATAGAAGAACAAAACCTAGTATGAAAAAGGATATATGAAAAAAATATAATATTTGTTAACAAATAAGAAAATAAAGTTGTTAATTCAGTAAATAAACAAAATAGAAAATTCTAAATATATTCAAAAGCAATCATACAGGTTGCATAAACAATTTAGGTAAAAAATGTTAAGTGATAGGTTCTAGAGTGAAATTATCAAATTGCAAAATAGAAGTTGCCGATAATGTATTTTCAAAGAATATGAGAATATATCAGGTCAAAAAAACGTATATATTTATGTATCCAGTGAAGTTGTCGATGATGTATTTTCAACCATGACAATTACAACTTTTGGGTGTGCAATTCCACAGAACATATTACTTCTAAATGAAAGACAAAGAAGTAATTGTTTGTTGCAGATGTTCTGGAGTATTTCAACAATTGATGCTGATTCAGTAGAGAGAAGACACACATCTTTTCATGAGATGGACAAAATATTCATTACAGACAATGAATAATATGCCTATGTATCAGGTTGAACAAACTTATATATTTATGTATCTAATGAAGTTGCTGATGATGTATTTTCAACAATCACAATTACAACTTTTAGGCATGCATTTCCAAAGAATGTCTCTATTCTAACTGAAAGAGTAAGAAGTAATTGTTTTTTACATATCCTCTCGATTATTTGAACAATTGATGCTGATTCAGTTGAGAGAAGACATAGGTCTTTTTCTGAGATTCCCATGAGTTGGTTTGCAACATCATCAAAATAGATCACACCATGAAGATATAAAGTTACATCCTCCAATTCAACCTTTAGGATGTATCGGTAGTCACATTCAGGAAACTCCCCATCACATTTACTACAATGCCAAATGTCTCCAACTTTGTCGGCAATCTTTTTCATGCATTGTATACCATCAACAAAAAGAGGGCATGCAAGGAAATGAAAGTCATCCATGTGAACATTTGTGATGGTTGCAACAAGATAATACCAAACAACTTTTTTAGATGCTTGAAGAGTTTGTAGCTCATTGATGGTAATGAATTTCTGACCAGTAGAATGAGAGGCACTGAATTTGCGGCTCAAAGACAGTGATGCTAAACAAAATCCATTGTCATTAAACCATTTATGGATAACTGATGTTTGTTCAATATTTGGGTTTATAAATATAGTATATTTGGAGATAGTACCAACATATTTTCCATTAAAATTTGTAACATGACCTCCCTTGATCACTACCACTGGAGGAGTAGCTAAAATGTGAAGGCTGACAAGCTCAGCTCCTTGAATTTGGAAATGCTCTCCCCAAAGTGTTATGTCAATACTATAGCCTGACATGTCACAAAGTCCAATGGTTCACCTAACAGTTTCAACACCATCCATTTTCGTATCGTGGATGTAGGTGAAACTAAAATGACAAGTCCAACAAGGTCAACCATGGAATTTACTGGTATAGTTTGAATCTCCTTAATAGTTTTAAAGTTAAAGAAACATAAAGGTATTAAGGGATATTCATTTAAGCATGGTTGAATGGTTGAGGTGGAACCTAGAAAAATCTCATTATGGCTTTTCAAATGGTTGAAAATTGGGTTGGATGCTTTAACTGTGCCATTTGATACAATGTACACTATTCCTATCTCTCTTTGGTCATACAAAGAGAGTTCCAATTCATTGAATGAAGATATATGTATTTCATCGTGTGAAGCATTAACAATGTCAAATCCAAACACTTTTCTAGACCCTTGTTGGTTGCCATATTCATGTATGTTTTTCTTGGCAGTAACTCAACCTTTAATGTTCCAAACTTTGCTAGAAGAGGAGTGTGATGTGAATCAGATAGTCGATCCAGCGAAGCTATGGTTTTCATTTATTGAGCTAGTGTTGACTGGAACAGAGAATCTAATTTCAGAAGGAGAAGGTACAGGTAAGTGGTAAGGTGCAGGATCTCCAATAATTGCTGCATCCACTGTGACAACCTCGAGTGCAACCAATGCAATAGTCCTATGAGATGAAGTATGTTATACATGAATGGGAGACAAAAACATTGGATGCATGAAAAATGTGAAACTAATTGAGAGAAAAAGAAAGAGGAAATTAAACGTACGTTACATTATGTACAATGTTGCATGAACATTTTGGAATTTTGATTATAGTTCCTTTTTTTTAGCTGTCCATTTTCTACAAGATCACTATATATAATTGGAAGCAGTAGCTCATTCACATGAAGGATGTTTGAGATAGAGATTCAAAACTGAATAGATCATGAGTTGAGTGAGTTCAATTGGTTTAATGCGAAAACCTATACTAGAGGGAAAAGGTTGAAAACACCATGTAGCAATAGTGAAATAAAATCTTTAGTTACCATAGTCTCCATAACGTGATGGTTATTTTCCTGTGAAATGAAATAGAGAATGAAAAAATAAAAAAAATTTGGAATGTAACATAATCATTTGACGAAAATAAAATGGATATATGAAAACAAAATTCTTCGCATTAACATATTTCATTATTCTGGTTGTTGTTATTCATTAACATATTTCATTACTTTGGTTTGTATGTGTTTGAGCTATAAACATATCGAGCAGAAATCCTACGTGTTGAAATATGAACATGTCCATGTTCCTATTGCCGATTTTTAACATTTTGGAATCCGAAAATGTATGTCATATGTTTTCTAATAAGGAACATGCTATCTTCCGATTTATGATTTTGCAACATATCCAGAAATCCTATGTGTTCAAATACGAACATGTTGATGTTCCTATTTTCGATTTCTGACATTTCGGAATATGGAAATATATGTCCTCTGTTTTCCAATAAGGAACACCATATGTTATGATTTTCAATTCCCCAATTTAGGGTTTGTGAATAAGGAACACCACATTTTCCGATTTTGCGACATGTCAGATTGCAGAAATCCTATGTCCTATGTTTTCCAATAACTGAGATTTTGGATTTCAAAAATCTTACGTGTGAAAATAACGAACATGTTAGGTCTCAATTTCCGATTTTGCAACATATACAGAAATCCCGTGCTCAAATACAAACAAGTCCATGTTCTTATTGCCAATTTCTGACATTTTGGAATCCAAAAATCTATGTCCTATGTTTTGCAATAAGGAAGATGCTATCTTCCAATTTCCGATTTTTCAACATATCCAGAAATCCCGTGTTCAAATAGGAACAAGTCGATGATCCTATTTCCAATTTTTGACATTTCAGAATCTTGAAATCTATGTCCTATGTTTTCCAATAAGGAAAACCATATGTTCCAATTTTCAATTCCCCAATTTAGTATTTGTGAATAAGGAACATCCTATTTTTTGATTTTGCAACATTTCAGATTGCAGAAATCCTGTGTCCTATGTTTTCCAATAAAAAACTTAAACGTACATTACATTATGTACAATGTTGCATGAACATTGGGTAATTTTGATTATAGCTCCTTCTTTTAGCTGTCCATTTTCTACAAGATGACTATATATAATTGGAAGCAGTAGCTCTATGGTTTAACCCAAGTGAACTCACTCAACTCATCATCTATTCGGTTCCGAATCTCTATCTCAGACGACATTCACAAGCATGGGCATTTCATATTGCAGAAATTCTATGTCATATGTTTTCCAATAACCGACATTTCGGATTCTAGGAATTTTACGTGTGAAAATAACGAACATGTTATATCCCGATTTCCGATTTTGCGACATATACAAAAATCCTATGTGTTCAAATACAAACATCTCCATGTTCCTGTTTCCAATTTCTGACATTTCAAAATTCGGAAATCTATGTCCTATGTTTTCTAATAAGGAACATGCTATCTTTCGATTTCTAATTTTGCAACATATCCATAAATCCTATGTGTTCCTATTTCCGACATTTCGGAATCTTTGTTTTCCAATAAGGAACACCATATGTTTCGATTTTCAATTCCCTAATTTAGGATTTGCGAATACGGAGCACTATTTTTTTTCCAATAAATAACGCCATATGTATTCCTCAAGATCCAATTTGTGACATTTTGAATCCTGAAAGTTTTTTATTTTCAAATAAAGAAATTTCAAAGTTCTTATTTCCAATTTTCAATGTTTGGGTATCGGAAATTAGAAAACCTCGATTTTCATGTTTTATTTTTCACTGTTTGTATTATTTTTCGCATATGTTATTCCTCCGCTAAGTCCATGCATATTATAGTTCCTTCTTTTAGTTGTCCATTTTCTACAAGATCACTATATATAACTGGAAGCAGTAGCTCTGCGGCTTAAACCAAGTGAACTCACTCAACTCATCATCCATTTGGTTTCGAATCTCTATCTCGGATGGCCTTCACAAGCATGGAAATTTCGGATTGCAAAAATCCTATGTCATATGTTTTCCAATAACCGACATTTTGGATTTTGGAAATTTTACATGTGAAAATAATGAACATGTTATGTCCCAATTTTTTATTTTGCGAGATATACAGAAATCCTACGTGTTCAAATACAAACATGTCCATGTTTCTATTGCCAATTTCTGACATTTCGGAATTCAGAAATCTATGTCCTATGTTTTCCAATAAGGAACATGCTATCTTCCAATTTCCAATTTTGCAACATATCCAAAAATCCTATGTGTTCAAATACTAACATGTCGGTGTTCCTATTTCCGACATTTTGAAATCCAGAAATCTATGTCCTATGTTTTCCAATAAGGAACACCATATGTTTCGATTTTCAATTCCCCAATTTAGGATTTGAGAATAAGGAACACGATATTTTTTCCAATAAAGAACACCATATGTATTCCCCAAAATCCAATTTGCGACATTTCAAATCTCATAAGTTTTGTATTTTCAAATAAAGAAATGTCGAAGTTCCTATTTCCAATTTTCGATGTTCGGCTATCGGAAATCGGAAAACCTCGATTTTCACGTTTTATTTTCACTGTTCGTATTATTTTCGCATAAGTTATTCCCCCACTAATTCCATGCCTATTTTAAACTCGCTCTCTGTTATTTTTCATCGGTATCCCTATAAATTTGGTCTCTAAACTTGGTTTCATTATGTATATTGACCTGATAATCTTTAAACAACAATTTTTCACCGACAAGTACTGGAGAACGATAATGAAAGACATATCAACAAAGCTTTGTATTCACCTTGTAGATTTAGGCTAATTTCTTTACCTAAAACAAGTATATCATAAATACTAATACCTATAATTTTATTGACATAGCATGAGTATTACACCATTATGAAGGTGCATAACTAATAAAAGTCACAGCCTTTTTGCAACACAGAAGGAGTAAGAGCCAATAAAAACACACCAAGGGAGTAAGAGTCAATTAAAACACAGGAAGGGTGTTTCACCATCTCATAAGAAACATTGTCAATTAGAAAAAAAAATAATACCTAACATTTTATTGACAGGCATGACATAACCAATACATGTCACAAACTTTTTGCAACAAAGCAAGAGTCACATTCAATTAAAACACAGCAACAATGTCTCACCATTTAATACGCATATTATATGAAGAACTAAGGAATACCTGCAAATTTAACAAGGTGCAAAATATTCTGATGGAAACTTGAAGTGTAAATGAAACCCAACAAAATCAATATAAGCAAAACAAAGGCAAATAGTAAGAAATAGTGGTTACCTGAAGGCCTGTTTATATGTGGAAAGAAAAGGAAGTGTAGCAGCGAATGCGGTAAATAAAATATTGTAAGAATATCTTGGAGTTCGTCATAAGATGAGAAAAATTGAAGATATAGCCCCATGTTTATCTCAAATGACAAACTTTATTGCATTAATGGAGCAACAATGCATTGATGAAGCATTGATGTGAATGAAGAGACATGGGAAAAGTGTCTTTCATCGAATGAACCAACAGTGAAACAAAACCACAACCAAATTCACCCCAATATGAGAGCCTAAATGCAGAAAAGCGCTGCATAAAATATTAGCCTAAACCCAAATAAACTGCTGAACTGAAACCCGCAAAATATTTGCAAGGGCTATGTCAACTTGAGAGAAATGAACTGCAAAAATGTCCAAAAGCCTCTAAAAAAAATAATTTCCAGGATGGGTCATTTAGGACAATATATAGAAGTGTATTGAAAACACGCAAGTCACCTATCGAAAAACATGGTAAACACCAACTGGTAAGAAGGGTCCACATCTGAAAATCAATCCATTCATGCACAACAACAGATAGAAGTGTAATGAAAACACAGAATCCACCTACCGAAAAAACACGGTAAACATCAACTCCACTTACCACGCACATCACCGATCGTATAACACGTGACACCTGTGGTCTACGAGACATAAGTTCTGAAATCGATATTGCACAATCAGGGACCCAACTGAAGTGCATTAAAGTAAAAACAACAATTGATCAGCATAGCAATTTAGAGGCCACAATATCTGACAAATTTACAGGCAGAACCATCAGAAATAACTCAGAGGGAGTTTAAAATAAGGATGGACTTGGTGGAGGAGGAAGTTATGCAGAAAGAATACGAACATACATAATAAATCATGACCATTTTCAGAACATGTACTTAATCGATCAAATCCATGCCGCCCTGTTCGATCCCTACCGGATCACGGGATATAAGAACCGAGAAATTTAACCATGGGGTGCTGTACCTAAAATCGCCAATTACTAGGAAGCATGTGTCGGAAGGTTAGTGGCCAGAGAAACGCATAATCTTTTGAGACAACTTCTTTCATTGTGAAAACGTCTACGGCGTAATTATCTACAAATAACATTATATTTTAAATTCAATCTATTAAATTTATTTGGGTTAATGATTTATACTACGCTACCCATCCCAAGGCTACTACTCTAGTTCAAGTAAGTTTAATTTATAGATTTTTTCCCAGAATGAAACTTACTTAGATTGCTACTTGATTTTCAAAACCTTATGGACTATTCAATTAGAGTTTCCTTGACTCTTTTTTTTTTTAAGTATAGGGGTTTTCGTACTCCAATATATGATATACCATTATTTTGGGGAATTTCTGCATAGTACAAGTCATTAAGCTATGACCCATATCCCATGAGTATGGTCTGAGTTGACCAATCTCTCATGGTTATGAATAGCCCACTTAACACTCATTGCATTGATCGATACTCACAGGGGTGCAAAAGTGGGATTAAGACTAGTAAAATGAATCACATAACATTAATAACCACTTCTGGGGATTGCACCTGGTAACATGGATTTTCACTTCTTCACCCTTGTGAGAATCACCCGATGCAATGAGTGCTAAGTGGACTATTCAAAACCATGAGAGATCGGCCAACTACAATTATATTTATGAAATATGGGTCATAGCTTAATGACTTACACTACGCATAATCCCCCCCCCAAATAATAATAATAATAATAATAATAATAACAATAATAATAATGATATATCATATGTTGGACTACGAAAGTCCTTATACTTTAAAAAGAGTCAAAGGAGCTCTAACTGAATAGTTCATAAGACACAATACTTGCTAAAGTTTTGCAAATGTGGTAGCAAACTAAGTGGTCATGATTATGGAGAAAACTCCATAGCCAAGCAAACTTGAGTCTTGGGATGGGTAACCTCCCGAGAAGTCTTGGTTACCGGATTGATGATTGATGCTTTGTGATTCATTTCGTTAATCTCAATCCCACTTCTTCACCCTTAATGCAATGAATGCTAAATGAACTATTCAAAAACATGATAAATTTGTCAACTACATAAAAAAAATCCCAAAATTAATAATATATCAATGTATTTTATTTTTAAACAAAATATAAAATATCAATAAACTATATCATTAATTAATTTCTTAAAAATTTAAAGTAAAATCAATTATATTAAATATTTTTTATTAAATTATAATGATCATTTAAATATACAAATATCAATAAACAATATCATTAATTAATTTCTTTAAAATTTGAAATTGAAATCAATCTTATTAAATACTTTTTTATCAAAATATTATAATGATAATTGCAAAGAAACGCTCCAACAATAATATCGAGAAGTAAGATGAAAAGTCTTTACCTCACCCATGTAATTTTGACCCCAAATATTAGCTGGAATTCGTCTCTACATGTAAAGGAGTCTATTCAAGTGGCTAGATAAAGTAGAGAAGAGACTATTGAGGGACCCATAGAGGTGGTATTGAGTTGGAGAGGTTTGTAAGTAAACTCCATCATGGGTTTTGGATTAATATTTTTGTGATGCATATGGAAGGTTTGTGTTTTTTCATGGTTAGTGCAAACTTCATAGAGACCTTATATTTTTTGCATTCTAAATCTATCTACAAGTTTTTCAATTGCCATTGTATTATCTTTTTCTTAAACATGGTCAAAAGTCATGGTTATGTATTAAATCTAATGTCTTATTAGGTGAGTGAAAACATGGAAAAAAGCATGCATCATTTTAGGAGGTAAGTCTATCTTTTATTACAATGCATATTTGTTTTACGGCACTATAGACAATGCTACCAATAATCAACAAGTTGGCTTGTTTTATTGGGAAACTTTTTTTATGTGTTATCAAAGGGAGATTATTTATGTATTTTGAGTTTTATATGTAAATATTTACTCTGGTAACAAATGAACATATTTTTGCTACACATGTAGCATTAGGGAAAGGATGGGATGCTAGTTGAGTGCACACACTATTAAAAGAGTGAAAGAGGAGTGTGGATTCATTACTCAATTTTGGTATAAACCGAGAAACCTAGGGCAAGGCAAAAGAGTGTGAAAATAGAAGGGAGAGTTGCTAGATTAATTAGGACCTTGAGATCTCATTAATGATGATTAAGGTTCAGAGGTGATTAGGGTGTTTATATTAGTTTTTTTATCTTAGGGATTTTGAGCAAATTAAATGAGGAAGTAGTTCCAACTGACTAGGGTTAATTAATTGGAAATTCCTTTAACTAGTTATAAAGGGCCTAACACTAAAAATGAAATAGAACAATGACGAGAACTCACTTGGAATATGTTATTGTAGATGATGTAGCTCCCTGGGATAAAGTGGAGAGTTATGCACTCATCCAAGAGTGATTCACATCCTAAAATGATTTACACACTTAACTCCAAATTTTTACAAGAGAAGACTCACCCCGATCTACAATGCATATATATAGCCCCAAGGGGTATCTCAGTTGGTAGGAGCTTTAGGGACCAAGAAGTTACGAGTTTGAGGTCAAGGGGTCAATTCTATGGGTCTTGTGGGGTTAGGAACCCAAGTATGGTGCCACGGACATGCTCCAATATTAGCCTAATAGGGTGAGGCCCTTTGAATTGTTTCTTCATGGATATAGTGTCTTGATCTACATGCGTGAACCACACACACACACACACAAACACACACACACATATATACCAATAAAATTATATACACTACTATGAATATAAATCAATGAAACATGCAAATAAGAGAGATCTAGTTCCCTTAGAGAGAATGATATCTCCCTTTCCCTAGTTATGATGGAAACTCCCTTGAGGGTTTAAGGATGGAAATTCCAAGATATCAATGGAATTATGCCATTGAAGATTCCTTGGGATGTGCTACCCCTCATTTAAACTCTTAGGAATTAGTTAATATCAACTTGGTATAATATTTAGACTCTTAGGAATTAGTTAGGACCAACTTGGTATAATATGTCTTTAGATAAAGTATGTTTCTTTAGTATGCATTACATTTGTACTTATGTAATCCAACACGCATGATATGTTCTAGACATAAGGCGATCTGACAATTCATCTTTACCTCAATCTTAATGGTTATTGATATGTGTCTTAGCACCCAATTGGTCCATGATCTCTATTTGAATAGCGTGGAAGGTCATTTGTTTAATGATAAATTGTAAGAAATGCATATGTAAATACATTTTCCTTTTGCATTAATATGTTTCCTCAAGTAGCTATTACTTTTTTCAGTGTGTTGATATGTGATTTTTTTTGTGTGGGTGATTTCTTAAGGTGTTCAACCTATGTGGAAATACAATGTTTAAGTCAAATAATAAGATCTCTCCCAAAACCCAATAAAATCCCAATGTGTCATTTTTTAATATAATATGTGCCTCTATAAACTAGATAAAACATTTTAAATATATTCTAGTATGTGGACAATATTAATATGCTCCTAGTATGGAAGCTGATAAATTACAAATTTTTTTCATGCCAATGGGAATTTTCTTAAGGTGGGTAGAAACAAATTCAAGATAATCGAACATAGGTTCACCATTTGAATCAAACAATTGTAATTTCCTTCTCCTTCACTGTGTCATGTTCTGCAAGACAACCAATTAGTGTCATTATCTTAGGTCTCTCGGTTTTCTCTAGTTTACCATTGAAAGTAAATGATACTTTTTTATAAGGGTGGTGTTTTGGAAGAAATTCCCTTGAGTAGTCGTACATTTTTTTTCATGGGTGGTTGGTGAACCTAGCCTCTATAGAAGGTCCGCATCATTTACATACATGATACCCTATCGTTACAAGACCTATGATGTCATTGTATATAGAGCACATTAATGTCAAAGAAGATTGTTGCACCAAATTAACTATGCCAAAATAATGTTACAAATATTTAAAAAAAAATCAATTAACATGATTAGCAAAGGAAACTCCTATCCTATAATCATGTGTGGTGTATGTGCATATGCCATACAATGTAAAAGACATATATACTAAAATGGGTCTTTATACATCATATATAGGTATCCCATCCCATAATTTTATAAATTCATCGATTAATTGTTGCTAGTAAACACACTTGTTCTTGTTTAGTCTTCTACAAGGACTATAAGAAACAACATAAGATGTTAGTTCTTAACAAACATCCATGGGGGTATTGTAACTGATCACTACTACTGGACAAACATGATAGTTGGTGTTTTGGAGGAAAAATGGGTTAACTCAATCCATGGATATGTTTAATCAAAAGATCCATACTTCAACATTGAATTTATAGAGATTTGTTGAATTTTGTACAAGGACTGACAACGAGGGAAGGAAATGTAGTACTAAAAAAATATAATATGAAAACAAATGATGATAAATGGTCTCTCCTTTCATTTGAAGTGGTGCTAGATGTTAATGAAAGGAAAACAAAAATTTTATAAAATTTGAGGGATATAGTTGAAAGAGCATATAGATGTAGTTTCCAGTTACAATACAAAAACCAATCTAATGACTCCAATAATTAGGTTATATTTGAACTACAATAATCATTTCTACAACAATGATCAATAACATCTATCAAACTTGCAATAAAAAATACATACACTAACAAAAATAATAATTTAAAAAGTATTATGCCTAAACATGTTTTCCTTTAATATGTATATTATTCTCCAAAAATTACAAAATAATTATTTCAGATATATTTACTCATATAAATATTAAAAGTTTTGTTTTTGTTCTTTTCACTTTTCAAAAGGACTATGAAAATTCCAAAGGAAGAATGAGGTGATATCCTAAACATGGCGGTAGAGACATCCAAAAACGCGCACAAGGAAATGATCAAATAATTAACATAATTGCATCACGGGAAGAGCCACCCCAACAACAACATGTAACAAACGTATGTAATCATTGTTTTTTTCTTTTATGTATAGAGAGTTTAATTATCGCATGAAATGTTAATATTTGAATTATTTTGTTGCTGATAAAAAAAACATTAAGTACATAAGGTAGGACAACAAGGAAGAAAATGGTTGATTGCAGAGCTTGAGAATACTTATGTTTTCTCTAAGATTCATATTTGTTGTGTTCTTTATATTTTAATTAATTTACACTCGTCAATGGATGTCTTCTAATATGTGCTAACATACAAAGAAGAATAATCCAAAGAATTGATTAATAATGGGTTACGTATGAGTTGTGAGTATATGTTGGAGTATCAAAGGGTAATTTTTCAATTTGTAAGTCACTATGTTGTTTTAGTTTCCTTAATTAATGGAACAACAAGAAACCTTTATATTAATTATATAAATGCTTTGCGATGCCATGTAAAACTTTAAGGAAACAAAGTATGGAGTGAAGCCACATATGAGTCATTGAGATATTGCATGAAGAATGACTTTGAAAGAATGTGTATTTTTTATGAATATTTTTTTCTATGTTACACTTTTTTATTTACACAATCATATATATTATAAATGTATTAATATGCATTACACTTTATTTGTATGGTTATAGATGGAAAATGAAGAGAATGAACAATATCAAACCAGTCAACAAAACATTCAGTCAAATAACCTAAGTACAATATCACCTACAAGTGACAAAGAAAGGAGGCATGCAAGCAACTCAAATAATGCCAATAGTTTGAGTACAAAATGTTGATCAATCTAATTGAATGTTATTGCAAGAATTGTGTGATTTGAAATGATTGTTTGTCAAAGTTAAACAAAAAAATTGTTTGACAATTGGACATATTGTGACAATTGGATGACCCACCAAGTGTGACAATTATATATTGACATTTTGATTATCATGGCCCTTTAGGTGTTCTCGTTTTGTACAATGAGTGGTCACTTAATCATATAATAAAATATGTTTTTTATTCTAATGTATTATGCAATGTTGTAAAATGTTACATTATTAATTAAATGATTTACACTTTTATAATGAACAAATGTGTAATCCAATGGTATACCACAATAATGCAATCATTATATCCAAACACAATAATTAAAATTCAAAAATAAATATTGCTTTAAAAAAATGATATTGGAATGATTAATTGAAATTAAAAAAAATAAAGAAAAATATGGACATATCAATGCATTTTATTTTTTGAATTAATAGTGTAGATCATTAGTAAATAGTAAAGAATGTGATTAACACGCTATAACACTTTGATATTTTTTGGTTAGTTAACAACACCAGTGTGCATACTTGGTATACAGAGTTTATTTTAACGACACATCAACATTACCATTATAATATCTTATTGTGCACAAAGTAGTAACCACACCGGTGCTTTTGACAAATATCAACATTGGTGTGTTTTTAAAAGCAAAGGCACCAATGTATTTTTAGACGTAAACACATCAATGTTGATACATATAAAAAACTATCATTATTGTCAACCATGTCATCATCAATATAGAACAATTGAATATGTATGGTAATATAGGCACTAGTGCATATTTGTATACTATGCACTAGGTAGTTTTTAATAAACTATGTGCACTTAGGTGTACATGAGATATAAACAAACCAATGTGTTCTTAAGCATAACCAACAATGGGTCACCAAATACATAATATACAAATCGATTCAAAGTGTATATATTTCAAGCATCAACGTGTCTTGTTTTAAGGTTCTACATCAATATGTATTAATATTCGAGCACCAAGGTGTCTTACTATTGGATCACTAGTGCACATGTTTAATATATGAGCACCATTAAAAAAACCTCTTCTATAATCTATACCCACCCATAAGTTTTTAGTTTTAATGAACATCCATTACAAACTCCTCCAAAAACTTTGTTACCAATGGTAGCAGTTTTAGTGGATTTGTTTTTGATCATTTTACCCGATCTTGTAACATTAAAACATATGCAAATACCTCCACTACAAAGTGTTTTTATTATAGTATAAAGAACCCAAAAATAGAATGAACCCAAAATATTGAAGATGGAAATCTATCTCACTCACATGTACAACGTAGCTATTTTCATTTTAATATTTTCTTATTAGAAACATATGTATTTTATTTAAAATATATGTTTTCTCATGGTTTATACTATTATTATGTTCATGTCTATTTGATAGATATTGAGTATCTCCCTTCTTGAGCATTTTGAAGTTAGGGTTTTACCATTCTTGGAGAGCGGGAAAGTTTTTGTTTGGTTGTTTTGTGTAGGTATCTCTTGGAAACCATTGTAGATGAAGATTCATTTTCCTCCCCTTACTCATGTGGAGAAGGATAACCATTTGAAGACCTTTGAGCCCTTTTATATATGTTATTTTATTTCCCTCTAAAACCCTACCTTTGTTTAAATCAGATTTTTGAAATGAATTTTGCTTGAGAATACTAGACTAGATTTTGTTTGTGCATTAGTGTGTCAATCCCTTACTGAAGCTTTATTTGGTCATAAATATACTAAATTACCTAATACGCAATATATATGGTTTGAGCCTTCTAATTTTAATTATTTTGCTTTTCCTTTTATGTATGATGGACCTAGAAATGTCAAAGAGGATCTTATCAATAATGAAGTGGCTCATCGAATGAAAAACATGGAGAAAGAAATGTGGGCCCTTATGTAGAATCAAAGTTGGTATTTGCAATAGCTACCTAAAGGTAGGAATACATTGAGTTGAAAATGGTTGTTTATGAAGTATATTGTTTATGGCTCAATTGGTATCAAAAGGGTACTTTCAAATTGAGGATATAGAGTGTGATGAGATTTTCTCCCCTATGAACAAATTGGCCTCTACTAAGTTGTTGTTGGTATTAACATCCACTTATGCTTGAGAAATTAAGCACATGGGTATGAATAAAAATTTTCTTCATGGAGATTTCAAGGAGGAAATCTTCATGCAACAACAGTAATTGCTTGAGGTGAGTGGGAGAGAATTCTTGGTGTGAAAATTAAATAAATCATTGAATGTGCTAAAATAACTTCAAGACAATGATGCCAAAGGTTCAATATATACATGATTGTACAAGGATTCTAAAGAAGTGTTATTTTGGTCATTGTGTCTATTGCAGGAAAGGAGGTAATCATTCCATAACTCTAGTATTATACATTGTTGATATTATCTTGATTAGCGCTTGCAATGAATTGGCCAAGGAAACTAATTTTTTATTATCAAGTTAATTTGAAATTAAGGATCTTGATCCATTGCATCATTGCTTTATTATTGAGGTGAGAGTATATTGCAAGAATAGAAAGTTGTGGATCAGCCAAAGAAATTTTATCTAAAACATGCTTGAACTCTTTAGGATGGACATGTGTATGCCAATTAATAACCCATCTCAAATAGTAGTGTTGTTGTGTAATTTATGACACGATTTCAAGTACATAAGAAGTAGATTAATTTTAGATAGCAAAATATCACCAATTGGCTATGGTCATTTTGAAAAAAAATATTCATCCATTGGATTAAAATTTCACCCATTTGTTTTACATAAGATACCATTAAATTGATAAAATTCGCCTAAAAATACAAATTTTAATAGTATATTACAAGTTTTTTATTGAATATTTTCCTATGTATCTCTATTTATGATTTTTTCAATCCAAATAGTCACATAGAATACCATACATAGGTATAATGCTTGAATCAATTTACCCTCCTAAGAAAAATAAAAAATGGTAAGAGTGTCGTATTTTAGTGTGATTGAAAAGCTCATATATGAAATGGTATGCATAAGACCAAATTGAGCTTAGGAGTTGTGCAGAGGATTATGCTCAATCCAAGTAAACAACATCAAATAGTGATCAAAAAAATATTAAGATACCTACAAGGAACACATTATTATGCTATTAATTATCATGGATATGGAACCAAATAAACTACAAGTGCATGTTATTTTCAACTCTGACTTTGTGGTGATGTGGAAAAGGGAAGGTCCACATATATATATATATATATATGTGTGTGTGTGTGTGTGTGTGTGTGTGTGTGTGTATGTATATGTATGTATGTATGTATGTATGTATATATATATATATATATA
>LPNX010602686.1:4633-21573 GCA_001517045.1 Pseudotsuga menziesii
ATATATAACCATGATACTATAATCACATGTGCATAATCATATGCATCACATCATTTCATTTATCATAAGCAAGAATCAACAAATAATCAATAAAAAAATTTTTTACACTTGCACACACACAAATGAATCACATCATTTTATTTATCAAAAGTAAGTATCAACAAATAGTTTTCCATAAAAACAATTTGCACACACACACAAATATATACATACATACAAATATCCTCATATTGTTATTTCAATTAGCATGCACTCAAAATAATAGCTCGATCAATTCCTCATCAATGTCTATCCACCCTGTGTTTATGATCACACAGTATTTTCATCTGTGAGTATCATCTATGATCACCTATACATCTCGTCTATGACACTATTTTATAGAGAAAACATTATTCTTCTTGACCTAACCTCATTGATGCTAATGTATTTCTATCCTCGCTAGTCCCACATTTGAACACACAAACACAGAGGATGATGATAAGTCATGTATTTCTTAAATAAAACCTGACCCCCACGGATGATAATATGTAAATACAATAAAAACCATCATGCATTTTTCACTTACCCTTTGGTCCCCATGCCTGGATGGGAGGGAAAATTATTTGCATATCTCTCGTGTAATCCATATCCACTTATGGATAGTCCTTGACCACCATTGGGAGTTGTTGCCACTAAGAAAAAAAACTAGCTTAAAAGTCATTTCTCAGGACACCGCCCCTACATATGGCCATCAAGTACCTCGACCATATCATGTGAGCATCCCTTGGTTCTATATATCTAATATCATGGTGCATGTCATGTAACATAAGTATCGTCTCAAAAAATAAGGAACATATGAAAAATTGAATGCGAATTGTTAATTGCATGCCCTATTTCACATTTTCAGTTATGGCTATCAAATAAGTTCTATGTAGCCCTATCTCATTGCCTAATCAGTTGGATGAAAACCAATATGCCATACATAGGTTTCCCTATCATGAATTATGCATCATATAAAATTATATTTGTTTTCTCTTTTTAAATCAATAAGGCTTCCACATTCACATCCCAATATTCAATGAATTTCAGAAGGAGAAGGGAATTGAATCATATTAAGGGTTTTTCAACAAACTTAAAAATCCCATGTCATGTGAGCGTTACGATATTTGAATACTTAGGATTTAGTTAAGATCAACTTAATCTAATGTGCATTTAGATAAAGTGTGTTTATTTACTATGCATTGTACTTATGTAATATGATAGTAAACTAGACATAAAGTTATGCAATGGTTATTTTTCTCATTAATACTGATGGCTATATTGATCCATTGATTACCACCCCATAGGTCCATGATGTTGTTTAAAGAGAACATGCAATAATTTGCTAATGATTGGTTGTGTGAAACCCATATGTAAACAATTTTCCTTTTGCATTAATATATTTCTCAAGTGGTTGTGTTGGTTGGGGAAATGACCTCTTTCCATGTCTAAGTGTTTTACTCATGTAATACATTGGTGTGTTTATGTGATATATGTTTGTGCGTGTTCCTTAAGGTGCTTGAGTTGTGTAGAAATACCTTGTTTTTTCTACTTGAAAAATATCTTTATGGAATTAAAAAAGATCCTTGCAAGTTTTAAATCTGTGCAGAGAAGAAAATCACACATATTCTTTTAATAAAAATAGATATTACACCATAGCATTCACACATAAAACATGGAGATTTACCCGTAGAAACCCTTAATCGAGAAAACCAACAAACCTTGGAGCCACACCTCCTAATTTTTCATTATCATTATGAATTACTCATAATAAAGTATAGGTATTTTTTAGCCTACAATACCCTAATACATTAACTTGACTTAGAAAATAGACCCTACTCCCTTAACCGGGATTAAATACATATTTTTAGAAAACAACCCCCCAAAAATGGAGCTTGCATCGAAAATGGTCTCCTGGCCATTTCTATGAAGGTCTCGGAGTGATCGTTAGGCATGTCACTAACAGCTGAACCCCCCCCACCCGTAGACACATGCACATACAAACACACATAAATAATAGATGAGGAAACTTTTGCTGAACTTGGTCCCCGGTGAGCCAATTTCCCTGGTGAAGGAGTTGGCCTGCTTTGACAACTCGATATAGCTGGATCTTCTGTTGGTGGGTGTTCTTGATGTGTGTGTCCATAATCCGATTAGTGCTGGCTTGTTCCATGCAGTCAAGGTTTAAATCTATGGGTGTGAGTTGTTCTACCACGTCTGATGTGTCCAGTAGAGGTGGAAAGTAGGGCTGAAGGTGGTTCGCATTGAAAACTAGGTGCAGACCAAGGAATGGTGGAATACTGAGCTCAAAGGAATTGTCCCCAATAGCCTTGGTGATGTTTTATGGCCCATATCAGAGTAGGAAAATCTTGCGGTGGGGTTCAGCGAGGCACTCCTTCTACAAATTTAACCACACTTTGTCGCCCACCTGGAAGTTGTGTTGCACCCGATGCTGATCATGCCGCTACTTGTACTTAGCATTGGATCTATCCAATATGTCATGAACCTGTTGGCGAATGTGCTGAATGCACTCAATGAAGTTGTTCTCCTTGGAAACTTCAGACTGGACATGAGCCGAATCTTCTAAAGTAGCTGCAAATGGCATGGCTACGTCAATGGGACATAGTGGCTGGAATCCCAAACCCACCTGAAAGGGGCTATGGTCAGTTGAGCTGTGGAGGGCCCTGTTATAGCTGTGTTGTACATAGGGGAGGATCTCATCCCAAGTGCGTGGATGCTTTGAGTTGTACATGCACAAAATGTGTACGAACATCCTGTTGACGACCTTTGTCTGGCCATTAGTATGGGGATGGAAAGCTGTGGACTTTGTGAGATTGGTGTCTAGAATTGACCATAGGCTAGAACATAATGTACTAAGGAACCTGCTATCCTGATATGAGATTATAGACTGTGGGATCCCAAAGTGTACCCACACTTGTTCAAAGAAGAGTTTAGTAGTGGATTTTGCTGTGATATTCTTCTTGCAGGCTACCATTATGGCCATCTTTGAGAATCTATCAACAACCAAAAACACACAGTCATTTATGTGCTGAGTAGAAGGAAGGGCTAACATGTAATCCATGGAGATGGATTCCCAAGGTTGACTAGGGGTAGGCAATGGAGTATAGAGGCCTTGCCTCTTGATGGACAATTTGGCAATTATGGTGCAAGCATTGCAGGATCGGATGTACTTCCCAACGTACTGTCAAAGGTTCGACCAATAGAAATACTTCTACAGTATTGCCACTATTTTCTCGACCCTGAAATTCCCAGCAACCCGACTATAGTGCACTTCCCAAATCATCCTGGCATGCTCGCTTGAAGGATCACAAAGGTGTCCCATGTGACATAGTAGTGCATCCTGGAGGTGAAAATTGGAACTTGGTTTCCCTCCAAGAGCATCCTGTATGTGTGGCTAAATTTTGGATCGCTCTTGTAGAGAAGCAGCTAATCAGAAGTCTCATGCCCACAAGAGTTGAGCATTGTGGTTATCGCCACGATCGGTGGTTGGCTGAGGCAGTCTGCAACATTATTGGTGCTTCCCTTCTTGTACTTGATGTTCAAATGAAACTGTTGTAGATATGTGGACCACTTCTGATGGTGATCGTTCTGTAACTTCCCTTGTGTTTGTATGAACTGTAGGGGTCAGTGGTTTGTGTGGATGATCATTTACTTCCCCAAAATGTAATTCTTCCATTATCGACAAACCTATACAATGGAATACATCTCCTTTTCATAAGTGGGATATTTGAGGACTGTGTCAGACAGTGTCTCACTGTGATATTCCATTGGATTCACTTGTTGAGTAAGGACTACCCCAATAGCATAGTCATAGGCATCTGTCTCGATCTCAAATGGTTCTTGCAAGTATGGTAATGTGAGCACTGGGGCACAGCAGAGGTGATGTTTCAATTCTGCAAATGCCTTCTATTGAGTTTTCGAACAGAAGAATTTTTATTTCACTCCTCCCTTGGTGACTTGACTCAAGGGCCAAGTGATATGAGAGAATCCCAACATGAACCTGCAGTAGAAATTAGCAAGGCCCAGAAAGTTGGGAAGCTCTGTTAGAATAGTTGGGGCTGTCCAATCCTGAATGAATTGGATCTTGGTTGGATCCACATGAACCCCACATTCATCAATAATGTATCCCAGATATTGAACCTAGGTCATGCCAAAAGTGCACTTGTCCAAATTGGCACACAACTTGTGCTACCATAATGGTTGGAGGACTTGTCAGATGTGGTGGAGGTGCTCTTCCCAAGTCTGGTTGAATATCAGGATGTCATCCAAGTACACTACTAAAAATGAGTTGGTGAATGGCCGCGATATGTCATCCATCAATATCATGAAGGTTGTAGGAGCATTCGTCATCTCGAAAGGCATGACCAACCATTCGAAAAGGCCCTCCTTGGATTTGAAGGCAGTCTTCCACACATCGGTCGGTTCCATCTGTACCTAGTGATACCCAGACTTTAAGTCGATCTTGCTAAAATATTTCGCCCCTTTAAGCTGGTCTAGGAGGTCATCAATCCATGGGATCGGGTACCTATTCCGGACAGTGATCTTGTTCAGCGCCCGATAGTCAATATAGACTCTCCAAGTCCCATCCTTCTTCTATACCAACACGATCGGGCTCCCACAGGGCGATAAACTTGACCGGATGTGACCCTTCTACAATAGCTCCTGAATCAGCCTCTTGATTTCATCATTCTCCAAAATAGAGCATCAATAGATTGGTCCATTGGGAAGCAACGCACCTTGGTTTAGATCGATGGGGTTCTTGACCTAACAGTGAAGAGGCACCCCAAGGGGTGAGGTGAATATGTCCCAGTAATCCTCCATGACCTTGTCCATTTGTTGTTGTCATGTGGAGGGGCCCTGTCTAGAGGTTGTGGCAATGATATTCTTCTTTCCCTGAGGGCGGATCATCAAGAAAACAAATTTCCCAGTGTTGGAAATGAGCTTACTGCATTGTTTTGCAGTAACCAAAGAGATAGCGATAGGAGGTGGTACCTCTGGGATCCTGTACAACTTATTTCCCAATGTAATAATAACAACGCGAGGATAGGAATCATGCACAACATGTCACTTCCATAAGTATGGTTGACCTAATAATACATCACAAACATCAAGAGGAGCAATATCACATAATACCTCATCGGTGAAGGGCTTGATGCTATAGGGAAGGTGACACTGCTAGTTGACGCAGAGATCCCATCCTCGGTGAAGCCACCTGATGGTGTACGACTGTGAGTCTGATGTGGTCGGTAGGCCCAACTGCTTCATAAACGCTGCTGAAATCAAGTTCTTTTAGCTCCCACTATCGATAATGAACTGTAGTGGGGAAGCATTTACCCACATATAGGAGTGGAAAAGACACTCCTCCTCCTATGAATATTCTAGTTCTTCCTTTTGGATATTCATGGTGGAAACGGTGGCGTTGGGCTCTACATTGATAATCTTCTTCCCTCTTTCATTCCCCTTCATAGGTTCTTATTTAATGTCAGAGTATGCATATGATTTGGAAGCCTTTATCTCAACCACCAGTGACTGCTTGGCTTGACACTCACTTCTGTTGTGAGTGGGGCTCTTATGGAACTCACACCACTTTCTCGCTTCCTTCTTTGAATTTGCAATGTTACTCTTTTCTTGCATATTTGGAAAGTTTTATTGAGTCACCATGCCTTGGCTGTGTCCTTGTTTCTGTGGTTTGGGGTCACCTTTTGCTTGCTTCTGATTCACAGATCCAAAGTCTCTCTTTTTCTGTTTGATTTTTTGCTAAATTTTGGCAGCATACCAATATGTCGTACCGAGAGAGGAGATGTCGAAGAACTCCATTTTCTCCTAAATGTATCTTTGTAGACAACTACAGTACTTCAGCACCAAATTTTTTTCTGAATATTTGATGCCCAACTTGGTGTGCAGGGTATGGAACAATTTCGTCAGCTCATGCAGATCTTGATCTCTTTGCTGCCGCAGCGTAGTGCATTGTATGTACTTGTCCTCATAGATCCCCACCAGATAATATTATCCCTTTAGGGCATCTCAAAAATACTTCCAATTGGGTATGGCCGAGAACAGAGAGGGTTCCTCCTCATCCTTTCTCTCACAGTAGGTCTCCCACCAGTCCTTGCCATGGGGGGTGGCTTTCAGTAGTTTAAAAGTAATCTTTTCCCAGTCGAAAAGGTCATGAACTGAGAAATATATTTCTTATAGATTCAACCATCTATACATGGTGTCTGCTTCTATTTGGCCATCAAATATGGGAATGTCGAAGTTTACTTGTACCTTAAAAGGGGTTGTGCCTCCATAGTGGCTGCTAGATGTAGATGCGCTGCCAGTGGGGCAAAGTTATCCATCATCACGTTCCTTTGTTTTTCAAGGGCCTCCTTGAGCAACACTTTGATAGGATCTTCTGCACCCTCATATTTCTTTTCATCCCCCATGGGCGGCCCTTGGTATTTGTGAGGCTAATCTTGAAAATGTTCAACCAGATTGAGCCCTAACTCTTTATACCCCGCCCTTGTNTCTACACCCTCATCTTTCTTTTCATCCCCCATGGGCGGCCCTTGGTATTTGTGAGGCTAATCTTGAAAATGTTCAACCAGATTGAGCCCTAACTCTTTATACCCCGCCCTTGTTGGGGACATGCAAAGAAGGATCGAGAAAGAGCAGATTGATTTGATACCACTGATCTAGATTTATGCAGGAATGCAACAAAATACACAAATAACCATAGAAACAAAGATGCAGTGGAAATAAAACTTCATTTCATTAATCAACAAATTGAAACTTGTTTACATACAGAATGGAAATAAACTAGCTAGAGTGTTGGTAGCTTATCTCTGAGAAGAGATGTGCTGGCTACATGCCTTTGAACCCTGTGTTACAATGAGGCTCAAATGCCTATATATTATTGAGAAACAATGGAAACCCTAAACATCCAGAAACCTAACCCTAGGAGGTGAAACACCAGAATGTGAGCCCCATTTGGTAACTTATGTCTTGTTGTGTATTTAGCATTGTGTGTAATCATTGGATGAATAGTCTGAGAAACCCAACTGTAGGTTGTTTCGGCTATTTTTTATTGTGTATTTAGACTTATGTGTAATCCTTTGCTGAATATTATGAGAAACCCAATTGTAGGTTTGTTTTACTGTGTTTTGATGTGTGTTGGCTAAGTGTGAGCCTGTTGTTCCCTAGTTGCTTGTGGAAATCATGCCCAGATTGGGGGTGGCAATGTGTTGATATATTAATGGACACACTAGACTAAGGTTGGGTGGAACATTGTAGTGACATAGATAGTTACAGAACAACTCCATCACTCAAGATAAGTATTCTCTATCATTCTTGTTCATGCAATGTAGTTTCTTAGGAATGAATGAATATGATGAATGCTTGCAATGTTTTAGTAGAGTTTACTGTGCCATGAATGTTCCTGCATTTGCATTGTTATTACTTGTATTTTTTATGCATTTTGGCTAATTTCATGGAGGCTAGAAGCGTTTTATAGTCAAAATACCTCCGATTTAGTGTTTCCACCCCTTGGAATTTGCCTAAGAAAGGAAGAAGGTGAAAACCAGAAGAAGGGAGGTTGAGCTCATAATGTTTTTCATGTTTCTTTGCTTAATAAATATGTACATGGCCCTAACCATGTGTGTTGGGATATAGGGAAGACCCGGGGTTTATACTTTAACTTTGCACCCAAAAAAAGACCCACAGTGTTGGCCCTTTCGGTAACAACCTGTGAACAGGTTGCAGTCTCACCCAAAACAGCTATGGGGTGCCGCAGAATCAGGTTTCTGCAAGCAGAAGAGGGATATTACTGTACCTTTAGCCTTAAGAACAAATATTCATACAAAATAGAGCTTCGACATTCACTTATATAGCTTCGCAGTTATATAAACAAACAATTTCTTTCTTAACCCTTAACTGGGATTTGTCCCTGCGTCCTTCATCCATTCAGTCGGCCATTGCTGAACTACTACAAGGATGTCTTCCTTGGTCACCACGTATGGTAACTTCTAGCATTCATGTTTATTATCTGCGTGGGCCTGGATGAAGACATTGTGCATGTCAGCCTTGAAGTTGGCCACTCCATCATACTGAGAGAATATCTCATTACTGACCTGCGGTGTCTTCAGAATCTCATATGAGATACTCATTGAGTAAAAGGCGAACACATAGTTTGTCATCTACTATAAGGTTTTATCCTACGACACCCACAGAGATGCATACCTTTCTACGCTAGGCATGTTTGATGGCACATCAACAAACTGCGCCTCGGTAGGCTCTTTCCATCCTACCAGTGCAATAAGCACTACCAGCCATGAATAGTGAAAGGGTCTACCTTTCTCCTGTGCATCATGGACATCTTCTAGGAATTCTTTGGAAATGTACTCTGCCCATTTGTAAACGTAGCCTTCGGAACAGTTCGCATCAATACTGACAATAGGGGCAGACACTTCATGTTGTCTACACTTTCTCATCAATTTGCAGGCTAAGAGCTCAGCTTCGAAGCGAATGTTTTGGTGCTGAATTGTTGAGGTTTGATACCCTCACTTCCCTTTCATTAGGTCAAAGTGGTCCTTCATGCTTTGTGCCAGCTTCGTATCTTCATGTTTTGAAGGAAATTCGATCCCCGGATCAGGCCCTTCCTTTGGTAAGCCTGTGATCCTATGAATGAGCTCGCCATTGATAGGAATTCTTTTACCTCCTATCCATAGGTGCCCATCATGCACCAATGCCAATAGCTTCTTGACTACCACGGTGTCTTGTGTGTTGTGACCGAAGTGGGGAACATTTAGTATCTTCAATAAGCCAGCTTTCTCCAAGCCAATAGCCCACTATTTCACTTCTAGTAATGTCATTCTAGTCTCTGGATATTTGAAAAAGTGCAGGTATGTTCCTGGTGTGAACTGTGGAAACTTCCCACGATCATTCGTATCATGGTCTGCATATTTAAGCCGGTCTATTTTCCCTGTCACGGTTCCGATCAACTGCACACCCTGTGGCAGTGAAGGGGTGCGTAAAGTGAACTTAGCGTTCCGCCAAGGTGGTTGAATTCCTGGTCGAACAGGCTGAAGATATGGTGGACACTGCGGTGCAATGTTCTCATCCCCTTCCGGTGGGATCTCTGCTGAAACAGACGGATTCATCTTGGGATCCTCCAATGTTTGCCCTGATTGCTTATGTCTGTCTTCGTTCCGCTTAGAGCATACTTCTGGTTTAAATTTATTCCTGGTAGATCGTGTCTGCATTAGCTGAGGCGGTGTTGGGGGAGTTTCTTCGTGGGGTGCAGAGGTAGATGGATTGCTCATAAGGTTTTGCAGACCCGTCTATTCAAATTCTCTCAATAGTTCTTGAAGTTCGTGATCAGCTGACATGGACTCAATTGTAAGACTCAAGGAAATGAGAAATGTGATTTCCCCAGGCCTAGGTGTCTTCTTATAGAGTCCATCAACCAAATATGCCATAACTGTGCATTGAAGACACCAAATTTGACAGAGATCTTGTCCAAATGGTGCTAGATTTCCAAGGATTTCATTATTACGAGCAGTTAATGCAGTTAACGTACCAGCGCCGCCAAATCTGGTTTTTTTCAATGATCGAATTTTAAGCTCCGACACATCTTTTTTCTTCGGCACAACCACCAACTTTAGCTTCGGCACAATAGGGACCTTCGACACATCCTTATACCATGACATAATTTCTTTGACAGCCTCACTGATTCCTGCAGCGAGCATCTTATCTAGCTCCATCCTGACTTTTTCTTTATACTTAGGGTTCAGCCAATAAGGGCACTATTTCACAGGATTTGCATCAGGTTTCAAAGGGATTTTTATCACTCCTATATCACCAAGGATACCTTTCATTTCGGAGATATTTGTCAAAAATAAATCCTGATATTCATGGAGAAGTTGGGTCACTTTTCTCACCATTTCTTCATCCTAATAATATCCAATGGTAGCGTACTTGGGCTATTCTTCTGATCCAATGTTTATTGTCCTTGTATTCAAGGGATGATTCACTTCAGGTTCTTTGACTACTGGCCCATGTACTTCGCAGTGTCCTTCTGACTCAGGAATGTTAATATTACGCGGGTCTTCATCCTCATCAATTGCGAGGTTATAAAATTCTACTGCATTAGCTTCTTGTGCCTTCCAATCAGGTTGGTACTCTACTATTTCTTTATCATCAAACACCTTAGTATGGATCAACCTAATAGCTGCGTCCAAAGTAGGACAAACCTCATTAATAGAAAATGTCAGCACAAAACTATCAATAAGACTATCCCAACTTACAGTACCATGGCGAAGCTCCACCTCCGCATACCAGTTCTTTGCTACAGGTTCCAGAGTGTGTATAAACCTATGTATCCATTCTTCACAAGGAAAATGCTTCCATGCTTCATAACATTGCTCCAAATGTTCCTGAGGGCTAGTCTTACCATTAAATATTCTTTGCACCTCCTGAGGTTGATCCATGAATCTCAGGAGAAGGGACTTTTGACAAGCTTCCCAACTATGAATGTGCTTTTTATGACCATTCCACCATCTAGCAGCTGTGGCTCTAAATACTGAATCTAGAGTCTCCATTTTCTGTCAATCTATTACCTACTCTGAGAATTGCAAAATAAAATCTTCAGGGTCTGTCAAGCCATCAAGAATAGCTAAGACTCTTGTCTGTGAACCATGTAACTCATAAAGTCTATCCTACCAATTCTCTAAGCCTTCATCTGAATCAGTCATGCAAGAACTATCACACTCCCAGTCCATTATACCTTCAGGAGTAGGGTTAACATAGTCTTCTTCTTTAGCTGTGATGTTGTAGATATGATCCAAAACATCCTGATCTTCATCTCTAACTGGCTCTGTGTACCTTTCTCCTTGAGAAGGGTCAAAGGGTACTATGACTCTCAATCCTTTTCCTTCAAAAGACATTTGTATGTTCTTAAGGTTGATTACTACAGAATTCTCTATTGCCCATTCAATTCCAAGCAAGGCTGGATAGGGGTTGATGTCATCAATTATTTCAATGACTTCAAAATATGCTAAGGTACTAACTCCATCAATGTCTACTGGGACAGTAGGGAATCTTCCTAGGGGCACAATATTTTGCTGATTGGATAATCTCAACTGTATGGGGGACCATTCAAGGGTAGGTTTTCCCATTTGTTCCCATGTCTGCTTAGTTAAGACATTTACTTCTGAGCCCAATTCTAAAATGATGTCAGTCATGTCATACTCTCCTATCTGAGCATGCAATCTCATTTCTCTTCCAGTCCTTCTAACTCTATTAACAATTTTTTGTTTACCAGAGCTTCGCTGAGGTTTGCAAGAAGCAATAACTTTCTATAACTCATTTAAAGCATTCTGATTCCTTAAGAGCTTCATAAAACTCTGTAAAAATGATGACAGTGTACTTACTTTATCCGTCGAATCTTCTTGAGATTGTAACTGTTGTTGATGCTGTTGTGCAGGTGCTACTGATGTGCTTGGATCAACAAAGTCTTTTTTTGGATTCCATAAATGTTTCTTTTTCTCTTTCAACATCAAATGTTGGAATTTTCTCTGGGGTCTTGCAGACCCAAGCCTCGTCAGGCTATTTTTCCTTAGTCTGCACTTGCGTCATAGCTCCACTCCTTGTAACAACGTTAATGGCTGGGACAGGTCTTTTCTCTACAGTAATCATCTGAATATTCTAAGTAGGAGCTCCATTTCTTTCCTGTATCTTGGCTATCAGCTGTGGGAATTACTCAATAACATGATCTACCGCTCTGCAACATCGACATGTTGTAGTTGGGTTCCGACAGTCTCTAGCTAGATGTCCTGCCTGATTACAGTTATAGCACACAACCTGGCCTCGACCTCTTCCAGGAATACCACCACGACCATGACCTCCAAAACTACCTCAACCACCATGGTAACCATATCCATCATTGCCTTGTGCATTGTTTTGTACCCTATAAGCATCATAGGTTCACTCTCTCATAAGGTCAAAGCTGTGACATTCATATTCATTGTGTCCAATTGACTTACAGAACTTACAATAGGGATTCTTAGGTACCTGAACATATCTCTGCAGCAGGTAGCAGTCTTCAGGGCAATGCTGGCCAGTTGTTCTACAAATCTCACAATATAGAACATTAGGGTTAAATGGGTTTGGCACACCAGTATTCAGGTAATTTCTTAGCGCAGGACATTGTTCCTTGTCATGACCTTCTGTCCTACATCATGTACACCAAACCTCTTCGCGAATAGATTTCCCATTCTTCATGTCACGAAGATCCAAAGCCATTTTTGCTAATTGTGCTTGTATTTGGGCTATGCCAGAATTATCTTCGGCAGGAGCTGTCTCCAGTTTCATAGCAATTTCCAAAGCCTCTTGCTGATCAGCAACCTTCTGTTGCATGAGTGGAGTTCTGATATGAGGTAATAGGGCTGCAATGAACCATTATTTATGCTGTACTAGTCCAATAGTGAAACTAACTTGATCTTGCAGAACTTTGAACCTCTGATCAAAGTCCCAAACTGATTCACCTTGCCTCTGTTGAATCTCCTTCAGTTCAGTTATACACTATGAATCTGATTTAGGCTTCTTGAACTCTTTGATCATTGCTTATTTAATATCATCCAAGGCATGTTTGTGAGTATTGGAAAAATTCATAAACTAGGTCAAATCCCGGTCTCTGAAAGAAGTAACCAGCTGCGCTCTTCTTATATCTTGATCCATAACGTTCTTCGCAGTCCACACAGCTTCGCATAAGAACCAAAAATGCTTTGGATCCTCTGATCTAGTTTTTTTGAAGACTGGTAGTTTGATGTCATCATTCATATGGGCCATTTCATATCTAGGGGGGAGGGAGGGGGACTGGTAGTAGGCAGGGGGGAACTTACAGGGGTATACTGACTTGTGACAGGAATACTCGGGCTAGGGTTACTTTCAGATTATGATGGTTTCTCAGGGATAATAGATCTTCGCTGCGGGGTTGTAGGAGGGTTTCTAACAGAAGAGGTTTCTTCGGACTTAGAGTCTTCTTCGGTATTCTGACCTAGGGTATAGGATCCAAAATTTCTCTTTTATCTTTTACCGCTTCGCAGCAAACCACTTTGCTCGTCGAAGTCACTTTCACATCCAAACATAGGTTAGTGGCAACAACTCTAGCAATCGGATTCTATAAGCAATAGACCTTTTTCAGCCAAGAGCATTTTAATTTTCAAACTAAATGAATTCAAGTACTTACCCCTTGGTCCTTTGAAAAACTGTCTTTCAGCTTCGCTAAAAGAGGTACTTGTGTCGATGGAAAACTCTATCACAAATGCTTCAAGGGTTCGCATTGTCCAGAAATCAACAGCTCGTGATATTGCATTGTTCATTCTTTTCAATATATTAATTCTTGCGGGGGTCCAGTCAGGAAACTGACCTTCTTGGAAGTTCGTCTTTCTCTCTGTCAACCTGGATAACCACTGGTGCAATTCTATATGGATACTACCAAAGAAAATTTCATAAATATCAGCAAAAATGTACCTTTGCAAGAAGTCGTCTGAGCTACGATGAGGATCCTTATTTTCTTGTTTTGCAAATTTCAAATAGGTCTCTTCAATCTAGTCACCGATTTATTTTACGGAGGGTCTCCAAAAAATAGCCCTCCAGGTACGACATAGATCCCTCTTGAGCAAATACTGAGTTCAACCGGCAACGAAACCAATTTTTTGGGCTATAGGGCAGACCCGGGGTTTATACTTTAACTTCGCACCAACAGAAAGATGCACAGTGTTGGCCCTTTTGGAAACAACCTGTGAACAGGTTGTAGTCTCACCCGAAACAGCTATGGGGTGCCGTCGAATCAGGTTTCTGCAAGTAGAAGAGGGATATTACTGTACCTTTAGCCTTAACAACAAATATTCATACAAAATAGAGATTCGACATTCACTTATATAGCTTTGCAGTTAGATAAACAAACAGTTTCTTGCTTAACCCTTAGCTGGGAATTCACAGCGAAGTTAATATTTAGTAGTTATCTTACTTATCATTTATCTACTTATCAATGCATGAAAAGAAAACAGAAACAATATAAAAGCAAAACCACAACACAAGATATAACATGGTTCACCCCCAGGGTAGGGGCTACGTCCACAGAATTGTGCTTTTATTCAACTTTTCACAAAACAACAGTTCTGATCTACGCACTCAGCTGCAGATCCTTTCCTTCAAGTCTACCTATGCACTTAGCTGCATTTCCTTTCCTTACAAAAACCCTTTGCGCACACAGCTGCAGTTCCTTCTTACAAAAACCCTCTGCACACACAGCTGCAGAGGTCGTCCATGCACACAGCTAGGACTTGACCTTAAAAACCAAAATAGATCTTAACTTTGCATCACATGATCCTCATGTCATTAGATACTCTTGACATCTTTACATGAGTGCCTATTTATACAAGTGCACTATTACAAAATCATGGGCTTACACCCGAAATTTATGGACAATTACAAAAAGAGGGCTTCGACTCAACCCCGACACCCCTAAGACTATTTTGAGTCGCAACTCTGCTTACAATCTTCCAAAAAAAATGTGGAGTCACCAAAATTAAGGACCGTTAAGGTGCACACCCCAACAATGTGATTGATTGGGATGTGATCCAGGTGGAACCCAAGGGAGATTTCCAAACTGAGCCATTGCACATTCTCCACATGAAGGTAACACTGCTCCGGAATCGAGGTGTTGGGCAGGTGAAGGTGCAGGGGAGCACTACAATCTTAAAGAGGCTACATGGGAGCTGGAGGATGTCATGCGATTGTCACATCCATTTATGTTCAATTTTGCAGAGCATTGAGGTAGTTCCAGTGTAGCATTTTTGTTTAGTTGTGATGAGCACTAAGCATAGTGATGTTGTAAGGGGGAGCAGAATGTAACACCCCAGTTTTGACCCCATTGTATTGAATTGTACATGATGTGCATATTGTATTTGAACCATGGAAAGGAGCTCAAGGGAAAGGCCTTACCATTGATTTGGTGTTTTGTATATAGGTGATCAAGGTTGATACCTATGGTTATAGTTCTAAGTAAGGCATAACATATTTTGAATATCATGTAAATATACAACTAATAAAATACCACAACTAGTTATCAGATTGCAATGTGAAAAATATGGGGGCATGATTGCACAAGGGATAGGGTGGGGAGTTAGTCAAACCCTCTAAGCCAATAGGGTGTGACCATATGTCAATGGGGAAACCCATGAACTCTCAACTACCTTTTTTTTCTTTGTCCTCACTCATCAATTTCTTCCAGAAGTTGCTTGAGGTAGTTAATTCCTTGGGCAGAGCAAAGCATGTCAGGTTGATTACTTGTATGAGAAAGCTCGTAAGTATGCAGTCTGGGAAGATGGGATCTTTCTTCTGATGTAAGGAAGCATGTGGATGCATGCCAGTCTTTTTTTTCTCTCAGTCACTAGTAGGTTTTGTTGTTGTTCCATGGGTACGAGGACACCATTCTGTTCATTATTCCAGACCATTTTGGTGGGAGACCATTCGATCATTTAGATCAGTTTGTTCATGTGTGTTGTTGGTGGTTCGAACATCCTGAGTCATGGAGGTGTGGTTCTGTAGTGGTGGCCTAAGTGTCAATGTGGTATGAGACCCTTTTTTCTATGTTACAAAGTGGAGCTTGTGTGGCCGTGTTTTCCTCATGGATTGATGTGATGTGCATCCCTTTTTTGGTTTGAAAGGCTTAGGAGTGGAAGAGGTCCAGAATTGGTTTATAAACCTAGTGAATAGAGGAACCTCACAGACATATCAAGAGGGTCTATAAAATCCTTAATGCACACCCGAAAAAACATTGGAAGGGAAGGTATGTCCTAAGGGAACTGTGTAGTAGTGAAGGGAATACTTCCTTGTATTGGGTGTGTAGGTATTGTGAAGTGCAAAGCTGGATAGATCTAGTATAGGTGTCCATACCTTTGTGGTTGATCTCACTAGCAAGCATATCTACCTTTCCATTTCCTTAGCAGTATGGGAAACCCAACTGTAGGTTTGTTTGGTTGTGTCTTGTTGTGTATTTAGCCTTGTGTGTAATCCTTGCTTGAATAGTCTGAGAAATGAAACTGCAGGTTGCTTTTACTGTGTTTTGATGTGTGTTGGCTAAGTCTAAGGCTATTGTTCCCTTGTTCCTTGTGGAAATCATGCCCAGATCGAGGGTGTAGTGTGTTGAGATATTAATGAACACACTGGCCTAATGTTAGGTGGAACGTTACAGCTACATCGCTAGTTGCGGGATGACTCCATCACTCAAGATAAGTACTCTCTGTCATTCTTTTTTATGCAATGTAGTTTCTTAGGAATGAATGACTGAATGAATGAATATGATGAATGCTTGCAATATTTCAGTAGAGTTTACTGTGATGAATGTTCCTGCATTTTCAATGTTATGCCTTGTATTTTTAATGCTTTTTTCTTAAGTTCATGGAGGATGGAAGCCTGTTAGAGAGTCAAAATACCTCTGATTTAGTGTTTCTGCCCCTTGGAATATGCCTAAGGAAGGAGGAAGGCTGAAACCAAAAAAATGGAAGTTGAACAAGGCATAAAGTGTGTTTTCCGATTTTCAAAGTATGGGGTCGGGAAGCAAAAGTTAGAAGCATAGAAAAGTTCTAAGGAAAAAAGTTAATTTTCTGATTTCTAAATGCCGAGGATAGAAATCATAAGTTGGAAGTGCAAAAAAAGTGCAAAATTCAGAAGTGCAGAAGTTGGAAGTTGAAAGTTGCTTTTCCAATTTACGAGTTCTGAGTAGAATGTGCGGAAAATTTCTAAGGAAAAAAAAATGAACTTTCTGATTTCCGAAGTCCGAGGTCCATCCCATAAAAATAAAAATAAATAAATAAAAAATAAGAATATATTCATCAATGTGTTGTAACATAGTGTAC